>CM062813.1:815062522-815540334 GCA_031772625.1 Pinus tabuliformis
TTTAAACTTTACTGCCGCAAAGGTTGGGGGGCAGGTAGACTTAACCGCCCCCCATGTGAACACATTACCATTAAGTCACAGCATTTGTTGTGATTGCCAAGGTCACTGCCACCACTAACCGCCATACCACTGTTATGTGAACATGCCAAGCTAAACCATTAACGGTTATTGTGATTGCTGGAGAGAGGGGGCTAGCGTCGGGGTTAGTCCCTGGTTGCATGACCCCCATACAACCCAAATTTTTGTTCTAAGGATTCAGAGACAAAATTAACGGTCTTACAAATCCACTCGAAATCCAGGGAATTTGTTGCTCTATTAGTGGAAAAGGGGTTAATTCGTAGGATGATGTTAGATTTGGTGCAAATTGTAGAGCGAATACTAGAGAAACTAGGAGAGGTCATAACTTCTCTAGTTTTCAACCAAATTAGATGAAAAAAGAGGCTAGGTAGCCATTTTTGGACATTCTGGCCTCATTGGAGTAGGTTTCATAAGCATTTGAGCATTGTAAACACATATTATTACACTTTTGAGCATAATATAGAGGCCCAAGCCATTGGAAGTTGGACCAAGGAGACATATTCCAAGGGGGGGTGAACTCCTTCATCATGTTCCTGTTGTGATGTGTTTTTGGTGATGTTCTATACATTTTTATGTTGCTATTCAATCTCCTATTTATGTTAAATTTTCTCATAAAATTAACATAAAAACTCATTTTACACTTGCAAAACTCATGAATACTTAAGCACAATGAAAGCATTTCGTTTCTAATATGAGGAGGAGCTTAGCACAACAATCTAATATTCTAAGTCAAATCATTTTGGTATCATAGCACTAGGTTTTCTCTGTGAAAGAAGGATTTAACTGTTTGTAAGTTTATGTCATGCTTGCAAGGTTAAAACTCAAAAGAGGATAAGGGAAGATGGTTGGAAGCCCTAAAGTTGGGTCAAGGGGAAGGAGAGAAAGTTTGCCACAATATCCAACACCTTTCAGCCTCACGTTGTAGTTGAGAGTCCAAAGAGAATGTCTCATGAAGGAGAACCTACAAACATGATAGAAGATGAGAAGACCTTTAGAAAGGCTTTCTTTGATATGACAGAGATGGTGAAGGTCCTCTATGAAGAGAGGAATACTAGGCTACAAGGGGAAGTTTCAAACCTCCCAAAGGAGAAGGTTATTCAGGAGGAGGTAATGGAAATGGAGACAAACATCCACCCTCTCCACCATCTTCTTCATCTTATTCTTCACAAGCATCTTCACCCTCTTCCACTAACACAACCCTTACTCACACTCATCATCATACTTCAAAAAGAACTGGCAAATCAACTTTTTTAAAACTTGGTGTTAAATTTGAGTTGCCCATGTATAATGGTGAAGTGAATGCAAAGAGGCTTGATAATTGGATTCGCCAGTTGGAGGTCTATTGAAAAATTCATAACCTTCAAGAGGATGACATAAAGATTGAGTTAGCTTCCTTGAGAATGGAGGGTGTAGCACTAGTATGGTGGGAATTAAAGACCCAAAAGGAGATTAAAAGAATGGTAATATCTCAATTTCTTGGATTGATTTCATTGTTGCAATCAAAATAAAATTCTACCCTCTTGATTATATGCAGAAATCCATTATGAATTGGAAGAACTTTAGATAACTTAAACTTCAAAATGTGCAAGATTACACCCAAGAATTCAGAAAAAGGTATTTAATGTTAGGTGTAGATTTTCAATCACAGGACATGTTGCTAAAGTACATAGGGGGTTTACATAGTTACCTTAGCCATACTATCTTACTGTTTAATCCCAATAATCTAGATTATGTGTGTGTGCAAGCCATTCATCTCAAATCAAGAGGGAAAAACACTCCAAAAGAAGGTAGTAAAAAGCCATTTAAGAGTAAAGGAAAAGAAAAGGGTTTCTAGTGGAAGGGAAAGGAAAATGCATCTATCAAAAAAGAAGGAGAGAAATTAACATGCAAGCATTGTTCCAGAGAGGGTCACGATGAAGCTCATTATTGGAAGCTTCATCCTGAAATGAAACCAAAAAGATACAACAACAAGGGAAAACAAAAGACAACTGCAACCACTAAATAGGATTTGGGATTTGATTCAGGTGATGAAACTAAAATCACAGCCATGGATATAAAAGGAAAAGAATCCATTGCTAGCACTATTTCTTCAAATCACAATATGAAACTCCAAATGAAAAGAGGAGAATAAATCTTTTTCACATAAGGGTGATCTCAAAACATAACAAGATTGATACACTTTTTGATAGTGGCTCTCAAGCCAATCTTATCTCTGAAAACATTATCAAAAGTTTAAACTTGGAAACCATTCCACATCATAAACCATATCCACTTAGATGGGTGTGTTACAATGCACAATTGCAGGTTACTAGAAAGTGTAAAATAAAATTCGCCATTACTGAAAATTTCATAGATGAATTAGAGCTTGATGTTGTGCCATTAGATATATGTGGCATAGTTTTAGGCAGCCTGTACCTTTATGACATAAAATATATCTTCCATAGACATGAAAAAAAATATCATTTCTTCAAATATGGAGTAGAATATATTGTGAGAGGTCATAGCAAGAAATTAAATCTTTCACTTGTTAATGTGTGCAGATGAAAAGACTATTGAATTCAAGCAAGAATTTTGTGCTTCTAATGATCAAACCCAAGAAAGATGTTGATAATGAAGCTTTTAAATGTTGTCATTCAAAATTGAAATCTGAATTGGTTGATGTAGTTAACCAATATGATGAGATGTTTTAGGGACCAAAACGATTACCTCCCAAGAGAGGAATCCAACATGAGATACAGTTGCAGAAAGATTGTCCTCTTCCTAACATTGGCATGTACAGGATGTCAGTGAAGGAAAGTGCAAAAATTAAGAAACAAATTCAAGAGTTTTTGAATAAAGGGATCATCAAGTCATCCTCCTTGCCATGTGGTTCATATGTTGTCTTGGTGCCAAAGAAGGTTGGAACATGGTGCATGTGTGTGGACTTCCGTGCATTGAACAAAATTATGGTAAAGAGCTGTTACCCACTGCCTAGAATAAATTATTTACTTGATCAATTGAAAGATGCAAAGTATTTTACTAAGTTTGACTTAAGGAGTGGCTACCATCAAATTAGAATAGTTGAATGAGACATTTGAAAGACAACATTCAAAACAAAACAAGGTTTGTTTGAATGGCTAGTTATGTCTTTTGGTTTATGTAATGCTCCTGCTACATTCATGCGTGTGATGAATGATGTGTTGAGGCCATTTCTTGATGAGTTTGTTATAGTTTACTTAGATGACATCTTAATTTTCAGTAAATCTCATGATGAACATGTCCTACATGTAAGAAAAGTATGTGCTGTCTTGAAAAAAGAACAGTTGTATCTTAATATGTCAAAATGTGAGTTTGAAAAACTTCTTTAGTTTATTTGGGTGATAATGTTGGAGGAGGGAGTTGAAAATAGATTCCTCCAAGGTTGATGTCATTTTGAATTGGCCAAGGCCCAAGATAGTTGCTGAGGTAAGAATTTTTTTGGGGAGAAACCCAATATTGGAGGAAATTAATTGCTATTTTTTCTCTTATAGTAACTCCTTTGCATGCATTGACAAGTGTGAAAAAGGTTTTTCATTGGGGAGGAAAACAACAAAAATCCTTTGATGCATTGAAGGAAAATATTAATTCAGCTCCAGTACTTGCACTTCCAGACTTGAGACAATCATTTGAGATTCATACTGACGCTAGTGACTACACCATGGGTGTAGTCCTCATGCAACATGGTAAGCTTATCTGTTTTAATTCAGAAACTTTCAATCGTGCACTGATTAACTATCCTACATATGACAAGTAATCGTATGCATTGGTGCAAAGTGTGAAAAAGTGGAAACACTACTTGATGGGTAAGGAAACAATCATTCACATTGATCATCAACCATTACAATACTTGCAATCTCAATCAAAGTTGTAGCAGTCAAGGCACTTCTGATGGATGGGTTTTCTTCAACAATTCCACTCAGTAATCAAGTATAAGAAAGGTATCTACAATAAAGTTGTTGATATGATTTCTAGGCCTATTGTTAGTGCAACTATTTTACTCAAGCATAATTGTGTTTTACATGAAAGTGATATTGAGCAATATGCACTAGATAATGACTTTCAAGATGTTTATGCAAGCTTGAGTCAAGGTAACCAAGTAGACGAATTGGATTATCATTTACATGATAACTTGTTGTACCATCTTGGCAAGCTTTGTATTCCATAGGAAAAAAGAGTTAACATCATAAGAGATGAACATACTTCTCTTATTGATGGTAAATTCAGTGTACTTAAGATGATGGCACATCTACAGAGGTATTTTTATTGGCCTCGTATTTGTAGGTTTTAACCCTGTACAGAAATTACCTGCATACGAATTCTTAAACAAAGAAAATAAACAATGCAAGAGCATAACCCATAAAACACATATGCACAGAGATTTTTCCCTGGATCCCAAAATCGGTACTACCAGCTTGATTTTTCATTATGTTCCTTTCAATGTTACAATACATATTTATACATGCCGAAGCATCCAATACCATGGACCGAAAACCATCGCGTCCAATACCATGGACCGAAAACCATCGCGTCCAAAAAACATGTGCGAAAATCATGCACAAAACCATAGGTGGGTCTGCCCAACCTAACATATGGTCCAAAACCAAAAATTTCCGGGGCGTTGCCCCAGACCCCATAAAGTGGGGTTACGGGTGCCCTTCAAAGCCCCTATTAACTACGTGGAAAGAATATAACACAACCCAACAATCTCCCACTTGTTGTTTTCTTTCCACAGGGGGCCACAGGAGAGCTTAGTCATTTTTTCAGCCCTGAGATTCCCATTGCTTCTCTACACCAAGAGAACTTCTAAGAGCTCACAGATTTTGTCAATGCATCTGCAATATTCTTCAAAGTGTCCACCTTTACCAGCAACACCTTTCTGTCTTCTATCATATCCTTCACAAAGTGATACTGAACATCAATGTGCTTTGTCTTTGAATGATAAGCAGGGTTCTTTGCCAAGAAAATTGCACTTTGGTTGTCACGGTCTATTCTTATAGCTCCCTGTACTAACCCCATACTTGAACACAATCTCTGCAACCAAACTGCTTCCTTGCTTGCATGAGTGGCTGCCATGTATTCTGCCTCTATAGTTGATAGTGCCACTACAGATTGTTTCTTACTCATCCAACTGACTGCACCTCCAAATAGGTTAAACACATACCCACTTGTAGATCTTCTCTGATCTAGATCTCCAACCCAGTCTGCATCAACAAAGCCATGAATATCCAACACTCTGTCCAATCCTGGTCTTCCTTGGTAGCACAAACCATAATCACTAGTGCCACGCAAATACCTGAAAACCTGCTTCACTGTTGTCCAGTGCTCCTTCCCAGGTTTTGACATAAACCTGCTCAATACTCCCACTGCATGTGCAATGTCTGGTCTAGTACAGACCATTGCATACATCAGGCTACCCACTGCACTTGCATATGGAACACGGGACATGTCCTCTTCCTCTTCTTGTGTCTTGGGACACTATTCAGCAGATAACCTCACACCTACAGGAATAGGAACCTTCACCGGTTTACTATCCTGCATATTAAACCTCTGGAGTATTGTCTCGACATACTTCCTCTAGTTTAACCAGAGCTTCCTCTTTGACCGATCTCTTTTAATTTCCATGCCCAAAATATAGTTTGCAGCACCAAGATCTCTCATGTCGAATTTGGAGGACAATTGGGTCTTCAAATCCTAGATAATTTCTTTGTCATTTCCAACCAGCAACATATCATCCACATACAAGACCAGATAAATAATATGGTCACCAATTAATTTAAAATACACACAATGATCTGCTTTTCTTCTGGTGAAGCCAAGTCCCTGTATAAATGTATCAAATTTCTGATACCACATCCTTGGTGACTGTTTTAACCCATACAGAGACTTCTTTAACTTGCATACCAGTTCTTTCTTACCCTTCACCGCAAAGCCTCCAGGTTGCTTCATGTAGATTTCCTCTTCCAAATCCCCGTGAAGAAATGCTGTCTTCACATCCATCTGTTCTACCTCAAAATCAAAAGCAACAGCAACAGATAAAAGTAATCTAATAGAAGTTACCTTGGCAACAGGAGAAAAAATATCACCAAAATCAATTCCCAGCACCTGGGAATAACCTTTTGCTACCAATCGAGCTTTGTATTTCTCCACCTTTCCTTCTGCATTTGTCTTCTTCTTGAACACCCATTTGCTGCCAATGGGATTCCTTCCAGCCGGCAACTCCACCAAATCCCAAGCCTCATTTTTGTGCAAAGATGCCATTTCATCGACCATGGCCTCTTTCCATAGTTTTCCATCCTCTGAATCCACTACTTCCTTCACAGTTCTGGGATCATTATCAGTAACAGACAAAGCAAAATTTGAACTGAAAGCAGATGGACTATACCTTTCTGGCTGCCTTCTTTCTCGAACTGATCTTCTCATAGCCGGAGTTTGTGGCTCTTCATCTTCTGATTCCTCCTCTACTGCAGAGTCTGATTCTTCCTCCTTTGGATCAAACTCTATCTTCTCAGGTTCCTTTGGTTGGAATTCATGTTGAATAACATCTTTTACCTCTCTGAACAACACATCTCAGTTGTACACAACCTTCCGTGTGACTGGGTTCCAAAGCTTATAACCCTTTAAACCATCCTTATATCCAATAAAGATGCACTTTTCAGATTTACTATCCAACTTGGTTCGTTTCTCCTTTGGAACATGTACATATGCATCACATCCAAATACCCTTAGATGTGAAAGAGAGGGTTTCTTACCAGTCCATAATTCTTGTGGAGTCTTATCCTCCAACGCTGATGAAGGTGATATGTTGATCAGGTAACATGCAGTATCCACCGCCTCTACCCAGAATTCCTGTCCTAACCCGGCACCACTGAGCATGCTTCTTGCCCTTTCCATCAACGTCTTGTTCATTCTTTCTGCGACTCCATTTTGCTGAGTTGTATATGGAGTAGTCTTCTGCCGTGCTATACCACACTTCTTACAAAATTCTTCAAATTCCTTGCTGCAAAATTCTCCACCATTATCTGTCCTTAGCACCTTTATTTTCTTCTCTATCTGATTTTCCACCAGAGCCTTAAATTCTTTAAACCTGTCAAAGACTTCAGATTTCTTCTTAAGAAAATATATCCATGTATTCCTTGAGAAGTCATCTATGAATGATACATAGTACACAGACTTACCCAGTGATGGAACCTTCACAGGTCCAAACACATCACTTTGCACAAGCTCTAATATATGTTTCGTCCTCTTACCACTAGAGGGGAAACTCACCCGATTATGCGTCCCATATACACAATTTTCACAAAAATCAAAATCCAGAGAGCTATTATTCATACCTTCTACCATACCTTTACCATGAAGTATTCGAAGGCCCTTCTCTCCAATATGTCCAAGCCTTTGATGCCACAACATGGTCTTCTCTCTAGAGACCACTAGATTCTCTACTCCATTTTCAGGAACCATAGAACTATTGCACCCATCAACAACAGTGCTACCTTGCAGCTTGTACAGAGTTCCAATCCGAACTCCCCGCATTAATATCAGTGCTCCTAAAACCATCTTGCGGGTATCTTTCTCGAACACTGTCTTTACACCTGCATCATCCAACTTGCTTACAGAAATCAGATTTCTGGCCAATGCAGGAATATATAGAACACCCGGAAGTGTTCTAACCCTTCCACCTTGCAACTTCAACTTTACTTTTCCCCGACCAATGATTCTAGCCTTCCTATCATCTCTTAAGAAGACATCACCACCATCGTATTTCTCATACTCGCAGAACCACTCTCTATGGGGAGTGAAGTGAAAGGATGCACCTGAGTCAATCAACCATGCCTCATGATCTACATGTGTACTTGAAGAAGCTAAGTACACATCCCCACCTTCATCTGAGGTGGTTTTCACCTCTGCAGAAGGAGCATCATCAGATCCCTTTCCTTTATCAGGAGCTTTAGATTTACAATCCCTTCTGAAGTGCCCTTCCTTTCCGCATTTCCAACACACCACCTTTGTAGGTTTTCCTGGAGATTTAGATCTCCCTCTAGATTTAGATCTCCCACTTGATGACTTATTTTTGTTTCTGTTCTGGGACCGTCCTCATATAGACAAGGTATCACCATTCTGGTTGTCCATATTTTTCCGTCTCATCTCCTCCGTCAGCAAGGCTGAGACTATTTCATCAAACTGCAAAGCAGTTGCATTGCTACCTATTGCAATAACCAGACTATCCCATGAATCTGGTAGAGAACACAACAGACTGATGCACTTATCTTCATCTGAAATTTTAATATCAACAGATAAAAACTGACTTACCACAGTATTAAACACATTCAGATGCTCTGTCACCGAGTCTCCATCTTTCATCCTCAGGTTATACAGCTTTTTCTGCAGGAACAGTTTATTCACCAAAGACTTAGATTGGTACAAAGTCCCTAACTTGACCCACAAAGCCTTTGCCGTAGCTTCCCCTGATACATTCAGCAATACTGAATTCGAGACACACAATCGTATTGTGCTCTTTGCCTTCTGATCCAACTTCTTCCATTCTTCATCGGTCACTCCCAATGGTTTAGTACCCGGATCTACCGCGATCCACTGATCTTTATCCACCAACAGATCCTCCATCTTGAGTTTCCACAACTCAAAATTCTAACCATTGAACTTCTCAATCTCTATCTTTCCACTGCTCGCCATCTTCTTTCACCACCAGAATCGATCTCGCAGATCTCCCACTGAACAGGGTCTACCACAGGCCCGAGCGAAACCCCTCAGCAACAAAGGCGTCCCCTTGAAGCCAAAACAGCTCTGATACCAAATGTAGGTTTTAACCCTGTACAGAAATTACCTGCATACGAATTCTTAAACAAAGAAAATAAACAATGCAAGAGCATAACCCATAAAACACATATGCACAGAGATTTTTCCCTGGATCCCAAAATCGGGACTACCAGCTTGATTTTTCATTATGTTCCTTTCAATGTTACAATACATATTTATACATGCCGAAGCATCCAATACCATGGGCCTAAAACCATCGCGTCCAATACCATGGACCGAAAACCATTGCGTCCAAAAAACATGTGTGAAAATCATGCACAAAACCATAGGTGGGTTCGCCCAACCTAACATATGGTCCAAAACCAAAATTTTCCGGGGCGCTGCCCCGGACCCCATAAAGTGGGGTTACGGGTGCCCTTCAAACCCCCTATTAACTACGTGGAAAGAATATAACACAACTCAACAATATTCTTGAAAGTGTGTCTCGTTTTATTAAGGGATGTTCATTATGTGCAATCAATAAGCCTATCAATAGGAAGTGTGGATTGTACACACCACTTCTGGTTCCTTCATGACCATGGGAGAGTGTTTCAATGGATTTTGTAGGAGGTCTTCCATTGTCAAAAAGAGGTCATGATTATTTGTATGTAGTTGTGGATAGGTTCAACAAAATGTGTATTTTTATTCCATGTAAAAAGCAAGTCACAACTGAACAAACTACTCAGTTATTATTTCAGAATGTGTGGGTACATTTTGGATTGCTCACATCCATTGTTAGTGATCAAGATTCTCTCTTTGTTGGGAATTTTCAGTCAATCTTGTGTGGATTCATGGACACAAAACTAAAAAAGAGTACAACTTTTCATGCACAAACAGATGGTCAAACTAAGGTGGTGAACATAAAAATGATACATCTTCTTTGTGGGTATTGCAGCAAGCATCCTAAGTTGTGGGATGAAAATTTGCACTATATTCAGCATGCTTACAACAGGGTCAAGCACTCTTCAACTCAAACATCACCATTTGAGGCATGTTTGGGATACTTGCCTAAACCTTATTTGGAATTTATTTTTGGCAAAGATGTTGCTATTGATGGTCATAGCGACATAGACAAAGAAATAAAGTTCATTGAACAAATCCAGTTGGTACACCAAAAGGTTCAAGAACAACTTGAAGAGAGCCAAGGAAAGTACAAAGCAATGCACAAAAAGCATCATGAAGATCACAAGTTCAAAGTCGGTGATGAATTTTGGCTTCACATTAACAAAGAAAGGCTCCAAGGAGAAGGTAAAAATCTAAAACCAATTATATATGGTCCATTCATAATTTTGGAAAATATTGGTAACAATGCCTTTAGGATGGATTTGCCTTCATATATGCAAATTTATGTTGTTGTTAATCTTGAGAATTTAAGGTTGTATGAGCCTCCTTTGATTGAAGATCAAGGAGAGAATGTTCAAATTCCATATATTGAATACTTTTCTCCAGAATTCCTTGATGAGCTTCAACAAGATACTATACTTGACAGAAGAACAAGGACATCAAAAAGGGGAAGTGTCGATTATCTTCAAGTGGAGCTCAAGGGTACAAATCCTTCAAAATCCAAATGAATAGAGATTAGAAAGGTGAGGGAACTTTACCCTCACTTGATGGAAAATTGAAATTGATATTTTGGGGTCCAAAAGGCTTCTAGTGGGGAGGAGTGATCAGGTCCTCAAAATTATGCTCAAAAATCAAAGTTTTCAGAAACTCATTTCGTGTGAACCGGACAATGTATGCTCCCAGAAACATGATATGTTCACTTTGTCAAATAGGTAAAAATTTTGTAGGTGGATGATAGGGATGCTCACAAGGCATCCGTACCTCCTAGGTGGCAAGGGGAATATTCTCGAAATATTCTTAGAATATTTTGTTGAGTTGGCGATGTCTGATTGGTCCATGTGTTTTGGGTTTAGGCCAATAAGGCGGTGACGCGTGGCTAAGTTGGAGGCCGCCACATGTCCTCCTATTGACTGTTTAAAATTTTGTTTGGTGAACAGATTGGAGGTTAGGCTCGACCCTGCGACCTCCCACACAACATACAAACACCTTAGCACCTCGCCTACACATTGTGACTTAACATATAACGGTTTCAGGTGCAACTTAAACTTTACCACCACAAAGGTTGGGGGGCGGGCAGACTTAACTGCCCCCCATGTGAACACATTATCATCAAGCCGCAACATTTGTTGTGACCACTAGGGTCACCGCTGACCGTCAAACCACTGTTACGTGAGCATACCAAGCTAAACCATTAACAGTTATCGTGGTCATCGGAGAGAGAGAGCAGCGCCAGGGGCTAACCCCTGTGTGCATGGCCCCCATATGACCTAGATTTTGGTTCTACCACCTTGGAAAAAAAATTAACAGTCCTATAAATCCACCTGAAATCCAGGGAATTTGTTGCCTTATTTGCAGAAAAGGGGCGAATTTGTAGGATGATGCCGGATTTGGTGCAAATTGTAGAGCGAATAATGGAGAAACTAAGAGAGGTCATAACTTTTCTAGTTTTTGACCAAATTGGATTCAAAAAGAGGCTAGGTAGCCATTTTTGGACATTTTGGACTCATTGGAGTAGGTTGCAGAAGCATTTGAGCATTTTAAACACATATTTTTACACTTTTGAGAATAATATAGAGGTCCAAGCCATTGGAAGCTTCACCAAGGAGATGTAGCCCAGGAGGGGTGAACTCCTTCATCATGTCCCTATTGTGATGTGTTTTTAGTGATGTTCTATACATTTTTATGTTGCTATTCACTCTCTTATTTATGTTAAAATTTCTCATAAAATTAACATAAAAATGCATTTTACACTTGCAAACCTCATGAATCCTTAAGCACAATGAAAGAATTTTGTTTCTAATATGAGGAGGATCTTAGCACAACAATCTAATATTATAAATCAGATCATAGGTATAGGAACCAATAGTACCTTGGATCTTTCAATCCTTAGTGGGAGGCTTCCTTGCAATCAATAGTGGATTTACCTCATTGACTCTTGATCATTTGAATCCATAATTGTTTGACATAAACTCATTTATTAACACCCAGTGGATTTTTATAGATACTTTTGGGTCCATTTTATGTTGGGTTGTGTTATATTCTTTCCATGACTAGCCCATGTTAGAGGGAGGGTAGAGCCCCCCTTTCGTTGTGCCTATTGTGTAGCAGGGGGGTTGCAGGGGGTTTAAGGGGTGTAGGTAACCCCCTCTCTATGGGGTTCGGGGAAGCACCCCAGAAAATTTTGTTTTTTGGACCCTATATTAGGTTGGGCGGACCTACCTATGGTTTTGTGCATGATTTTCGCACATGGTTTTGGACTCGATGGTTTTCGGTCCATGGTAATGGATGCTTTGGCATGTATAAATATGTATTGTAACGTTAAAAGGAACATAATGAAAAATCAAGCTAGTAGTCTTGGTTTTGGGACCCAGGGGAAAATCTCTGTGTATATGTGTTTTATGTGTTATGCTCTCACATTTTTTATTTTTTGTGTTTTAAAATTCGTATGCAAGAAATTTTTGTACAGGGTTAAAACCTACATTTGGTATCAAAGTTGTTTTGGCTTCAAGGGGACGCCTTTGTTGCTGAGGGGTTTCGCTCGGGACAGTGGTAGACCCTGTTCAGTGGGAGATCTGCAAGATCAATTCTGGTGGTGAAAGAACATGGCATATAATGGAAAGATAGAGATCAAGAACTTTAATGGTCAGAGTTTTGAGTTGTGGAAACTCAAGATGGAGGATCTGTTGGTGGATAAAGATCAGTGGATCGTAGTAGATCCGGGTACTAAACTAATGGGAGTGTCCAGTGAAGAATGGAAGAAGTTGGACTGGAAGGCAAAGAGCACAATACGATTGTGTGTCTCAGATTTAGTATTGCTAAATGTTCTAGGGGAAGCTACGACGAAGGCTTTGTGGGACAAGTTAAGGACTTTGTACCAATCTATGTCTCTGGTGAATAAACTGTTCCTATGGAGAAAGTTGTATAACCTGAAGATGAAAGATGGAGACTCAGTGACAGAGCATCTAAATGCATTTAATAATGTTGTAAGTTAGTTATTATCCTTTGATATTAAAATTTCAGATAAAGATAAGTGCATCAGTTTGTTGTCTTCTCTACCAGATTTGTGGGATAGTATAGTTATTGTAATAGGTAGCAAAACAACTACCATGCAGTTTGATGAAATAGTCTCATCGTTGTTGACGGAGATGAGACGGAAAAATATGGAGATCCAGAATGGTGATGCCTTGTCTGTACGAGGACGGTCCCAGAACAGAAACAAAAATAAGTCATCGAGTGGGAGATCTAAATCTCCAAGAAAACCTTTAAAGGTGGTGTGTTGGAAATGTGGAAAGGAAGGGCACTACAAAAGAGACTGTAAATCTAAAGCTCCTGATAAAGGAAAGGGATCTGATGATGCTCCTTCTGTAGAGGCAAAAACCACCTCAGATGAAGGTGGGGATGTGTACATGGCTTCTTCAAGTACACATGTACATCATGAGGCATGGTTAATTGACTCAGGTGCATCCTTTCATTTCACTCCCCACAGAGAGTGGTTCTGCAAGTATGAGAAATATGATGGTGGTGATGTCTTCATAGGGGATGATAAGAAGGCTAGAATTGTTGGTCATGGAAAAGTAAAGTTGATGTTACAAGGTGAAAGGGTTAGAACACTTTCGAGTGTTCTACATATTCTTGGATTGGCAAGAAATATGATTTTTGTAAGCAAGTTAGATGATGCAAGTCTAAAAACAATGTTCGAGAAGGATACCTGCAAGATGGTTCAGGGAGAACTGGTATTGATGCGAGGAGTTTGGATTGGAACTCTGTACAGGATAAAAGGTAGTATTGTTATTGATGGGTGCAACAACTCAATGGTTCTTAAAAGTGGAGCAGAAAATCTAGTGGTATTTGGAGAGAAGACCATGTTGTGGCATCAAAGGCTTGGACATATTGGAGAGAAGGGACTTCGAATACTTCATGGTAAAGGTATGGTAGAAGGTGTGAGTAATAGCTCTTTGGATTTTTATTTTAGTGAAAATTGTGTATATGGGAAGTAGAATCAGGTGAGTTTCCCCTCTAGTGGTAAGCAGGCGAAACAAATATTAGAACTTGTGCATAGTGATGTGTTTGGACCTGTGAAGGTTCCATCACTAGGTAAGTCTGTGTACTATGTATCATTTATAGATGACTTCTTAAGGAATACATGGATATATTTCCTTAAGAAGAAATCTAAAGTCTTTGATAGGTTTAAAGAATTTAAGGCTTTGGTGGAAAACCAGACAGAAAAGAAGATAAAGGTGTTGAGGACAGATAACGATGGAGAGTTTTGCATTAAGGAATTTAAAGAATTTTGTAAGAAGTGTGGTATAGCACGACAGAAGACTAATCCGTACGCACCTAAGAAAAATGGAGTTGCATAAAGAATGAACAAGACATTGATGGGAAGGGCAAGAAGCATGCTTAGTGGTGTCGGGTTAGGATAGGATTTTTGGGCAGAGGTGGTGGAGACAGCATGTTACCTGGTCAATAGATCACATTCATCAGCATTGGAGGATAATACTCCACAAAAGATATGGACTAGTAAGAAACCCTCTCTTTCACATCTGAGGGTATTTGGATGTGATGCATATGTACATGTTCCAAAGGAGAAACGAACCAAGTTGGATAGTAAATCTGAAAATTGCATCTTTATTGGGTAAAATGATGGTTTAAAGGGTTGTAAGCTTTGGAACCCAGTGACAAGGAAGGTTGTGTACAACTGAGATGTGGTGTTCAGAGAAGTAAAAGATGTTATTAAACATGAAGTCCAACCAAAGGAACCTAAGAAGATAGAGCTTGAGCTTAAGGAGGAAGAACCGGACTCTACAACATAGGAGGAATCAGAAGATGTAGAGCCACAAACTCTTGGTGTGAGAAGATCACTTTGAGAGAGAAGGCAGCCAGAAAGGTATAGTCCATCTACTTTCTGTTCAAATTTTTCTTTATCTATTACTAACGATGATCCTAGAACTATGAAGGAAGCAGTAGATTCAGAGGATGGTAAACTCTGGAAAGAGGCCATGGTTAATGAAATGGCATCTTTACACAAAAATGAGGCTTGGGATCTGGTGGAGTTGCCGGCTAGAAGGAAAACCATTGGAAGCAAATGGGTGTTTAAAAAGAAGACAAATGTAGAAGGAAAGGTGGAGAAATACAAATCTCGGTTGGTAGCAAAAGGTTCTTCCCAGGTGTCGGGAATTGATTTTGGTGATATTTTTTCTCCTGTTGCCAAGGTAACTTCTATTAGATTACTTTTATTTGTTGCTGTTGCTTTTGATTTTTAGGTAGAATAGATGGATGTGAAGACAACATTTCTTCACGAGGATCTAGAAGAGGAAATATACATGAAGCAACCTGAAGGTTTTGTGGTGAAGGGTAAGAAAGAATTGGTATGCAAGTTAAAGAAGTCTTTGTCTGGGTTAAAACAGTCGCCAAGGATGTGGTATCAAAAATTTGATACATTTATACAGGGACTTGACTTCACCAGAATCAAAGCAGATCACTGTGTGTATTTTAAATTAATTGGTGACCGTGTTATTTATCTAGTCATGTACGTGGATGATATATTGCTGGTTTGAAATGAAAAAGAAATCATCCAGGATTTGAAGACCCAATTGTCCTCCAAATTCGACATGAAATATCTTGGTGTTGCAAACTATATTTTGGGCATGGAAATTAAAAGAGATCATGCAAAGAAGAAGCTCTGGTTAAACCAGAGGAAGTATGTGGAGACAATACTACAGAGGTTTAATATGCAGGATAGTAAACCGGTGAAGTTTCCTATTCTTGTAGGTGTGAAGTTATCTGCTGAACAGTGTCCCAAGGCACAAGAAGAGGAAGATGACATGTCTCGTGTTCCATATGCAAGTGCAGTTAGTAGCTTGATGTATGCAATGGTCTGTACTAAACCAGACATTGCACATGTAGTGGGAGTGTTGAGCAGGTTTATGTCAAAACCGGGGAAGGAGCACTGGATAGAAGTGAAGCAAGTTTTCAGGTATTTGCGTGGCATTAGTGATTATGGTTTGTACTACCTAGGAAGACCAGGATTGGACAGGGTGTTGGATATTTGTGGCTTTGTTGATGTAGACTGGGCTGGAGATCTAGATCAGAGAAGATCTACAAGTGGGTATGTGTTTAACATATTTGGAGGTGCAATCAGTTGGATGAGTAAGAAACAATCTATAGTGGCACTATCAACTACAGAGGCAGAATACATGGCAGCCACTCATGCAAGCAAGGAAGCAGTTTGGTTGCAAAGAATGTGTTCAAGTAAGGGGTTAGTACAGGGAGCTATAAGGATAGACTGTGAGAGCCAAAGTGAAATTTTCTTGGCAAAGAACCCTGCATATCATTCAAAGACAAAGCACATTGATGTTCAGTATCACTCTATGAGGGATATGATAGAAGACGAAAAGGTGTTGCTAGTAAAGGTGGACACTTTGAAGAATACTATAGATGCATTGACAAAATATGTGATCTCTAAGAAGTTCTCTTGGTGTAGAGAAACAATGGGCATTGCAGGGCTGGATAAATGACTAAGCTCTCTTGTGCCCCCTTGTGGAAAGAAAACAACAAGTGGGAGAATGTTGGGTTGTGTTATATTCTTTCCACGACTAGCCCACGTAGTTAACCGAGGGGTTAGAGGGGGGGCAGAGCCCCCCCTTCGTTGCACCTATTGCGTAGCAGGGGGGTCACAGGGGGTTTGAGGGGTGCAGGTAACCCCCCCTCTATGGGGTCCGAGGAAGCCCCCTGGAAAATTTTGTTTTTTGGACCCTAATTAGGTTGGGCGTACCTACCTATGGTTTTGTGCATGATTTTCACACATGGTTCTGGACACGATGGTTTTCGGTCCATGGTATTGGATTCTTTGGCATGTATAAATATGTATTGTAACATTGAAAGGAACATAATGAAAAATCAAGCTAGTTGTCCCAGTTTTGGGATCTAGGGGAAATCTCTATGTATATGTGTTTTATGTGTTATGCTTTCGCATTGTTTATTTTCTGTGTTTTAGAATTCGTATGCAAGTAAATTCTATATAGGGTTAAAACTTACATTTTCATCATTGGCAGTTCCCCTCACATCTATTAATGGTATACCTCAATGACCAGTAATCAAATGGTTTCTATCGTGCTCAACATTAGCTCCTTTATTGATGTGATGTAGATTTGTCCCATCAAGGTTGAGTCGAAGAAATTGATTTTGAGGACATCTCACTCTTATATGGAACCCCTCCCAAGTTACATTGGAGTTTGTACTATCTCGCGTGCTTTGAGAACTATTCTTGGGCTCCTCTCTTCTATGTGTCTATAATTATACTAATATATACTCTGATATATATCCACAATGTATTTTCTTTTGGCTATGACATCTTTATTTATTGCATCGATACATTATTTATTTATTCATGGCCATGTCCTAACATTTCATTCCATGGATCCATAATTTATAGTTTGGCAGTCAGGTTCAATTATTCTTTATGTTGAGCATAGGTATGCTTGCCTTTGGGATTATATATTGATGATTGAGACTTGTTTGTTAGATTTTCCTCGATCTAGTTCCTTGATCCTAACTCCTTCTTTGAATTTTGATACCTGATTTTAATGCATTTCAACCATTAGTTTCTCCACTGAGCTCAGGGGCATCTATTATAACCCATTTTTCCATTCCACTGCAATGAGAGACACCCTAGTTCAACTTACCTCCATTTCCAGCTTAAATGTATCCCATTTTACCCTTTCTTTTTCTCATGTAGATCTTATAAGGAATTCATTAGATGTTATATGGTTGACATTAAATAATTCAATAACTTCTCGTAATTACTTTGTCACAATGTCATAATTATGAAATAATGATTCTTTCATTATTGGAAAAACTCATAGTTGAGAAGAAATTTCATAATGAGTTGGGAAAAGCTAAATATTTAGCATGAAACTTATGAATGACTTGTAATTGCTTGGTTCACATGCCATCAACTTTATCCATGAATTTTATCTGTCCAATTTAGATGTCATCAAGCCTAACTTTTTCTTGGACCTAAGTATCTAGATACATCCTCCCAATTCTAGGAAAATTCTATACAACACGACCCTCTCAAGGGTGGAAGGGGAGGAGAAAATAATAAAATTACCTTGTTATGTTGCAAAAATACCAATAGAATGATCCCTCACTTGCTTCGTGAATGAGTCTAGTTTAATGGTTAATTAAAGGAGGACAAGAACCAAGGAATTAGAGGAGGATTCTACACACTTGAAGGTATATTTGTCTATTGTACTGCTTTTATACATGAATTGAAAATTTGGTTTCCCTCTCTACATTATTTGTGTCTATGGGATTGTGTTTTTATGATGTGATTAGATATTTCTTATAGTCTAACTTTCCTTCTTGGAGAGGAAAATATATCATCTTTGTTCGATTGTGCATGCATGCAAGTATTGAGACTAAGGATTTGGAACATGGTCTCTAAATAGGAGAAAGGTTTTTAGCTACTAGAGTGGTTTTGTTATTTTCATCAACATGTGTGGATTGTGTTGTGGGGAAAAGCATCCAACACAGAATGACCCTATCCCACTCTAAGGGTGATAGTTCCTTAGCAACAGCTGAAGCAAAGCTATCTAAAGTTACTTCTTTATGACATGCAAGAGATGAAAGGAAGAGATCCACTTACCGATGTCTTGCGCAAATGGTCGATCCAATCTCCTCTATTTTCCGCTTGCTCCCAGCTCCAAGTCTTCTCACGGGCCCAGCTACACGAGATCCTGCGAACAAGACAAGAAAAGGAAACTACAAGAAGCATGCATTCATAATTGATTCAAGGATTAGCATAAATCAAATACGCAAGTAAGACAATACACCATTGAAACACATGCGAATAGAAGAACCTCAAATGCTTTATTAATATAAGGAAGTAAGGTTCAGGCGGTGATACAACCGTAAGAGGTCCAATCCAGCATCACCTTCCCGATGGAAAGAAATCTCCTCTTCACCTCCCTCAAGCAATCACCCAATACTCTCAACTGTAAACCAACAGCAATTCTTTGCACTAAATTCCGCCCTCCAGATCCCATGGGATGAGATCCTTATATAGAGTTTTGGAGTGAAGATAAGTCAGCTTGATGTGTGACTTGTTGTCCTCTTCAACTCCAGTTGTTCTTCAGTCCTTGAGTCCACTCGGAGTTTCTACCTTCCACTTGGAGTTTTAGAAGCTCTTAACTCATCATTAGGCGAATCTTCTGATCCAAGTGTCATTTTGGAAGCTTCCTGGGCACTGGCACATTGAGAAAAGATTCCTCCACATGTCAAAGTACGCCCAGCGCAGGTAGCCTTTGTTGCACTTGCTATGCAGCGCAGGTACACCATAGAGCTTTTGACATTCAGCGCAGATGCTTAGTGGAGCAGCTGCTTTGATCCAAAATTGACCTGTTTTTGAGTGTTTTTCAGTGGAGAACTGATCTGAAGTGCTGTGGTTTGCTGACCTTGTTCCTCTAAGGGTAAGAACAACATGTTTAGGGACTTTGGATCCCTCAGATTATTGACATTTCATGCTCTATGTTGTAAGGCACAAAAATGTCTATAACAGTTGCCCCCTAAAGTATGAGGTCGTTTATCGGGTGAAATGCTTTATTAGGAGGATCCGAAGTTCATTCAATCGTCGGGAAGTGACCTGTAACAAAATACAATACAATACATTATCTTTTCATACTTTCTTTTCATGATCTAGCTGATGCGGGCATTTCCCATGCTCAGCTTTATAAATACATTTGTTGTACATAAACAGACGATCGTCTGATAATAGACTGATAATTCTCTACTTTTAATTATCATCCTTTTAGTAGGATGATCATCTGCTGCACATGTCTATGTTTTTATCTCCTGAATATATATCGCAGCCCGGATGGATGAAACTAGATCTGGGGTCTTCAAACTTGTCCGATCTTCACTCTAGTACAAGTCGATCCATGTGAGAATTTTTTGAAGTCGAACATGGAAAGACATCGCTTGATTACCAGTCAATAATGTAAACTGTTAACAAGCGCGAGAGGAATCACCGATAATGATGATGACCCTCAAGGTACTGCAGCACAATTCACGTGGCGTGAATATAGGATCTGACGTCGAACACCACGCAAAGTCTCCCGGTCGAAGGTCATTAATGTATACCTATCGCCGGAAGTGAGAAACTTGCCATTGAGGCATGAAAGCTTCAAAGTACTGAGGGGGTGTTCCTAGATCAACTTCTTGGATAATGAGCTGATGTCGACAAGAAGTGATCCGTCAAAGGAGGGCCTTAATGAATCCCACATCAGTGACACGGAACGGAGCTAGTGATGATGGTGAAAACGATCTGTGAAATATGATTCAGGGTGGCAGTCATGGAAGGATGAAAGATGATGTATGGTAGTGGATGGGACCCGGTTGACACTTTCTGAATGACATCTCTTGAACATATAACGACACTGATGTGATGGATCGGTAGCATTACCCCATGTATGGATGGTATGGCGAGACCATGGTGAAGGGACTGGTGAATGATAATAACCCAACCCGATATTTACGGAGGCAAAAGTGTCATGTTCAAGAGCGACTTGCTACCATTAAGCTTTGAGGTTCTTCCCAATTTTTCCCCAGTCATTTCTGACCAGTACCTCTTTATTTTTGTCAACCTTGAGGAGGATAACATATGCTTGTTCTATAACCTGCCCTTCAGGCAAGCCCATCGCTATGTTTTAACGAGCTTAACGATAGGGAAACTCGTTCTTGTCTAAAGACAAGTTTGTCGCTATCTAATATTTTTAACGAGCCCAGCGACAAAGACAACTCGGTCCTTTTCATTTTTAGAGAGTCTGAAAAGGGTACATAAAGTGGACTCTAGGGGTCCTTTTTCGTCATCTAATCCCTTAAGTCCGAAAAAGTATAAAACAATACAGAAGGGATGAATGTTCGATATCTTTATCGAGCCGAACTAGACAAGCGCTCGATCTTTTTGTGCAATAATCCCTCAGGTCCAAAAAGATTAAAATCTAGAGGAGGGATAGCTCTTTCGGTCCTTTAACGAGCTGGAAGGCCAAAACTCGGCAAACTTTTCATTTTTTACGAGTCAGTGAAAAGAGCTCAAAGAAGACTCGTATTTTGAGGAACGAGTGATAAACAGGGATAGCAGTAGATTCCAGGTACAGGTTGGAATTTTCCAATCACGGCAGTGTTACAAGGATGGCTAGGTGAAATCACTCTTCACAGTTGTTCCTCAAAATAGGTAAACAATCAAGTGGAGGTGAATGATCGGCCAAATGAAAAGTGGAGGTGACGGTGCAAACACGACCAAGGCTTTTATGGCTGATGGATTTACGGTCTCAAATGGTCATTTACCGGTTCATTTTTTCTGGATGAGCTTGAAATTTGGGGGAAACTTGCTCACAGGTGCATTTATTTTTTAACGAGAATGAACTCTTGCTAAAACTGCTCGGTTTTGCATGCCCCCAGCATCATAATAACGCATGTCAAAGGAGGGTGCCCCCCAAGCTTCATTGCATTCAACTTGGTGGTCGGAATGAAGGTTTACCTTTGAATTTTGAAAAGGGGATTTGTTTCATTTTTTAATGAGGTTGACATAGTAAAAGAACTATCCTCATGACTCCTTGTTTCATTTTTTAACGAGGTTGACACGAGATAAGAACCGTCCTTGGGGCCCACTGTATTTACAGTATTTCCATTAGGGCGATGATCCACGCTGACAAAATGTTTAGGAATCTTCTGAATCCGTTAGATATAGAAGATTTCATGTTGTAGGTTTCCACTGTGGCTACTTCCGCTAGATTACTCGCCGGCGGTAGGGCAAAAGTACCCATTAAGGCAGGGTCTTTTAGGAGACCTACTCCTATATTTTGGAGCGACTGATTACTTTCATGGATCATTGTGCTGCTTCCCGTAACTTGGGAACTGTTGGGGAGAAATGTTTGTTGGTCGACGATTGTAATTTTTCCTTGAAAAGGAAATACAATCCTCCTGAAGTAGGTCGACACAACTGCAGCCATGGCATATATCCAAGGCCTTCCCAGTAGGATGTTGTAATCGAGGTTTTCGTCGATTACTTCAACATCAACTTCTACTGTTTTGCCCCCCAGTTCAACTTGCAAGTTACTTAAAATCCCGTATGGAGTGTATGATCGTCGATCAAATGCTTTTAATGTCGTTGACGATTTCGACAAGGGTGGTGAGCCTAAATTTTTCCAGCAACTCATCGACATAAGACATGTAGATGCACCCTCATCAATAATTGTTCGATGAATAGTTTTGTTGAGGGCTTTCACTTGAATAAGGAAAGCTAGTTGAGCTGGTATCTGGGGGTCATACCCTTTATGATCAAAGGCCACAAGATTGGAATCCATTGGGCCAATCCCACCTATGGCTGATAATAAAGCTTGCTCTTGGGAGGTGCAATTTTGCGCTACCTCAAGTGTCGACATAGCGGACGACGATTGGGCCAGGTCCTCTATTATATTATAATCCTGTGTTATTTTTTCACGAGGATTAAATGTCGATTTGTGTACTACTCCCTTTGGCGACTTTATCATTGGTTTAGGAACGATGGGTGGCACAACTTTGGTCAAAGTTGTTGTTGAACTACTTGGTTTTTTATTTGCCTTGTTGTTCAACTGCTTTGGATTCCTGTAATCTTTATTCCTTGTCAAAGCATTATTCTGCTGCTTTGAGGTAGACAACATAAGCACTTGGGATCGGGAAGCATTTTGTCTTGGATTAGGAAACGGATCAGTCAATACTGCTGGGGTTTTTGAACCCTTGAAGAGTTTCTTAACTTCAGCTATATGTGGACAATCTTTCGTCCAATGATCCTCATCGCATATATGACACCCTGTCGGGGGTTTCCCTTTCCTTTTCTTTTTCTTCTTGCCCCCTGGTTGCTTCAGTTGTTTGCCCTTGTCGGTCGACATGGCATTTACTTCTGAGGCAAGAAGTTCCTCATTTGCATTTTGACTAGAAATTTTGCGTTTGCCAGTCACGCCATTACTGGCGTGAGAGTCAGTATTCGATTTAGGAGGGGGAGGAATTGAAAATTCAGGTCTGGGGGCGTCAGGTATTTTGTCGTAGAGCGTGCCAGACTGAGTATATACTAAGTCTAAATATTGAGCGCGAGCAATGACTTGCTCCTCTGTTACGACTCCTCCCTTGGCCACATCTTCTGTTATAGCCGGAAGTAACGACTTTATGAACCATCAGCTAACAGCTGATCGGGAACGTAAGTTTTCACCATCCTACGACGACGACGCCACTCATGTATATGATCAGATATGTGAGTAGCTGTCGTTTGTTTGAAGTTGGTCAGTGTTTCGGTTCCTGTTTCATACCTGATTGGTAATTGAAAATGGGTTAAGAAAGTCGTGGCTAAGGAGCTGAAATTGTCGAAAGAGGCTCTTGGCAATTCAATGTACCATTTAGCCGCTGGACCTGTCAATGTCCTCTGGAAGAGGCGAAGTCTTATCGAATCATCGTTTAGAGTGTTCGATGAACACCACAGATGAAAAGTCATGACGTGATTCGACGGGTCTTCACCTGGATTTCCATTGAATTTAGGAATGTCCGATGGAAGTTTATGCGGAATTGCTGGCCACCAAGGGGCATAAGCAATTGGATCATTCGTCAGCCGGTTTAGATCTGGTAATTCTAGAGTTGCTACAAAAGGCAACTGTTGGCTCAGGTTGGGCGAAGCATATCCAGGATAAGATGGTATCGCCTGAGCAATGGGTCTTTGCAGACCAGCATAATGCTGACAACTCTGACAAGGTTGATGGGTATAACCATTATAGCATGGTTGCCCATTACTTACAAAGACTTGTTGCTCAGGTCCTTGATATGATTGCTGGAATGGCGGTTGTTGAGATTGAACCAGCTCTGGTTGTGGGACCATTTGCTGTTGACCAATACTGGATGATCGACCAAGATGAGGAGTCACAGTACTTGTTTGAGCCTGAGTCACTCCAGATAAGGAGGCACTACCCTGAGATTGTGATTGAGCCGCTAAGACAAGAGGTTGTTGTATTACAACAGGTAGTGCTTGTACTTGCGATGCATTCGCCATAGCAGGTGTGGTGGGAATATTCGACACAGGGTGTACTGGTTGCATTGAATATGCAACTCCTGATCGTTGAGGCAGTATTGGTATCCAACCGCTGGATGTAATTCCAGTTTGACCTGATCCTTGTTGTAAACTCTCATATGGTTGTTCTCTAGGAGGGAACAATGAAAGAGCATACTGCCCTCCACATGGCGGAAATCCAGTACTTAAAGGGTAAATTGGCCTTTGAAGACACATTGGATCAATTTGTTGAGTTTCAACATAAGAAGTACCAGATGATAATCCAGATGAAGAAATAGGAACTAACCATATTGTCGTCCCTGATTGGACTCCGGCTTGTTGTTGACAATTTGCCGGGACAGATGGTATACCAGCGAACATCGTTGGAGTAGCAGCAGGAGGTTCTGCTGCTGCTGTGTCATTTGGCACAGTCCTAGATGTCGACGGTTGTTCAGACATATCTAGTCTATCCAAAAGATTTCTTAGCGATTCTACAAGAAATTACGATGCCAAAAGACTAACTTCGAAGATCAACGCAGGAATAGGAGGTGATTATGTTCCGTTTAAAATGAATTTTATATGACGACGCTTTAGACACAACTTGCTTTTTCACTTTTTAAGAGTCGAGAAAAAGCTAAAGATGACTCTAGTCTCCTTCGATGTATTAACGAGCCCGAAGTGACAAATGCTCGGATGGACTTTTTCAGTTATAGAGTTTGAAAAAGGCCAAAAGAAACTACTCTGGAGTTCTAGGCAGAGGGTGTGCCAAACCTTTCGCGAAACCACAGAATACGTTTTACGGTACGAGTGGTCGATCTTCGTGAATGCTGTGTTCACTGCATCGCGATCAGTAGGGCGGCCGACACGGCTTCCTATGGATAAAGGCTTTGTTCCTATAGGGGTCCCCCAATATACGCGACGGTACGCGGGGGCACAAGTCTGTATTAGTGCTATCGTCCCTCAGGAGGAATCACCCACCTTCGTAGAGATCGACGGTCACTATGTTTAACGACGCCGGAACACGTCTCTACCTAGACCTCTACTGTGTTTCGTTATGCTTCAAAGCGTTGTTAGATAAATTCAGTTCTTTTTAGGTTGATCTTGCTTAGCAGTTTGCCTTTATGGATCACCACGTGATGTATGATACAACTCCTAAATGCAGTCTAAGAATGATAAGCAAGCTTTTTCAATTCTTTCAACTTTATGAAAATCTTAACTACTGAGGGAAAAGAAAGACATCATCTTTTCAAACAGATCATAGAGCACACACTGATGCACTTTTCCTAAATCGACATGCAAACTGTCAAAATGCACATGCACAATGCAAGTATTTCTTTTCTTCTTCCTTAATGTTGATGTATTACAAAAAGAAAGCTGTTGTATGATTTCGAATTCAATTTCAAGCGAAAGCAAACAAGTTTTTGTCCAATAATCAAAAGAACACCTTAAGATTCACTCGTTTCAACACAAGAAATACTGAAATTCGAACCATATAACGAAAGCAAATGCTCAAGTAGCTATGAACAGCAATAAACTAGCTCTTAGAATCACAACAACACTTTATCACAGGTCTAGATTCAAGAGGTCATAGCAAGACTAGTTCACTTTCGCTACGGGAAACTGTGAATGAAAGCAAGAAATACAATAAGAACAATCACGGTTTCTTCATACAACTGAGGCGGAATGAAGGCAAAGAAAGGTAGTTTCAGCTGGGTATACAGGTTGACAACAGGCTGCAAAAACAATATTGAAAACTGGGCAACAGACAGTAGGGAACCCCAGTTGCACAAGGCAAAACTGGATCAGCGCAGGTACTGCACTGTCAATCTGACATGCAGCGCAGGTAGCCCCTTCGGGACCTGCGTTGCAGCGCAGGTAGCCTTTGTTGCAGCTGCACTGAAGAGACAACTCTCGTCTCTCTCAGATCCCGGGTCACAGTTTGCTCAAAAATCAATGGTTTTTGGCCAAATCAGAAGCTATCAGCCAAGTATACACTAGAGGATGATTAAGGAAGATGAACACTATCACAAAGAGCTAAAAAGAGTCCTTGTGGATCAGCTCTTCAAATCATAAACATGCCCAGCACTGAGCTAGAGTAGCTGCCCTCTACTTTGCATTCGAAGGATTCGAATGCAGTTCGATTCGGTACTCCCTTTGTTTAGGAAATGAATAGCAAGAAACACAAGCTACCAACAAGACACGATCCCCAGTGGAGTCGCCAGTCTGTTGTGGGGAAAAGTATCCAACACGGAATGACCCTATCCCACTCTAAGGGTGATAGTTCCTTAGCAACAGCTGAAGCAAAGCTATCTAAAGTTACTTCTTTATGACATGCAAGAGATGAAAGGAAGAGATCCACTTACCGATGTCTTGCACAAATGGTCGATCCAATCTCCTCTATTTTCCGCTTGCTCCCAGCTCCAAGTCTTCTCACGGGCCTAGCTACACAAGATCCTGCGAACAAGACAAGAAAAGGAAACTACAAGAAGCATGCATTCATAATTGATTCAAGGATTAGCATAAATCAAATACACAAGTAAGACAATACACCATTGAAACACATGTGAATAGAAGAACCTCAAATGCTTTATTAATATAAGGAAGTAAGGTTCAGGCGGTGATACAACCGTAAGAGGTCCAATCCAGCATCACCTTCCCGACGGAAAGAAATCTCCTCTTCACCTCCCTCAAGCAATCACCCAATACTCTCAACTGTAAACCAACAGCAATTCTTTGCACTAAATTCCGCCCTCCAGATCCCATGGGATGAGATCCTTATATAGAGTTTTGGAGTGAAGATAAGTCAGCTTGATGTGTGACTTGTTGTCCTCTTCAACTCCAGTTGTTCTTCAGTCCTTGAGTCCATTCGGAGTTTCTACCTTCCACTTGGAGTTTTAGAAGCTCTTAACTCATCATTAGGCGAATCTTCTGATCCAACTGTCATTTTGGAAGCTTCCTGGGCACTGGCACATTGAGAAAAGATTCCTCCACATGTCAAAGTACGCCCAGCGCAGGTAGCCTTTGTTGCACTTGCTATGCAGTGCAGGTACACCATAGAGCTTTTGACATTCAGCGCAGATGCTTAGTGGAGCAGCTGCTTTGATCCAAAATTGACCTGTTTTTGAGTGTTTTTCAGTGGAGAACTGATCTGAAGTGCTGTGGTTTGCTGACCTTGTTCCTCTAAGGGTAAGAACAACATGTTTAGGGACTTTGGATCCCTCAGATTATTGACATTTCATGCTCTATGCTGTAAGGCACAAAAATGTCTATAACAGATTGTAAGGTATGTTGTAACCACTAACCATTCTATTCCATGATAGAAAAATATTGTTAAATATCTAGGGAGCCTCTTTATTCATCTTGCCCAATGTCTAGTAGATTCTGAGGCAAAATCTATGGGACAATAGTTCCTTTGTCCTATGCATAATTCAAATTAATAGTTTGGGTTCATTTTGTGCTACCATGGACCATTATTTTATATAAGGATAGTAGGTTTATTGGCATCTCCTTCTCTACTTGTGGTATTTTATAGACACCAAGTTGACCAAATTGACTACCTTCCACTCCCAAACAAATAGAAAAATAAAATTCGTCAATGGGATCATTGTGCTTATCCTGAGCATGTACAACTCTATGCATCTATATACATGGGATGATGATCTAGATCTCCCAGCTACCAGAATTAACCAAGATCTTTTACTTCTATGATGTTAGCATAATTGCATATGAAAGAGTATGAAAAACCACATGTGCATGCTTTAAAGAAGATGAAACATAATGACAACAATCAAATCAAATGACACACGCACATTAATAACGGAGTTCACCCAATGTGGGTTACGTCTTCAGACCCAGTGTTAAGAGTGGGGAGGCCACTTCATTAAATTTTGCAAGATGATGATGAGTACAAATACATTCTTTGTCATTACAAGGATAAATTCCCTCAACTTGAGTGGCATGTCTCTCCACAAGACGTTCTCCCTATAGGAACTCTCACTCATATGGTCCCTCCTTCAGCATGAAAAGCTAATAAATTCTCACATGGCATGGCATACATGTATCCTTCAACATAATTCTAATTAGGATATCAACAACAAAAACATCATCTTCTCAAATCAAAAGAAAAGCATGGCATCGCTGCATCATATACCTCCACTTTTAGGGATGGCCTGAAAACACAAAGCTCAACTAATGAAATGGACGAGATCATTGAATTCATGCGTGAAATCGTGTCAAATGACTATTAACTTGGTCCCCTTCTCACACTGTCAAAATCTAAACCCCCGGGAATCTCAAAGATTCTCCCAAAGATTCCTTTCTGGAGACGGCTGAAAAATTCGTTGCTTGGATGAGAATTTTGTGCACACCACTACGCTCCTTGCGAAATTCTGTAAAAAATGACTATAAAGTGGGCATCATTCTACCTCAGTCAAGAATCAACCTCTAAGGGAATATTTTAGATTCCATAAGGTTTTGCAAAAATTCCTCACTGCTGACTCCTTGAAATTCTGCTTCTTAGATGAGGAAATAGAGCACACCATCATGTTCCCTGCAAGATTATGGTTCATTTTTGTATAAAGTTGACATGAATCTGACATTGTGAAAAATCACCCTCCAAGATTATGCATGAGAATATTCTAGAAAATATACCATTGAAATATTCTTTGCGTCGAAAGTCATGCCCACAGGGTTCTGGCTTTGAGTTCCACAAACTGGTTTCGTCCTCTTCCTCTCGGCCTCCATTCGGCATTCTGTTCTCTCCCTTTATATGGAAATATATATTTTATATAAAATTGGTCTAAAGAGTTTACAAAGTTAGTTGGTTGGATCCTTGGTTGGTGGTTGATAATTGCATAAGTGTTGGTTGCGGGCTCGAAACCCCACCGATCAATTTTAATGGATTGACATGTTATGTTTTTCGTTTGGAGTTTAATACATCCACCAAACTTTCACTATATTAAACCATTTTAACATTGGTTGTTTGGGTGATTAATACCATATTCTTTATAACCATGTATTCCCCTTTGAAAATACATTCAACCATGTATTCATTGGTCAATAATATGTTTTTTTCTTCGTTTGGAGTTTAATACATCCACCAAACTTTCACTACATTCAACCATTTTAACATTGGTTGTTTGGGTGTTTAATACCATATGTTTTATAACCATGTATTCCCCTTTGAAAATACATTCAGCGAAAGGGTTGATGTTCCTCTACGATTGCTGATTTTTATTATCAAAAAAGAAATAAATATGTTTTATAACCATGTATTCCCCTTTGAAAATACATTCAATCATGTATTCATTGGTCAATAATCTGTTGGTCTTTTTCTAATATGGTTCATTTGTAACCCAACCATATGTTGTATATTACCGCATAGTCTTTGCCTCCAATACTTTTTAATATTATATTCAATGGATTTATATATGATCATATAACTTTTAATATTATTTTCAATGGATTTATACATAACCATTTTTTATGGTTTATATATATATGTATATGGTTTTTTTTTTATGGGTTTTGTTTTTTATGAAATTTATATATATATATATATATATATATATATATATATATATATATATATGTTGTCTTTTTACACGTGTAAGAAGCCAATGAAAAGGTACCATGTGTTAGGCTTCGGTAGGGAAACACTTGATTTCCACGTAAGCTTGTGGGTCTTACCCACTAACTGGGATGTCATGTGGCACACTCAGTGGGCCTCACTTTTTCCCTATCTTGTCAAACTTTAAAGAGTCATAAGTTGATCATACAAACTCGGATTTGAGTGACGTCTGCACCACCAGAATCATAATGACGAGCATTACAACTTGGTATTAGTTTTCCTACATTTTTAAGACTTTGATTTCCGAGCCTTTCTGAAGCCACCTTCAACTTCTGAGTCTTTATGGAGTCACCTGGATCAGATGAGAGCCTCCCATGCATTAAACCTAGCTACAATAGAGTCATCCACAATTTTATTTTCCAAAACCCTTTTCAAGTGTGCTTGGGATTTTAGCCATTAGCCCCCATTGATGTAGCTTTACCCATTATATCCTCATAAGATGCATCCTCCCATGCTTAGACAAAGGTAGATAAAGTCTCCAAATGGATCCAACACCTCCAACAAGTTCACGATATCTTGTAAAAGCCAATGCAAAGTACAAGTAATGACATAAACAACACCAAGTTCCACACAAGCTTTAGGTTGGTAATAAAGTGTGATTTCATTTGTAGAAAGAGTGCCTCACAAACCCACGTAGGAAACTCATACCACTCCCATATAGGAATTATATCCTTTCAAAGTGAGTATTCCTCGCTTCATTAGCATACACTTAGTATTTAATTTGGAGTTATTTTGATCATAGTTTCCACCTATATTGGTCACTTTGGAGGTAGTTGAGCATTTGGCCCCTACTAGACAACTTCTTCATCAAGTCAAGTGTCTCACCAAGAGTTAAACTGAGTAAAATTTTCCCCATCTCATGAGGGAAGTTGATGCAATGGAGACCATTGCTTCTTGATGGGGTTAGATTGATCTAGGTGGAGATTGGTGGCCACCCAACTCTTCCACTACTCGTCATGGTTCTCCATCTTGGCATTTTTTAGAACCTAAACTTTCAAGGTCCCTTTGAAGCCTTAAATAATATTTTTTAGCCATTTGGTGAGCTACGGTTGCCATGGATTTCTTAGGCACACCAAAAAGTGTATTTCTTAGTTATATCTTTTCAAAAATCTATTGTGTACCCCAAATGTATATCATATGCAAATGTTTCACCCCCAATAATTTGGCATATCAACTAACCACCTTGTGGAACACAATCCTTTTGACACTTCATCTCCATGGGTTAGGGTTTTTTCCTCTTAGGTTTTAGTATTATATGTTAAAAGGCCATTTTCAACCTCTTGTAATGGAATATTGCAAATGAGTGTAGCTGACACCTTTCTTTTTAGAGATAAGCTACTATCATTCTAACTATTTTTTATTTCTTTGCATTTTACATTCTTTTTCTATTTCTTTCATAGAATCTAAGTTTCATTGTATTATTGTGATTCTACATTATTTATATGTGCGTGTTTCCATTCATATTCTTGCTTGTCATTTCATTTTCTATACAATCTAAACCATACAAAAAAGGTTGTGAAACATAACTAATTGAGGTGGATGGCATATCTACAAAATTTTATATTTAGTGATAAACTACAAACATGATGCATCTTAATGTATAACTAACTAGCTCATTATAACACTAATTTGTGACTTATTAATTATTATAGTTCCACGTGGACACCAAGAATGCAATAAGTACTCATATTCTTAATCACATCCAACATTTACCCATATTTATATCACATGTAGAATTACCTCAAGGAATATTGTGGTAGGATTTTAATATTTGAGACAACATGTTGTTTATCTTATAAAATGATGTGTCATATTAACATGAATGTGACAATCTTATTTAAGATTCATGCTACTCTAATTCATTATGCCATTTTGGCATCCATAAAAATTTGTCAATGTTAAAGAAGTATTTTTATTAGCCTCACCTTTGTGCCAACATGCATCAATACATAAGGATTGTGTTTCTTATTGCATTACAAAATTGAAAAACATGAAGTACTAGTTGTGTGTGCCACTTCCGAGTTGTTCATGACCATGATAATATACCTTTGTCGATTTTTGGATTAGCCTCTGAATCATCAACCAAAACCATTATGCATTATTTGTTGTGGTAAATCAATTTTGGAAGATATTGAGCCTTGTGCTTTGCAAGAAGATTAATTGAACATAAGAAAATACAAAACACTTCCTCATGCACATCTATGTTATTTTTTTATTTCATACCACTAATGTCAACATCAAATATGCTAAGTTCACATTCAACTTGTGTAAGTTTCTCTAGGTCATGTTTTACAAAATGCTTAATATGTTAATAACCTTTCATCCTAAAACTAATAAATATATAGAAATGGTGAACCACACCCTTGCATTTTCCTCACATTTATAATCACTAGCACTGATGCACACGGGATGAAAATCTTACCTTCCTGCAATAGAACAATAATTGTACTCATGTGTAGCCCCTTCAATTTTTTTTTTCAACACGCAATGCCCATGGACATAACCTATCTAGCTCATCCATTTATAGGCATTTCTCCTTATTCACATAAAGAGATCAACAAAATAATTCACTTCATCAAAACGATGAAGGTGAGGGTGGAGGGAAAATATAATGTAATAATATATTTTTCCCATTATTTCACCTCAACCCATCCTGATATGGGGGTGGGAGAAGTAATGGGAAAAATATAATATAATAATATGCTTTGCCATTATTTTCATCACCTTTATGGAAAAAATATATTATTAACTCCCAACAAAATATAATATAATAATATATTTTTCCCATTAAAAAGAGAGGCGGAGAGAAATATTAGCCAAAATATAATATAGTAATATATTTTACTTATTATTTCTTTCCACCCCACTATAAAGACAGGTAAAAAAGAAATAATGAAAAAAAATATTATTATTTTCCCACCCCATTACACATAAAAGCATGAATGTAAGGAAATAATGAACAAAATACAAAGTCACAAATGGTAATTAAAATTCTACTAATTTTTTTTAAAGAAATATAAACAATTCTATAATAAACATCATATCTCACCTAACCTCTTAGTTAAAAATAATATTTAATAACCTCTCAATTATAAATAATATTTAATATAATATATAGGAAAATACTTACATCCCACATCTAAAACTCAAATCACTATGATAGATTACATACACCATTATCAAAGAAAATTTTTATGACATTACCTTCAAACTTAACTTATCATCCTTACTTTGAGATGTATTGAAATTTTAACATTAACCCTTACAATATTAGAATCCCCCAATATTGAAATAAAATATAACACAACTAAAGAATATAGTCAACTTAACATCCTTTGCATAACCATATACTATGTCATAAAAAAATATCATTAACCGCTATGCATTTTAGTAAAATATCATATATTAAATAATTTTCTCTTTTAAAGGTTTTTTTTTTAATGTCATCCTTTAAGTCACTACTCAACTCTCAAGTTACACACTTAGATGCCTTATTGCCCCACTCTTTTTTCTAGTTAAAAATATTTTAGTGACCTGTGGTAAGGTGGCTAAGCTTGTTGGGTAAAATTCATGAGATCAAGGTTCAAATGGCATTGAGTATATTGTCTTGTTATAATGTACTCTTAGTGTTATAGTGGCAACTACAAGAATTGATCTTAAATATTTTTTAAATTAAGTCTAGAATCATAAATTAAATTTAATAATTACCGATTCACCACATTGTTAATATATATATATATATAAAAAACAATATGTAAGTAGGGTTTGACTGGACATTTTTTTAATCGGATGACAATGTCTTAAGGTGCGTAGAGTCCTACCTTCCACCATGATTTTGATAAGAGTATGTGTGGGTACAAGTGACAAATGAGAAAAACAAATGAAAGGTTGGATAAACACCTCATTAAGAATATACTTTCAATGACATGGACATGGCCCAGTGTTTTTATAGTGATAAGGGTCTCAAATGTGTAATGCCCACCAAGCCACGTCATCATTGCATTCTTGGAAATTAGTGCGTGGTCACATTTTTCTCGCAGTGGACTTTGACACAATGCATGAGCTTAATGGCTACGTACTTTAGTCATTTTTTAATTATTTCCAAAGAGCACTTTTCATTTTATTTTAAATATTTTAGGTTCTATTATTAGATTCCTCCCGTGGGGATGTATTTTCCTAAGGAATCATATGTGGCCACTTTTGTCACGTTTAAAGTTAGAGCATCTAGGTCCATTTTGGTATAGTCGCCATCCTTAGCTTTACTTTAGGAATATACCAACTTTGAGTGATGTTAAGCTCACTCTAATAATAAATTATCCAATATAAATACTTTGAGCAGTATGTCTGATAATAAATTATCCAATTATTTATGATTACTTTGAGCAATATGTTCTTGGTTTGAAAGCATAGTATTCTATGTAATTTATATGTCATTATCTTTAAACCGAGGAATAATTTTAAAAAATTGAAAGTCCTTTTCAATGCCCCTTATAGGAATAATGCACTCATTGACAAGGCCATTTTTGTAAAGTTGACAAGAATATTGTATATAGTTGATATCAATATTATAATGTAAATCAGATCTAGTATTTATTAAGATGTGTGTACCTATTCTTAAAGGTAATTCGTTATTTTTCTAGCATGATTGTGTTTTAACAGGTAATGAGTACATAAGTGTATTGGGGAAGAACACTACAATTTAATAAGTTATTTTGATGTTCATAAAATTTTGGAAGTGTATTACGTATTGTTGCTATCATATCAATATGAAGTATAGAAAGGGATAAGTTTTTTTTTTTTTATCAATTGTGAAATCAACTAATATTTTCTCTTCAAGTAAGTTTATTTCTATGATTCTTTTAACAAGTAACATAATCACACATTGATTCTTTTAACAAGTAACATATTCACACATTGTAATCATTGTAATCATGAAGTAGTATTTATGGTAGCCAATTTGTTTTAGATGATAGCAATTCTTCTGCCTTAGGATAAGACCCACTTAGTGCAAGACATTGTGAAACACGTTATTGTGTACATATTCATCAATTTTGGGTTTATCTCATTTCTCAATGAAAAAGATCTTAATCTTAAGTTCATCTTCAATTTCTTCAACAAGTGTTTTTTTGGGTATGCTTGGCCTAAGGCTCGATAGATTATTGATTTTTCATCTTAAAGTGATTAATTTATAGATTATTGGTTTTTCATCCTAAAGTGATTAATTTATGTATAGATAAGATTTTGAATTGAAAAATGCCTTTATGAACCATTAGTGTGTCTAAAATAATATTGACAATACGATCTATTGCAATGCTCTCTTGTTCCTCATCGCAACCACCTCAACCACGACCCATGCCTAATGTATAGCCTAACAAAGTCCCTTCATAAAAACATCCATGTGGCATCACCAACATATTGCCATGCCACCTCAACCTTAGATTCATTAGCATCATCAATAGAATCTCGTAGTTCACTCAATTGACATGCATAAAACATTCAATGATTAACATTGACCAAGTCCAATCTAGTAGATTTGTACTTAAAGGAATTTTAAAAATCTCATGAGTTTGTTATTCTCTTGGTTGATGTTGGAATTCTCCCATTGATGGTAGATTGTAGTTGCTTACTAGCATAAATTTGTAAACCTTTGCTGAGAAATGGCAACAAAAAATTCCAGTTTAATTTGTCCTTGCATTAAACTGTGAATTAAAATAGAATTATTTTCTCATAGCAATTTGAAAATAATTAATTAAGTTTGATTAACTTAATTAATTTAGGAAATTCAAATTGGAAGTATTTTAGAAGACATTTATATGTTCTCCCTAACTTATAGGAATTAAGGATAAGTTATGAAAGAGTTGTAATTAGTTAACTCAGTTTATTGAGTTAAGTCCAGTTAAATTAGTTCCAATCAATTTCAGGAACTATTAGTGAGTAAACAATCAGTTGGGACACTATTGACCTAATTAGTGCTACTCTAGTTAACTGAAGATTCCAATATCAGAAACTCATGCATGTTGATTAAGAGAAATACCTAGTTGAGACTAGAGTGCAGGGGCAGTGTACTATTTGTTTTAGATTTTTCTAAGTTGCACTGATAGTGCATGCAATCAAGAACTGATCCTTAAGGGATTGTGTTAATTTTTAGAGGCTTTATTTCCCTTTAAATAGAAGTTATTCTCCATAGGAATTACACATTGGAATAGAGGCTTGGAGAGCTTGTGGATTGGCTAAGTTTTGGACTTGAGCTTGCTTATGAGTTGGAGATTGAATTTGCTGAGTGTTGGGATTGTTCTAGAGAGAACATGCATTGTAATTTCATCTTGATTTTCCTTATTAATACAAAATAGATAGTGGGGCTTTGAGTTGTGGCTTTCCTCGGATATTTATTGTATTACGTGCCTTTGATTCTCTTCCTTTATTGATTATTGTTTTCTTGATGTTTATGGGCTTTCGTTGTAAAGAGTAGAAGTAGATTCTTGTCTCTTGGTTTAGTAGATTACATAAGCTTGTGAATCTATAGGTTTTTCTACATGGTATTGGAGCAAGATTGTTTTTTGGGCATATATTTTGCAGAGAAGTTCTGAGAATTTTTGTGCACAATTTTCATAAACAAATTGCAGATTTGGGTTCCTTGGGAAAATATACCCAAATTCAAACAAAAAAAATCGGTTGAATTGGAGTTCGGTTGAGGGAGATATCGTTGATATAAAATCAGCTCTCTAGAGGAGATTTTGAAACTGTTTTGATTTTCTCGGTTATATGTGAAAGTCGACTTTGCATACATACTTCAGGATCGGAAGATGACGTTCCATGGGTTGAGGCTTGAGTATGCCTTGGAAGGCAGCTCGAATTTTATAGCCTGGAGGGACAAGGATAGGATGGAGGTTATGCTATAAGATAATGGCTTGAAGGAATTCATTGTTCAAGAAGTCCCCAAGCCAGCAACTACAGATGCACAGAACTTGGCCGAATGGAAGAAGTGTGTCATGAACGCAAGGCAGATAATCCATGAGGGATTCCAAGACCACATTGTCTCAAGTCTTTCTTAGGGCTTGGTTTTACCCAATTTTGACATCCTTTTCCAAACTTTACCTCTCCCATTTTGAACTATCTTTAACCCCTATTATGCCTATTTCGGTTATAATACTTAGGTTTTTTCCAAAAGGGTGTCGTATGCTGAAGGTATGCAAATTAACATGAAAAAACATCTTTTACCTTAACCTTAAGCATTCCTTACAACTAGTTGTTCTTTATTTAATTGTCATGCCAACTAATCTAGAGTTCTTGTGTAGATTTGTTTTGATTCGAAAACAGGCCCGCATTTCCTACAGACAACTTGTGCAATCCTATTTCCTACAAACGCTCCAGAATTCTTGCAGCTGCAGATTTCCCATAACTGCCCAGATTTCATGGAGCAGAATTAGTGGCTAGCTATATTCGACGAATTTCTAAGTCAAACGGGAGCATGGGTTTTGTGGGGAATCCATTACATATGCATATTGTCCTGTTGGCCGTTTCAGATGTGCTAACGACACCACCCAGATTCATAAATATTCTCTCGTTGGTCGTTTGGAGGAAAGCTACAACCATGTAACAAATTTCAGCTAATCCATTCTTTTAGTCATGGATTAGACCCAGCATGGCTAAATTTGATATTTTGTAACAGGGTTGTTAGCCGATGGCTTAGATTAGTAGTCTTCCTTACTTCAAGCCATATATGGGCTTTTGTAATTGTATAAATTCTGTTCTAGTTTTTATGGTAGGGAGTTGTTGGGTTGGTTTAAGCTAATATTGTATATCAGATTGTACTTGACTGTTACTTTTTAGCTTCATACAATATTATATGTTCTGTCTATTTCATTGAGCAAGCTCTTCTAATTTGAAGGGTTGTGAGTAAGGGAGGGTCCCCTTTGCTCACAACTTATGTAGTTTAGTGTTTATGCATTTTATTTCTATTATGTAATAATAATTTGTTCTTACAGCTAATGTACTCTTTCTAATATATCAGCGGCAAATGATTGAATGAACTAGTTTCATGTTAATATGTGGAATTCATTTAATTAATATTTCATTTATAATGTTGAGTGAATTTCTGAGTTTGTGGTAAGTTTGGCTTTTTTGAATCTTTTCTTAATCAACATCAGTAATACTAAAGAGTTGTAGAGGGATGTTGTGATCCACTCTATAGCCTTTGCTACTAAATGATTGATGTAGGAAAGAGTCAGTATTTTTGTATGATTGACTAGTTAGATTAATCAACACTCATAGTGTTAAGCCTGCATATATTTTGCACAACATCTCACAAGCTTACCTGCCCTGGGTTGATGATTTATGTTAATCAAATTATAAGGCTATAATTTGACTCAACATTTTGGCACCATTGCCGGGGAGGTGCTAAGGGATAATACTTAAGTGTTTTTGTATTACATGCATTGTTTGGAATTTTTAGGACTGGGGGAATTGAAGTGGTAAGACGAAGGGAAAAGCCTACGCACTTGAGAAGGTAAAAAATGTGCCAAAGTCGTGTCCTGATTGTTGGGTAAGTATTTTTTTTTTGAATTTGTCTACATAGTAGACGATAGGGTCCAACATCTACAAATTTCTTTTTTGGTGGTGTGAGCACCACTTCATTTACTAATACACTAGCAAGGAAAAAGAAGTTTGCAAGATATAATGCAACAAGGGAAGAAGAGTCTAGAAGGAGGTTCGTGGTCCTAAAAAGAGACCAAAACATATTCCTACTTCTACAGGAAAATATTCTGTTGCTACCCATTTTGAATCTCCTCTCACAAGGAAAACAACATCTTTTCTCAGTGGTCAGCCTGAAAGGGAATTCCTCAGCAATCTTATTCAAGAACCAAAATTTCAAACCATGGATTCTGCAGAATCTGTAGTTTATAAAGGCCCCACTTCCTTTTGGTCCAAAATGGATCATGAAGAGGGGATTGATCACACAAAGGGATACGATGAGAAGGAAGAAGAACTGGTCACATTTGAATTCCCTACCAAGGAGGCTGGTGGAGCTACTCAGATGAAGAATATTCCTTCTTCAGCCTTGCCTAACTTTTGTGGGGTTCCCAGTGAAGATCCTGATGCATTTTTGTTTGAATTTGATGTGTTATGTAGGAGATATGACTATTCTTCCAATGCTCAGAAGCTGAGGTTGTTTCCTGCAACATTGAAGGATGCAGCTCTCAGGTGTTTTATGGGGTTTGCTTCAAACTCCATTACAACTTGGGAGGAAATGAAAAAGGTATTCTTGAAGAAATATCAAGATTATTGCAAGACTAGGGATCTCAGAGAAGAAATTTTTGGCATGACTCAGAAGGAGGGGGGGAGTCTTGAGGACTTGGTGGAGAGATTTCAATATAATCTACAGAGACCCAAAATGAATCAACTATGCAAGGATACTAAACAACAATTTTTCTCAAAACAATCAGACCATAATCTTTGGAGATTTTGAACTTAATGGGAGGAGGTGACATATCAAAGTTAGGCTATGATGAGGTATGTGAGATATGTCGGCGATATTCAAGAGGAAATTCTAAAGTTGGAGGAGGAACGAGAGATACTTCTTCCAGGCTTGTCAAGTCAGTTCCTAGAGCTGGAGTAACCAGAGCTTAAATGGGTAATTTATTTGAAAATTTTAAAACTGATATTCTTACCACATTATCTTCTCAATTGGATGTTTTTCGGGCTAAGAAGAAACATGAAAAATAGGAAGAATTGGAGAAATCCCTGACAGTGTTCTGTTCAAAATGCAAGAAGAAGCATGCCTTGAGGGAATGCCCTGCAGATAGGTATGCCGAATATGTGAAGCAGAGCATTCCACTAATCAATGTCCTTCACTTCCTGAAATTAAAGCAGCATATCTAGTAGATCAACGAGATGTCAATGCACTTTTTGCAATGGAACCTCAAAGACCATGGCAACCACGTGTTGTAGGTATGGCTCAGTTGCATTATCAAGTTCCTTATACTCAAAATCATTGCCACCAAAGAAGAGAGAAGGGTGACTTAGTGATGTGGTGGGGGTGTTGGGTAGGAATTTTCCTGAATTTTCTCTGTTCCTACGAGGCATGAAAGGAAATCTCTTTTTTTTGGGTGATATTTTGTGTTTTTTTTGCTTGTACCTACAAAAACTGAAATGGATTTGAACAAAAAATTGCAACTAACTAAAATAAACCTTGCTGAAATGAAAATTGCAGAATTGAAATGAAAGCAGGAAAGGACTAATCTATCTTGCTGAAATGAAAATGCAGAATTGAAATGAAAGTAGAAAAGGACTAATCTATCTTGCTGCAATGAAAATGCAGAATTGAAATGAAATCAGGAAATGACTAATCTATTTTGTTGAAATGAAATTACAGAATTGAAATGAAAGCAGGAAAGGACTAATCTATTTTGTTGAAATGAAATTGCAGAATTGAAATGAAAGCGCGAAATATCTAATTTATGCTTGCTGAAATGAAATTGCAGAATGGAAATGAAAGCAAGAAATATCTAATTTATGCTTGCTGAAATGAAATTATAGAATGGAAATGAAACAACTACTCTACTCTTGCTGAAATAAACTACTTAGCAGAAGGTTGCAGTAGAAAATAGAAGAAAAGCAGTAATCACAAAATACTCTGACGCTTCCCCGGCAACGACGCCAAAAAGATGGTGAGCTCTAGTATTGCAGCAATGATGCTGCAACTCCTGAGACTCCCTACTTTACTTTTATCAACCCAGTAGTTCGTAACAAACTTAGAAGTGACAATGTTGTATGCACAAGTATTAGCTCTTACTGCAGGCTGTCATTTGATCAGCTGGCACAAGTTCACTAGGAGCTTAAGCCAACTTCTATGAGTTCTCAGAAGAAACTTTTAACTATGATGGAAGAAAGCTAACTTGAAAGAGGCTAGTCTATTTGTAGAAAGAAGATGAAAACTAAAAGGAAACACAAACCCTAACAAACCCTAATTTTACCCACTAACCTTAGTTTTGCAAGAAAAGAGATGAAACTACTGAAATAGATGCCATTGACTATTGAAAAGGTAAAATGCATGTATTCAAGCTAATTTTGAAGGAAAATGTGAAAAAATCATCTTTTTGTACTTTTGAGCAATTTTATGCAGAATTATTATGCTTGTGTTTTAACTAGTTATGACTGTGTAGAGATTTGGTGGCAAAGGGAGATGGAGTGGGTGTTTGTAGGAGGTGAAGAAGGTGTGGAGAGGACCTAAGGAGTCCCTATTACCCTTCTAGATACTTTCACTATGATAAGACTTTGAAAAATCACTCGCATGAACTTCTAAAAAGGCTGCAGGGGATCTAGAAGAGGTTCTACATGAGGATCTATAGGAGGAGGGTGAAAGTGGTTTTTGGAGGTTTGGAGGTGGAAAAATGGTGGGAGAATGGAAATGAAGGCTGGATGGATATGTTAAGGGGTATAGGACCTTGTAAATGAAGATCAAGAATGAAGGAGATGGTTGGATTTGTTCAAAGGCCAAGAAAGCAATTTTGCACAAAAACGTAGAAATTAAGGCAGTTTCGGAAAGTATGGCGAATGAGTGGGGGAATCTTGGGAGATGAACTAAATTAGGTTGTGTGATGGAAGGATGATAAGTTGGAGTGTTCTACAAGTGAGCTGCACACTTACTTTTCAAAACTGTCCCAAGCAAGAACTAAAAAATAGAGTTTTTACCTATTTTAACCTAATTCTGACCTAAAAACCAGAAAAGTGTTGAACAGAACTTTATGGACAGGAATTTATGCAAAAATGCCATGGAAACTGAATAAGAACATATCTAAGCATGTAAATACAACTGATATCAACTTTTCCAACTCGAGATCTCACACTAGCGGTTGCATTGGAAAGAAAAAACAGTGTTTTGGTGGCAACAAGAGTGCCTTGGTCTCAATTCATGGTCCCAAGGAGGGAGAAAGGAGATCAAGGCCTGCTTGGTAGCCTTTTTGTGGATCTATTTCTATTATTTCAGCAAACTATCCAATCAACCTAAAGCAAGAACAACTATCCTAATCATCAAAAGCAACCTAATTAACAAAACAAGATTTAACTTAAACAACAGAAACTATTCCATGAATGGAAGAAAAAAAACATATAAATACACAAAGGAGGTGCTGGCCACTTGGGTTGGGCCCAAACCCAAGAGCTACAGCCCCATAGGAAAGATCAGTGTTGGTTCAAAGCTGGATTCATCTTCATTGATCAAAAAATAATAGCTACATCATAAAACTGTCTACAAAAAGAGCTCAAAAATAAGCTGAGTACAAGGGCTGCACTAAAGTGCGAAAATAGACTATCAAATGGCTAACCTACTCAGGATTGAAGCCTTCTTATTTATACAAGTGAGGACTCCCAGCAGTCCTCCTAAACTTTAGGAACTCGGCTGCCTAAAACTGTAGATAATAGCAACTTCATTAGACCTGCTCGGCTGCCCCTTGGAATCATCATTTGTGGGTTGTTGTACTTCGAGCTGTTGATGGAGAACTCGAGGAAAGGGTCATTTAATGCAGGAGATACCCCTCCTATAATTCCTCATCCCTGTTTCCTTTAGTTTGGCTGCCAATCTACTCATAAATTCCTGGTCTTGGTTCAAAAATGTCCAAAAATATGCAATAAACACTCATTAGAATATGTGGCAAAGTGACTATCCCCGTTCACTCTATTGACATAAATATATTCAAAAACATGCTCAAAACTATGGAGAATGGTGGATTAAATGAAAATAATAGGTAGAATGAACCCATATAGTTACCCATTTCTAGGGCTCATCATCACCCCCCCTGTTGAATGTGTTGCTCATCCTCTGAGCAACTAATCCAGTTCTTCATCTTTGATAACTTTAACAATTTCCCTAACATTCCAGGCCTCTAAGGTGATGTCCTCTTCTCTATCATGAAAACCTATTTCTATTCTTCCTCCTCCTTAACCCCTTCCAACAGTCCTAGCAATAGTGGAGGACTGAACTTAAGACCAATCAAGTTGGCTTTCAAGTTTTGCATTGATTGTTTGTATAGGGGTACTCTCCTCATAGCTTTCCTCATTCTAGTTGGGGAGTGATACTCCCTTATCTTTAGGCTATGGGACAATGCATTCCATCTTCTTGTGCAAACATGAAGGAAGTTATCACTAAACAATCTCTCCATATCTTCAAAGTGAGCAATAGCCTGTGCTTGCCTTTCAACATAGTCAGGGGCAACTTGAGGATTGTTTGCAAGGTGTTGGTGGGCATATATGAGAGTTGAGGGATCTTCTGGTTCTGCCCTTATCATGAGGGGCTCACTCAGCTCCTTGGCCATAATCTTCTGAATTTCTACTGCTCTCTTTTCCTCATGGTTCAACCAAGAAGCCATACCCATGAGTTGTAGGTCTCCTAATGCAGTGTTTGGATCCCATAGATTCATATTAGGAAGTGCCAGGTTGTGTAAATAGAATTCTACTAACTTGGCTTTATCTTCAGCTGAGCTACTATCACATAAATGCATAAATTGGTTATAATTCTGGAATGGGATTGTGCCCCTTTGGGCCAATGTTTTAATTTGGAATTGGAGCCATTGGTCTTTAAGATACAATGCATAGGATCTAGCTGGTTGTCTGCATTGCAAGGCTTCCATTGCCCAGCTGGCCATGCAGGCCATTTGGGCTTCTTTTTCCTGCAACTGCTGTTTCAAAATCTGCACTTTAGCTGATGTCTGTGACTCTTTTTCTTGCAACTGTTTCATTATCGTTTCAACATCAATCTGTGGCTCTCCCTCTTGTTGTTGTTTCTCTGTTGCTTCATTGTCTGTTCAGGGACCTTTTTGCCGTTACTGCCCTTCCAAGATTAGCAACCTGTCTCCCTTTTGAATTTCCCATTGTTGTAACTGTTGTTTCAGCAGTTCATTTTCTTCCTATAGTTGGGCTCTTCTACTACTCTCTATGTGTCTTACCATGGCCAACTCCCCTCTCAACTCTTTCAACTTGTCCTCCATGTGCTCTATATCTTCAACTCCTTTAGATTTAGCAATTTGCATCCAGGTGTGGGTTCTAACCCTTTCTTTTTCTAACTCAAAGAAAAAAGGCATAGCGAATTTTTGTGGGATGATCTTCCCACCTTCTAGTAGATTTTAATAGGAGCCTAAATTAGGCTGAGGGCTTGGTTCAAGTATTTCTTTGGCCTTGCCTTCCCCTTGTGACTGTTTTTCTGCCTTCTCTTCTAATTTTTTAGTTTCTTTCAGCTTGGCTAGTGTTTCCTATAGAGATGTTTTAGCTTCCTGTAGGACTACTTTGGAGTCCATCAACTTGATTCTTTCCTCCCAAGTGGATGTTTTGGGACTTCCTCTCTCATAGGTGATAGAGATCTTGGAGGGAGATTCTGCCTTCTTTTTAGTAGGTGTATCCTCAATGACAATTGGTTCTTTTGATGGTGGTTGGGGCTTGCCCACCTTAATCCTGGTGCTTCTTTTGGCTTTAAAATACATAGAGGTTTGCCTTTTTATTTTTTCCTTTTGTTTTTCTGGAGTGCTTAATGCAGCAAGCACAGCTGCTGCTTCCCTTGCCAATGTTTCAGGGGATGTTTCTTCCTATTGTTCTTTTCCTTCATCTCCTATAGTCTTTCCTATGTCTACTATTTTTGCTTATGTCTCTGCTATCTCTGGTGGTGTCTTCTCTTTTTCTTGTTGGGTCCCTGCCTTGCCTGTGGCAGTCTTCTTTTGGGCTTTCTTGGGATTTTTCTTCTCAGCCTTTGTCCTTTTTCTCCTCTATTTTTGAGGCTGTCTTCTTTTCTGCCTTAGGCTCAGCAATAGTTTTGTCAAATTTCTCCTCTTATTTCTGTTTCTCCTCTGTTTTTCCCTCTGTTTGAATGTCTTGTGTTTCCTCATTATTGTTCTTCTCAAGTTCCTCAGTTTGCTCCTCCTCTTCACTGTTGGATGGGCTAATGTCCTCAATCAAAGTTTTGATGTCATCTTCTCTGGACATATTCCTAAAAATTTCCCAAGCTATGGAGATGATATATGTGTGTAAGGCATATTCTACCAACAATTTGATGAGCCCATGGTGGGCCAGCTGGTCTAGGACCCCTGCATTTAGTTGTGTGTCACATTCTATCAAAGACTGGAGGAGGAAATATGGGAGACTGAGTTTTCTAGTTGGAGGTAGGTCCATCCCATATCTCAATTCATGCAATAACCTGAAGTGATAACCATAAATTATGTTGAACCTCCCTTCACATGTGATATACTTCATTATTTGGTAGCTGAATTCACTCCATAGAGGAGGCAAGCTTGTCCTTTTCACCCCATTTTTATCCTCTACAGGATGCTCCTCAAGTTGAAAAAATATCTTCTTGGCAAACTGTCCCAATGTTTTCTCCTCATTGCTCCAAGGGAGCCCAAGTGAAAGACCTGTGATTTTGTTGACGAAATCAGGGGTAAGCTCTAGGGTCAGACTCCTAAAATTGACTGTAGCATGAGTTTTTAAATGGGGTCTTAGGGACATCAAAAATTCTTCAGTCACCTCCTCATCATATCCATGAATTCTTTCAAAGAAGGGTATCCAGTTTGCCCTGGTGAAGAGGGCCACCACCTCAGGGTGCTCATACAATTTGCTGGAGTTCAAAGGTTCTTTTCTCATGAAACCTCTTGGCATGGTGTTGAGTGATTTTTAAAAATGCTCAGGTGAGAAAGTAGGCAAAACTGAAAACAGAGGGATAGCTGAATTTTGTCTTTTTCTGAAACCAGATAGGGAATTTTTCGTGTGCTTTCTCCTTACAACATCAAATTGCAATATTTCCCCTGTTTCAAACTTCTTTTATCCTGAATTTGATTCTCGGTTTTTGGAAAGAAATTTTTTTGACAGAACAGAGGATAAATAACACAGGGTTTTTTTTAGAGAGTACACAGACTTGCAAATTCGGTTTTTTCCTTCACAGGCTGGTCTCTACAGTTACATGTGTTTTCTTTTATAGTAGAATGTGAGAAATAAGAAGACAGACTTTGAATGCAGAGAAGAAAACAAAGAACTGTGTAGACTCAGGGAAAATATGTAGGTAGACTTTTAAGTTTCACTTTCCTTTCTTTCAACCCAATGCTATTTTTTTAATCCACCACCTTATACAAATAGGTCATATGTAGAGAGGCTTCCTGAGCCTACCTCATTTCAAGCTCGAACTTTGACAAAAATCTCGGGTTTCCTTCTGTAGAGCTGCTCCCTGCCCTTCCTGTAGAAATCTTCGTGTAGAAATCTTCCGGCTCCTATAGAATGCAACAGTGCTCCTATAGAGCCCGATAGGAGGGAGGGTTTTGAAAAACTGGTAGAAAACTAGCGGAAGACGACTACTTTTCTATTTTGAAGGTGGTAGGTGAGTACTGCAGTCGAGAACGTCGTGAATGAAGAATGAAACAAAGGGTGGTGGAGGCTTAGGTCACACTGTCCTTTAATTGTTGGCGTAATCCGTGGTAAGGAGGTGAGGTGGCCGGATGGGTATGTTATCCCCATCCGGACCGTTGGTCCTATGTCACGGTCATAATGGTTTTGCATGCCGCTTGACCGCCATCACCTCCCTTACTCCCGTTATATGTCGCCACCACTACGAGTCTCGAATGTTTTTTCCTGAGTTGACATACCACATGTGCTGGCTGCATATCTGATCAACATTTTTAATTTGACGGGGCTCATTTGAATTCCATGAGGGTGTGTAACTAAACGAGGGTGCCCAGTTAGCTGGCCACCGATTCCACTTAATCGTGACCATTCCCACATTGCATGTAGTTTTGAAATATTATTTATGCAATCGAGGAATAGGTTTATGCACTTACCTTCTTAGTTTCTACTGTGTTATGCATGTTTCGGACTTTGGCACTTCATTTCCTTGTTGTTGTTGCTACTGACACTCTACATGCTTGGCCTTGGGCTTATGCTGATGATCTCTCATTCAAACATTGCTCTTTGCATGTTTCATACGTCTTGTTGTGCTGACCCTGTCTCTGGAGTATGTTTTGCAAAGGGAACAGCTGCTACAGGAATCCTGTAAGATTTCCTGTAGCTGCTTCTCCTTCTGAAATTCAAGCTAATGCTTGAGTAGGACTAAAAAACTTGCTGAAGAAGGTCTTGACTGAAAAGAAATAGTAGCAGAAAGGTATCAGGAAGGAATGGGTAAGGACGATGCTGCTTTTCTTTTTTATCATTTTTTTTGGGTTTATAGAATAAAAGAAACATAATTTCTGTATGTGGCTATGCAAGGACAAAAAACGAGTGGAAATGTGGGTGTACAGGGATGGAATGGCGAAATAGGAAGATGGATGGTGGCAGGGAGGTTCACAGGCCTCATAGACAAATTTCCAACCCTCGGGTCCTTCTCTGAGATTGATTTTGGCCTTTTTGTAAGTTCTACAGGATCCTCATGTAGAATACACAGAGTTTCCTGTAGGATGTGAAATTTTCAGAACAAATGAGACCAAGACTTGGGAAAGGATAACGATGATGGAGGGATGGAATGTGAAGGGTGTATGCAGCCTGGCCATGTCTTTTTCTTCTTGCATGATCCTCCTGCAACTTGCAATTTATTCAAAAGAAGTTGGGTTTTTCTTTTTTCCTTTTTTCTTTTTCTCTTTTTTTTTTGAGGCAGCTGGGGCGCCTCCAGGAGGTTTTCACCCTCCCTGCCTACCCTGGGCACCTCCAAGAGGTGTTCACCTAGGGATCTTTTATTCCATTTTCTTTTTTCTCTGTTTATTTTTTGTTTTTTCTCTTTTTCTGTTCTTTTCATCATTTTTTTTTTTTTTTTTGGTTTAGGGTGTGAGTGGAGTGAATGCAGGAGCCTGCTCCACTGCCAACACTGATTTACCCAAATTCTCAATGAACTCCTGCTTGGAGAGGGGATTCCTGTAGATCTTCAATCTATGCCCATTGACAAGCATGGGTATGGCTTCTTCATCAATGGTCTGGATAAGGACTGAACCATTGTTATTGCATTTTTCTACTGCATATGGTCCCAGCCATCTTGTCCTCAGCTTGCCCTTGAAATCCTTGTATCTCGAATCATACAGTAGCGCCCAATCTCCTTGCTGGAATTGTTTTTCTTTGAGGTGTCGGTCATGCCATATTTTCCTTTGAAGTTGAACTACCTCTGAGTGGAGAAGGGTATGTATTCTCTATTCATCTAATCCATTTAGCTGAAGCAATCTTTCCTTTTGGGCATGGCTGAAATCTAGGTCCAGCTGAGTTGCCATCCTTAATGTGTTATATTCAAATTCTATGGACAACAAAGCCTTCTTCCCATAGACCAGCTCACAAGGTGTGAAACCTGTGGTGGTTTTCCAAGTAGTGTTATAGGCCTAGGTGGCCTCAACCAATCGGTCTGCCAAATTTTTTCTGCTGTTGCTCACTACCTTAGTCAAAATCCCTTCCAAAGCTCTATTAGTGACTTCCACCTGTCCATTTGCTTGTGGATGATAACGGGTGGAAGTTTTGTGCTTAATCTTGTGATGTGTGAGAAGGTCTTCAATCAGATTGGAGGTAAAATGGCTTCCTTGATCTGTGACTAATTCTCTTGGATAGCCAAACTTGTAGAAGATATTTTCCCTCAAAAACTCAGCTACTTTTTCTTCTGTTGCTGCTTTGATTGCCTTTGTTTCTGCCCACTTTGTTAGGTAATCCGTGCACACAATGATGTAAGACTTCTGTTTTGAAGGAGGGTTGATAGGACCCACAAAGTCCATGCCCCACTTCTCAAATGGCTCGAAAGTCACTTGAGGCTATAGGGGCATCTCATCCCTTGGAGTAGGTTTCCCCATCCTTTGACATCGGTCACATTGGCTGATGTATCTCTTGACATCTTGATGAAGAGTGGGCCAATAGTAACCTGCCTATAGAATTTTGAAGGTAGTTCTCTTTGTTGCAAAGTGGCCCCCATAGGGTCTATCATGACAGGTTAGGAGGATGTCAAAAACTTCCTCCTCCCTAACACATCGCCTCAAAATTTGATCTGGGCCAAGTTTAAAAAGATTGCCCCCAATCCAAGTGAATGGGACACTTTTCCTCATGATCTTGCTCTTCTCTTTTGAAGACAGGTGTGGCGGAAACTGTGATGAAACTAAATAATTTGCTATATTATCAAACCATGGAGAGAGTACTGAGATAGCAAATAGGTGTTTATCTGGCATTTGATCATCCACCATTCCTTCTTCACCTGCAGTCACGTCTAGTCTAGATAGAAAATCAGCAACAACATTTTCCTTATCTGTCTTATCAACAATGGTCAAATCAAATTGCTGTAATAAAAGTAACAATCTAATGATACGAGCATTTACATCAAGTTTATTGATCAAATACCTAATTGCAGCATGATCAGTATGTACGAATGTTTGATAGCCAGTGATGTAGTGTCTGAACTTGTTTAGAGAATGGACTATAGTCAGGAGATTTTTGTCAGTTACAGTGTAGTTTAATTCTGCCTTGGAAAAGTTTTTACTAACAAAATATATGGCTTACGGTAGCTTCTCTTCAACTTGTCCTAAGGCTGCTCCTATAGCTTTGTTCGACGCATCTGTGTGAATGTGGAAAGGTAGGGCCCAGTTTGGACCTCTCAATATTGGGGCAGTTATCAGCTTACCTTTTAAGGCATCCAGAGCCTCTTGACAATTGTCATTCCATATGAACTCAACATCTTTTCCCAAAAGACCAAACAATGGAGATGCCAGCTTACTAAAATCCTTAATGAATCTTCTATAATACCCTACTAAGCCTAGAAAAATTAGAACATCTCTTATCTTTTTAGGAGGTGGAACCATTTGGATGATAGCAATCTTGTTGGGATCCACCTGTAATCCTTGCTGAGAAATTGTATGACCTAGCACGGTCCCTTCAGTCATTAGGAATTCACATTTATCAGGACTAAGGGATAGGTTCATTTCAATACACTTGGCTAAAACTTTCCTCAGGTTAGTCAAAGCTTCTTGGAAGTTAGAACCATAAGGGGTAAAGTCATCCATATAGATTTCCACTGAATCATGAACCAGTTCAGCAAATATGCTCAGTACTGCTCTCTGGAAAGTGGCAGGAGCATTGCACAACCCAAAGGGAAGGACCCGGTAGGCAAAGGTACCCCATGGACAAGTGAAAGTGGTCTTATCTTGGTCTTCCGGGCTGATTTGGATCTGGTTGTACCTGCTAAACCCATCTAGGAAGGAAAATAACTTCTTCCCTGCCAGGCCATCTAACACTTGATCTATGAAAGGCAAAGGGAAATGGTCCTTCTTGGTGGCCTTGTTGAGTTCTCGATAATCTACACAGATTCTCCACTTCCCATTTTTCTTTGGCACTAGCACCAAAGGAGAAACCCATTCACTGTCAGAGATGGGGTAGATGAATCCTGCATCCAACAGCTTTTGCAGTTCTTCTTTAACAATGTCCTTAAGGGTTGGATTCATCCTCCTTTGAGGCTGCCTGACTGGTTTACAATCTTCTTTAATGTAAATGTGATGAGTACAGACTGAAGGGTGGACTCCCTTCATCTCCTTATAGCTCCAAGCAAAAGCATCCAAATGGTTGTTCAATAAGCTACACAGTTCGTTCTCCTAAGAGGTGGATAGGGATGAATTGATCTTCAAGGTTCTTTCTGAGCCAAATTCCACATTCTTAACTCGGAGAGAGGTCGGATCAGTGACACAGAGATCAACTAAAGCATTGGCTTGGGTTTCTTCCACCAACTCTTCTAAAGGCAACACATTGGGGGGTGGATTTTGAATCAAATTCTCAATAATATCATCCTTGGTTTGAGGACCCCCCTTGGTAGCATCCACTATGCACAATGGTGTGGATTAGACTTCATCCTCATCTTCCTCCTCTAACCAGAGAGGTAAGCCATGTTCTAGCAGAGGTTGGGCAGGAGGATATAGGACTAGTTGTTTGGACATATGCCCCTTCTTGATAGTCATGCTCCCAGCTCGACAACTGATGTAAGCATTTGTAGTAGCTAACCAAGGCCTTCCTAGGATGAGAGGATACCCAGTGAGCTTTGCCTTTGGCTGAAGAACTAAGAAGTCAGCAAGGTACTCCCAGGAATCAATGGAGACCATGACATCTTCTACAATCCCCTCAAGAGTCACAGTGGAGCGGTCTTCCAACTGTAGTACTGTTGAGGTCTTTCTTAGGGAACCCTAAAGGTTGAGTTTGAGTATAGTGTCCCTGGTCATTACGTTAATGGAAGCCCCTAGATCAATCAAGGTGTGGGGGATTATTGTGCCATTGATGTGGACATCGACTATAGGACTCCCAGGGTCCAGATATTTTGGACAGATTACCTGCCCCAACATCAAGTCGGATAGTTGTCCTATGACATTGATAGTTGGGGCATCTCTCCTGCACCTACTTGGGTGCCTGAAGCACTTCTCTTTGAAAAAATTGTTGTAGATTGGTACATCTTTTATAGCTTGGAGAAGTGGTATTTTTACACATAACTGTTTTAGTTCTCCCAGAAGTTCAGTTTCTTCTAGGGTCAGTTGAGTGGTTCCAATTAGTCTCTCAGGAAAGGGTGGAATGATTTTTGGTTCACTTTCCTATTTCTCTTCCTCATCCTCCTTAGGAGGAGGTTGGCTATCTGGGAGAACCTTCCCAGATCATAGGTTAATCTCCTGAATCTCCACAGCATAGGTAGGACATGTTGTTTCTCCAGTATATACCTGTTGGGCCTATCTGTTGTTGGGGTTCGGGTTCGGTTGAGCAGGTATTTGGGGTTGTCTTGGAGGAGCAGGAGGTAATGGTTGTGGTTGAGCAGGTGGTGGAGGCAAAAGAGTGGGAGGAGAGTTGTATTGGGGCCTCCACCCCTGATGAGGTGCATTCCACTGAGGTTGTGGCTGAGAGTGAGAATGAAACGAATGAGTAGCTAGTTGAGTATGGTATTGAAATGGATATGACTAAGGAGGGGGTGTGTACCAGCAAGGATGAGCAAGGGGACCCCAAGAAGGCATGGAAGTGGCTTGATTGGGGTTGTAATAAGTCTGGGATGTTCCTTGCATTCCCTACTGGTAAGTTCTGGGTCCATGTGGCCTCCTTTGGCTCATGAAGTAGAGTGGCTCAGTGGATCCTTCAACCCCTTGGTACATAGCTTTAAATCTGGGTAAGGAAGGGCACTGATTTGTAGGATGGTATTCTTCACAGAAAAAACACACTTCTACGGAGTGCAATGAACATTCGTTCCTAGGATGCTTTCTAGTGCACTTGGGACAAAAGATGGCCAAAGCACTCTCAGCTTCCTCTTGCTTCTTTTGGATTCGCAAGGTATCCATTTGCATGGAAATATTTTGTCTCATCTCACTTTTGAAATCTTCCATTTGATTCGCAAATTCATTTTTAAGGAATGAACTAGATAAGGGGGTACTGGATAAAAGTTGACTTCCCCTGCCTCTCTTTCTGGTTGCCCTAGAATGGTTTCTAAACACAGTCTTTATGTCATCATAAGGTAGCTGGTAGATGTCCCCCCAGCCAGCAAATGGAGGGTATCTAGAAGGTCTTCAAGGACTCTTCTACGCAAAATAAACTTCAGAGATTCGGGGTTAAGTGTGCACCTGGCCCTTTTATAATTGAGTTGAAACCTCTCTTCATAGTCTTCTAAAGATTCATCACTTCCCATGGTCATTCGAAAGATTTCTTCCTTTGTATCCTTTGACCTACAGTAGTCTTTGTACTTGTTGTTAAAGGCTTGTTACATATAAGCCCAAGTTGTGATACTATTTCTAGGTAACCCCATGAACCAGTGTAATGTTGCATCCTTGAGGGTAGAGGGAAAGAGTTTAAACTTTTACTCGTCTTCTACATAGTCATAGGTTCGACAAAGGACAACAAACTCAAACAAGAAGGCATCAGGGTCTTCAGTAGTCAATCCATGGAAGCGAGGTAAGGCTGAGGGACTTATGTTTTTCATCTTTGTGTCCCCATTGGTCTCTCGGATAGGAAAGACACCTTTTATTCTTTCCCCATTTCCTCAAACGTTTCTGTTTTCAGCGATGGTCTTAGGAGGAATGGTTTCTTGCTCTTCTTCTATTATAGGATCGTCGTATATCTCTAGAGGTTCACCTATAGGTTCTTTTGGATCACTGTCACCAAAGAAGAGAGAAGGGTGACTTAGTGATGTGGTGGGGGTGTTGGGTAGAAATTTCCCTGAATTGAGGCATGAAAGGAAATCTTTTTTTTTTGGGTGATTTTTTGTGTTTTTTTCTGCTTGTACCTGCAAAAACTGAAATGGATTTGAATAGCAAATTGCAACTAACTAAAATAAACCTTGCTGAAATGAAAATTGCAGAATTGAAATGAAAGCAGGAAAGAACTAATCTATCTTGCTGAAATGAAAATGCAGAATTGAAATGAAAGTAGGAAAGGGCTAATCTATCTTGCTGAAATGAAAACACAGAATTGAAATGAAAGCAGGAAAGGACTAATCTATTTTGTTGAAATGAAATTGTAGAATTGAAATGAAAGTAGGAAAGGACTAATCTATTTTGTTGAAATGAAATTGCAGAATTGAAATGAAATCAGGAAATATCTAATTTACGCTTGTTGAAATGAAATTGCAGAATGGAAATGAAAGCACAAAATATCTAATTTACACTTGCTGAAATGAAATTGCAGAATGGAAATGAAACAACTACTCTACTCTTGCTGAAATAAACTACTTAGCAGAAGGTTGCAGTAGAAAATAGAAGAAAAGTAGTAATCACAAAATACTTTGACGCTTCCCCGACAATAACGCCAAAATTATGGTGAGCTCCAGTATTGCAGCAATGATGCTGCAACTACTGGGACTCCCTACTTTACTTTTATCAGCCCAGTATTTTGTAACAAACTTGGAAGCGACGGTGCTGTATGCACAAGTACTAGCTCTTACTACAGGCTGTCACTTGATCAGTTGGCACAAGTTCGCTAGTGTTGGAAATAATACTGAGAGGGGGGGGTAAATCAGTATTATCAAGTCAAATATTCCTTTTTCAATTCCAGGTAATATACGCTACTTCAGTTAGTGAAATTCGCGTATATACGCAACTACGTAGAAGGAAACCCACGTATACCATGCAAACTTATAATTTACTTAATATTACAGATGTTGATTATTAATTTGTGTATCATAATCAAATAAACAGTAACCAGAAACAGTAAAACAGAGCAGAAGACAATCACACACAAGAACACAAGATATAAGGTGGAAACCCAATGTGGGTGAAAACCACCTGCTGCAATTTGTCTCTATCTTCCTTTTAATTAGAAACTTCTTTTTACAATGATTCTGTACTGGTGCAGTCCTTGACCAGTACGTAGGCTACAACCTGCTGAGAGCTACAACCCTCTCTTGTTCTCCAGCTTCTCCTGGAAGGGAGCTACAACCTCCTTAGCTCTTGCACTAGCCAAGATACTAGTACGTAGGTGCTGGCCTACAGAAGGCTACAACCTTCTCTTTCTTCCAGGGACCACGTTTCATAAATTTTCAAACTGGATCCATGAACATCAATCAATCATCAAGAATTTCTGCATCAAACAATCTCCTTTTCACCAGTTAGAATTGAATCAAGTAGACACTTCTATGATAGCAATACCCAAAACACAGTAACAGTAAGCACACACCAAATTATGAACCCAAAACACTACAACAATAAATAGAAGCTGCTAGAACACAACTCAAGAGATATACGCTACTTCAATAACCAGAATCTACGTGCATACGCTTCTGTGTTTGGACCAACCTGCGTATACGCTGTTTTTACTCACAGAACCAGCGTGTATACGCCTATTTGCTTCCCAGAACCTGCGTACAGATCTATAAAGGATAATTTCAAATATTCAGACCTTAATTAACCCAGATTACCAGATTTATAGATCAAGCATGCGCCACATATAACGGATCAAAATCATACAAAGATACTATTATTCAAGCCTTAAGATTATGACCCATCAATAGAACTTATCCTTCTCTTGCGCTAAGGTTCCTCCTTCATTCAGATCTAGATCTGCACCATAACCCAATCAATATTTCAGATCTAGCACTTTATCAGATATTCAATAATTCAGATCGTACTTTGCCAAATGATCTCCTTCCTCTTTTATAGTCTTAGGCCTTCCACAATACCACGGTCCAAAACCATAACAAAACAATACCATGGACCCAATACTTGGGATCAACACTCTTGACGAGATACCATGGCCCAAAACCATAGGTTCAATTACCAAGGACTAAATACCACGGACCAAAAGTAAGTTCTCCAACATGTATGCGCTTTTCCTTGCGTGAAAGTGCGTGTATACGCATACGTGCCTTTGCAACGTCTAACCCGCGTGTATACGCGGCTTCGTCTAGGTGAACCTGCGTATATGTCTTTTCCTTCATTCTAAAAACCTGAACTGAGATCCGTCACCAGAGAGAGTTGCCATCAAGGACAACACCTGTGCCATAGCTCCAAACCTATGCCATAATGCAAACATCTAGGAGCTTAAGCCAACTTCTATGAGTTCTCAGAAGAAGATTTTAATTGTGATGGAAGAAAGCTAACTCGAAAGAGGCTAGTCTATTTGCAGAAAGAAGATGAAAACTAAAAGGAAACGCAAACCCTAGAAAACCCTAATTTTACCCACTAACCCTACTTTTGCAAGAAAAGAGTTGAAACTACTGAAATGGATGCCATTGAATAATGAAAAGGTAAAATGCATTTATTCAAGCTACTTCTGAAGGAAAATGTGGTAAAATCATCTTTTTGTACTTTTGAGCAATTTTATGCAGAATTATTATGCTTGTGTTTTAACTAGTTGTGACTGTGCAGAGATTTGGTGGCAAAGGGAGATGGAGTGGGCATTTTCGTGAGGTGAGGAAGGTGTGGAGAGGACCTAAGGAGTCCCTAGTACCCTTATGGAGACTTCCACCTATGATCAGACTTCTAAAAATCACTCGCATAAACTTCTATAGGAGGTTGCAGGCGATCTACAGGAGGTTCTACAGGAGGATCTACAGGGGGAGGCTGAAAGTGGTTTTTGGAGGTTTGGAGGTGGAAAACAGTGGGAGAAGGGAAATGAAGGCTGAATGGAGATGTTAAAGGGTCTAGGACTTTGTAAATGAAGATCAGGAATGAAGGAGATGGTTGGATTTGTTCAAAGGCCAAGAAAGCAATTTTGCACAAAAACGTAGAAATTAGGGAAGTTTGGGAAAGTATGGCGAATGAGTGGGGGAATCTTGGGAGATGAAATGGAGCAGGTTGTGATATGGAAGGATGATAAGCTAGAGTGTTCTATAAGTGAGCTACACACTTACTTTTCAAAACTGTCCCAAGCAAGAACTAAAAAGCAGAGTTTTTACGCATTTTAACCTAATTCTGACCTAAAAACCAAAAAAGTGTTGAACAGAACTTTATGGACAGGAATTTATGCAATAAATCCATGGAAAATAAATAAGAATAGATCTAATCATGTAAATACAACTGATATCAACTTTTCCAGCTCAAGATCTCACACTAGTGATTGCATTGGAAAGCAAAAACAGTGTTTTGGTGGCAGCAAGAGGGCCTTGGTCTCAATTCATGGTCCCAAGGAGGGAGAAAGGAGATCAAGGCCTACTTTGTAGCCTTTTTGTGGATCTTTTTTCTGTTATTGCAGCAAAATATACAATCAACCTGAAGCAAGAATAACTATTCTAATCATCAAAAGCAACCTAATTAACAAAACAAGATTTAACCTAAACAACAGTAATTATTCCATGAATGGAAGAAAAAAACATATAAATACAGAAAGGAGGTGTTGGGCACTTGGGTTGGGCCCAAACCCAAGAGCTACAGCCCCCTAGGAAAGATCAATGCTGGTTCAAAGCTGGATTCATCTTCATTGATAAAAAAATAATAGTTACATCACAAAATTGTCTGCAAAAAGAGCTCGAAAATGAGCTGAGTACAAGGGCTGCACTAAAGTGCAAAAATAAACTATCAAATGGCTAACCTACTGAGGCTTGATGCCTTCTTATTTATACAAGTGAGGACTCCCAATAGTCCTCATAAACTTAGGAACTCGACTACCTAAAACTGCAGATAACAACAACTTCACTAGACCTGCTCGACTGCCCCTTGGAATCATCATTTGTGGGCTGTTGTACTCCGAGTTGTTGATGGAGAACTCGAGGAAGGAGTCATTTAATGCATGAGACACCCCTTCTATAAGTCCTCAGCCCTGTTTCTTCAAGTTTGGCTGCCAATCTGCTCATAAATGCTTGGTCTTGGTCCAAAATGTCCAAAAATCTGCAATAAACACTCATTAGACTATGTGGCAAAGTGACTATCTCCATTCACTCTATTGACATAAATATATTCAAAAACATGCACAAAACTATGGAGAATTGTGGATTAAATGAAAATAATAAGCAGAATGAGCCCATATAGTTACCCATTTTTGGGGCTCATAACAACCTCTCTTAAGATTAGAAAATACACATTGGGTTGAAGAAGAAGAGCATGACCAATTTTGACAATCGCCCAAGCCATGAGCCTTAAGGAAAATCCATAAGAAAATTTGATAAAAGTTGTATTTCTAATCCTAGTTTTTTGCAGCAAGAAGAAGGGTAGTCTAGTCATAATTTAGATTTCATTACTAATCTGTAGGATTTTCATGAGCATAGTACAACAGTCGAACTACATTCAACCTTATTATCTACATTTCTTGCATATTCCATGACTGAATGGGGGAGTAAGGTAGTTGAAATTTTTCCTGAAAAACCTTTGAATATTAATTCTTCCTTAACCCTTGAACAAGAAAAACAGTTAATTCAAGCATTGAAAAAAAATTTAGACACTTTTTCTTGGGAATACACAGATATGAGAGGCATTCACCCAGACACATGCATTCATCATATTTATATAGAAGAGAAATCCAGGCCTGTGAGACAGCCACAAAGGAGGATGAACCCCGCTTTAAGGGAAATTGTGAAAGATGAATTGCATAAATTGTTAAATGTGTGGTTCATCTATCCTATCTCTTATAGCCAATTGGTATCTCCGTTGGTTATTATCCCCGAGAAGAATGGTAAATGGCGAGTGTGTGTGGATTACAGGGAAATAAATAAGGCTACCTTGAAATATCATTTTCCCTTTCCTTTTATGGACCAAGTGCTGGACACTTTAGCAGGAAAAATATATTTTTCCTTCCTATATGGATTCTATGAGTACAATCAGATTAGGATAGCTCTAGAAGACCAAGAAAAGACTACATTCACATGTCCTTGGGGAACCCATGCATATAGGGTATTACCATTTGGTCTATGCAACACACCAGCCACATTCCAGTGGGCGGTCCTTGGTATTTTCTTTGATCTTTTGCATGATTGCGTAGAGGTTTATATGGATGACTTTACAGTCATGGGTGATACTTTTGAAGAAGCTTCACATAATCTTGAGAAAGTTTTGCAGAGATGTAGAGAAACTAATCTCTCATTAAGTAATGAAAAATGTTTTATGACTATAAATGAAGGTATTGTTTTGGGTCATCATGTTTCTGCTGCAGGAATTAAAGTTGATCTGACAAAGATTGAAGTCATTGCAAAGCTTCTCCCACCAACCAATTAGATGGGAGTCTGAAGTTTCCTTAGACATGCAAGCTACTATAGAAGGTTTGTTCAAAATTTTACAAAGGTAGCCTCTCCATTATTTAAATTATCAACTAAATAAGATGAATTTCATTGGGATGATGAGTATCAAGCTGCATTTGATACACCAAAGGAAAAACTTTCTTCAGAACTGGCCTTGAGAGGCCCAGATTGGAAATTTCTTTTTCATATTTCCACTGATTCCTTTGATTCATCCATAGGTGTAGTACTAGGACAAAAGGAGGATCCTGTAACCCATGCTATTTATTATGTTAGTAAAAATTTAACTCCTGTAGAACTGAATTACACGGTAACTGAAAAAGAATGCCTTGTTTTGATTTACGTTATTAATAAGTTTAGACATTACATCAAGAGTTATGAAACTTTTGTACACACCAATCACTCTTCCATTTAGTATCACATGAACAAACCAGTTACTAATGGCAAGATTACTAGGTGGCTTTTTTTGCTGCAGGAATTTGAAATCACGGTATTGGATAGGCCTGGAAAGGAAAATCAGGTAGCTGATTTCTTATCTAGACTCAACCATTCAGGCGAGGATGTTCCTGTTAATGATAGCTTTCCCGATGAAATTTTTTTTCCTATTTCTGTTAAAACCCCTTGGTTTGCATACATGGCCAATTACCTTGCTATAGGAAAGTTGCTTCCTTACTTTTCATCTAATCAGAGAAAGAGAATTATTAGGAAAATTGTTGATTACTCTTGGATTAGGGGAGATATTTTTTTCACTAGACATAATTTGATTATCTGCAGGTGTGTCAGGGAAGATGAGATCTATGAAAATTTGAGAGCTAGTCATGATGAACCGTGTAGAGGACACTTTGCAGACAAGCGAACCACTTACAAGATCCTTCGCTCAGGTTACTATTGGCCAAGTATTTTTAAAGATGCAAGAGAATATGTCTGAAAGTGTGACAACTTCCAAAGAATGGGTCGGCCTGTACAATCAGACAAGTTTCCTTTGCAGCCACAGGCTCTTATAGAACCTTTTGAGAGGTGGGATCTTGATGTTATAGGTGCCATCAACCCTATTGTAGAAATTCCCATTGTAGATCACCTCATAATGCAATATACTAAAGCAAAATACTTGATCTACTTCTACAAACAATTATGTAGAAGCTTAATCGAATTGAGCAAGATCAATTGAACACATATAACTGATAAGGAGAAATCAATCACACATAAAACAAAAGAAATAACCCGGGGAAAGCCTCAGCCTAAAAGCCCAATTTCTGTATTATCATACTAGTGGAAATATAGTCCGGATTACAAAAAGAATCAGCTCACAAGCTATCCTTCTCTCTCTGCAATCCCTCTACTGCTCATAGGTAGTCAAAGGCCTCTCTCAAACCTTCTCCTCTGCCCTCCAAGCTTCCTACTTCTTTACGCAATTTTCCTTTGGGTCCAGTGCAACCACTTGTGTGAATTGGCCTCTTCACACACTCACTAACATCTGATCCAACTGCGCAATCCTAAAGGAGATAAATCCTTCTCCATGGATGAGCTTCCTTTATAGGAAAAATCCATCCAACTGATAGTACATTGTCTCTCCTTTTATCTCAACTGGGTCTTTGTCTGAACTGACATGCATGAGTTATTCATAAGAGAATATTTAGTTATCTGAAGTGCAACAATTATATGCAAGCATGCATTAACTAACTGAACTCACAATTAATTTAAACAAAATATTTAAATCAATCTAACTGGACTTGACTCAGTTAACCGAGCTAAATGCATCTATATAGTGAGCCTACCTGGGTATGCTTTTGGTGGGCCTACCTGGGTATGCATTAGGGGGACAGAATCTTCACCAAGTCTTCCCAAGAACCTATAGGGGTGGATTCCTTCATAGTGGTGGGCGGCTCCCATATGTGATGGTTCGTTCCCCATAGATAGTGAATTACAACTCAAATTAAAACTCATACTTATCTCTTTAACCGATGGATAAATTCCTCAATTAATGGAGAAACTGTTGCATGTCCTCACATAGACTTCATGTTTGATTTTTCACAACTAATTACCTCATGGTGAATTAATTAATTTATTTTCAAACAACTGTTAAGTTCAAATTTGAATTTTACTTCCTATGTTTAGTCCAAGGACTGACTAAAATAGGAATCCATCCCGAACTGCTAAAAATAGCAATGCTATTTTAGCACTTTCATTTTTCATTCACTGTTGCTCAAATCCAGCACTCATACCCAAACTGTTATTTATAACAGTGTTATTTTTAGTACTTCTATTTTTAGCATTTCTTGTTGTCATTTTCAACACTACCTCTCAATAAGAAAGGCATTCAACTTGAACTCGATCCTGTACCTTTGGAGTGTTCTGCATGTAACACTTCTATCAAGTGTGGTTGCTCCAGCAACTCTAGAAACAAAAAAAACTCCCAACTGACCTCTCTGTTGGGCTAGAAACATACTCTGATGTTGAAGCTCTATCTGTTGTTGACAAGTGCTCCTTCTCTGACCTCTGAGCTGCTACAACACTCCATGCATCTCGCACCGTTGCATACCTCTTTGTGCCATCCTGCACTGGTGCAACACTCCTGTGCCTCTCGCATTGTTGCAGCCTGCTAGCTCTACATTTTCTTGGGACTCCTGCACTTTAGATCTCTCTGCCACTCCATCCGCATCTGTCTCTACCCACTCATCCAGTCCTGCTACTCCTAATTGGGGCTCCCATAGCAAGGTCTAATCAAAGAGGTTGGGTACCTCAATGATCCTGCCCCTATTCTAGCCTTCTTAGAACTATCACTCCACATCGCCCCACCTCCTACTTGGAGGTATGGATGCATGTGATCCCTCTGCCCACTTGGCACGAAATTTCCCCCTACTAGAGGTCTCTGTGTGAGTGGTTTCCTCCACTCAATCTCCTCTCGGCTTCTCCAGTTGTGGCTGCCCCACAACCTCCTAAAGTTGCTTCAGCAATTGTGGCTCCTCCACAATTGTCTGAGACTTCTTTTGGCACTGCATCATGAGAGGTAATTTACTCTCCCTCTCAACCACCAAGTGTCTAACATTTTCCTTGATCCTCAAGGCTTTGCATGCATCTTGAATCTCAAGAGTATACAGGTTCCTGGCTAGCACACCAATCTATTTCATTTTTCCTGCCGTCACGAAATTTTCTGGAAAAAGACTTGATTTTAAATCAGCGATATCTCCCTCATCCAAACTCCGATTGAGACGATGTTTTTTTTGAATTTAGGTCTTTTTCCACAAGGAATCCAGATCTGCTATTTTTTTATGAAAATTTTGCACAAAATTTTTCAAATTTTCTCTACAAACGCGCGGCTCAATTTTGTTTTTCTGTTTTACTTTGATTTCTCTTCTTTCTCAATATGTTGTTCACATCTCTAATCACCTTTTCTCCGATACCATGTAGAACTCTTCTTTTTACAAAACCTTGCTCCGATACCATGTAGAAATTCCCACCGTAGATCACTTGATAATGCAATATATTAAAGCAAAATACTTGATCTACTTCTACAAACAATTATGTGGAAGCTTAATCGAATTGAGTAAGATCAATTGAACACATATAACTGATAAGGAGAAATCAATCACATAACACAGAAGAAATAACCTGCGGAAAGCCTCAGCCTAAAAGCCCAATCTCTGTATTATCATACAAGTGGAAATATAGTCCGGATTACAAAAAGAATCATCTCACAAGCTATCTTGCTCTCTCTACAATCCCTCCGCTACTCATAGACAGTCAAACGCCTCTCTCAAACCTTCTCCTTTGCCTTCCAATCCTCCTATTTCTTTGTGCAATTTTCATTGGGTTCCAGTGTAGCCACTTATGTAAATTGGCCTCTTCACACACTCACTAACCTCTGATCCAGCTGCGCAATCCTGAAGGAGATAAATCCTTCTCTATGGATGAGCTTCCTTTATAGGAAAAATCTATCCAACTGATAGTGCACTATCCCTCCTTTGATCTCAACTGGGTCTCTATCTAAACTGACATGAGTTATTCATGAGAATATTCATTTATCTAAAGTGCAGTAGTTATATGCAAGCATGCATTAACTAACTGAACTCACAATTAATTTAAACAAACTATTTAAATCAATCTAACTGGACTTGACTCAGTTAACTAAGCCAAATAATTACAACTCAAATTAGAACTCATCCTTATCTCTTTAACTGATGGATAAATTCCTCAATTAATGGAGAAACTGTTTGTTATATACATAGGGGGGATAATATGGGGTACCAAGGGAGGTACCCAAGGTAATAATGTAATAATGGGATGGGCCATAGTAATAAATAAGGTGGTTAACCCCTGCAAAAAAAAAAAAAAAAAAAAAAATCTCCACGGTTTGCCCAAGAAAGTGCTCTGATACCACTTGTTGTAGCTTTGATACCAATATTTGTAGCTCTGATACCACTTGTTGTAGATCTAACCCAAGAATATTATAGATCTGATATAAAAGTATAAGAGAATGCAAATAAACCCAGCAATAATATAAAATGATACTTTATTGATCAAACCCTTAAGGTAGGGCAACACCATACATTCACTCCTTAAGGAAGGAGAATACTCCACAAGCCATATGCATGTTCATACAAGAATACTTCTCTTCATCTTTATGTGGAGTCTCTAGCCTTTATATAGGCCTCATACATACAATACCATGCATCATTACCATGGTTCCCTCATACCATCAACTAATACCATGGGCCCATTACATTATTATTAACTACTTGTGGTCCCTTACATGACATGGGTTAACCACCTTATTTATTACTATGGCCCATCCCATTATTACATTATTACCTTGGGTACCTCCCTTGGTACCCCATATTACCCCCCTAGGTACATAATATTCCACCCCCCTAAGCATGTTTCGTCCCCGAAACATGGGAAGAACACAAATAATAAGATCTACTCAAAAGAGTAGTCCACTGATACCATGCACGCGCATCTAGCCATCCAAGAGAAAGGTGAACCCTTGATCTCGCTGGTGCTTCGCTCGCTTGAGATGGAAGTTGACCATGGCAACTCTTCTGTGTTGATGTGTAGTAGGTGGATCTAGGCTCCTTGCTATGCATCATATGGGGGTTGTTGTCCTTGTGGCTAGTTGGTTGCCATCTTGTTGGTTGTTTTCTTGCGGGGTGATGTGGGTGATGATATGTTGAAGTTTTAACCCATGGTGTCTTTTTCTTTAATTCACCCTGTTGTGGTGCCTGTTGTCGTGGCTTCTTTTCTAATACGACTTCAACCACTGAACCCTCATCCGATGTGTCAGCACCTGTAACCTGTTCTGCTTCAGCCTCTGTTTGTGTTTGATTGTCGACCATCAATTGCTCATCATCTGATATGTCAGTCCCTTGAACATCTTCTGCTTCAGCCTCCATGTGCTCTACCTGTTTATGGATGGAAATATCCTGTAATGTAATTTTCTTCTTTTTATACCATAGCTTCAGGAATTTCTTCTGCACATTAATATTGATAGTACCCACAGATTCCATCCAAGGGTATCCCAAAACAACATCCATGTTATCCATTTCTGAAGCATAAAAATCACCATGCAACACATATTTATCCATAGAAATCTTCAAATCCTTGTACACTTGAACATCCTCATTATCAACTTGTAAAGTTTCAATGTGTTTTGTTGGAACTTGCAATCTTTTTGCCAAATTAACACTGATAAAATTATATTTACAACTAGGATTGATAGAAACAATGATCTTCTCTTTCTGAATCAATCCATGAATCTGCAATAAGGATATACCCGTAGCAATTAACCCCTTATGTGTCTCATTCTCCTTTTTTCTAGCCCGAGACCATTTGTCCAAAAAGACTTTTTCAAATTTTGCATCTGAAAGTTTGATCAACTGCTGGTAGTCAAGTGAAGAATATCATCTGTCAGCCTCTTCTATCAAATTAAACCATACTGTAGCTTTCCAACATATCCCATATTTGGACTTTATTCTTTGTAAGTATTCTTCAATAGTAGAGCCATCATCTCTTCCTGTAAACTTTTCCATGAAGAGGGTTTGAGAAAGATTCACTAACTTGGCGAACAATTGAAATGGCCACAAATCTGTCAATATTTCTCAGAATCTCTATTATAACCTGTTTTTGGAAATGGAACAACCATTCTGCATCTGCCCATGTGGTAGAAATCTTGATCCAGGCACTTGAAATTCCAGATATGCGCTGCTACTCTCCCGCCGTCACCTAAAATTTCTGCAAAAAGAACTGATTTTAAATCAGCGATATCTCCCTCATCCGGACTCCGATTTGACTGATTTTTTTTTTGAAATTAGGTGATTTTTCTCAAACAATTCAGATCTATAATTAGATTTTGTAGATATTGCACCAGGACGTCTAGATCTGCGCCGCAAACTCGCTGCCCTGAAAATCGTCTGCAACCCCACTGATTTTTAAATCAGTGATATCTCCTTCATCCGAACTCCGATTTAATCGATTTTTTTTTTGAAATCAGCTATTTTTGCACAAGGAATACAGATCTACAATTAGATTTTGCATATCTTGCACTAAAACGTACAGATCTGATCTGCAATTTCGCCACCCAAAAATCCTTGCAAAAAAAAAAAAAATAAAAAATAAAAAATTCTCCACGGTTTGCCCAAGAAAGTGCTCTGATACCACTTGTTGTAGATCTAACCCAAAAATATATGATAACAGAAATAACCCAAGAACAATAAGATTAAAATAGATAGAAATGATTCTTTATTATCAAAACCCTTATGGTATTGTATGTTCCATTTCTAAAAACAGGTTATAATAGAGATTCTGAGCAATATTGGCGGATCTGTGACCATTTCAATATTTTTGTGATGGCGGGCCTAGATCGGAGTTCAAGGGACTTGTATAAATTTGACGGTTCTCACACGTCAACATGGCTAGCAAAAATGGAGCATTATTTCAGATTGAATCATATCCTAGATGATTGGACTATGCTTATGAAGGGGACCAAGTACCTGGACAATGAACGATGGATATGGGCGGAATGGCATCAACGTTGCAATGGACCTTTTCAGAATTGGGATGCCTTCAAAAAAGCTCTTATAGAGCGCTTTGGCCGTAAATCTAATCTTGTGGATAAGCTCACACAGACAGACACACAGCCTAGCAAAGATTTTATTTTTACAGAAAAGAAGGAAACTATGGAACCTAAAGGGTTATTTCCTACTGGTATATCCTTATTGCAGATTCATGGATTGATTCAGAAAGAGAAGATCATTGTTTCTATCAATCCTAGTTGTCAACATAATTTTATCAGTGTTAATTTGGCAAAAAAATTGCAAGTTCCAGTAAAACAAATTGAACATACACAGGTTGATAATAAGGATGTTCAAATCTATAAGGATTTGAAGCTTTCTATGGATAAGTATGTGTTTCATGGTGATTTTTATGCTTCAGATATGAATAACATGGATGTTGTTTTAGGATACCCTTGGATGGAATTAGTGGGTACTACCAATATTAATGTGCAGAAGAAATTCCTGAAGCTCTGGTATAAAAAGAAGAAAATTACATTACAGGATATTTCCATTAAGAAGCAGGTAGAGTCCAAGGAGGCTGAAGCAGAAGATGTTCAAGGGACTGACATATCAGATGATGAGCCTTTGATGATCGACAATCAAACACAAACAGAGGCTGCAGAAGCAAAGGTTACAGGTGATGATACATCAGAGGAGGGCTCAGTGGTTGAAGTCATATTGACAAAGAAGACACCACAACAGGCACCACAGCAGGGTGAAGTAAAGAAAAAGCCATCGTGGGTTAAAACTTCAACATATCATCACCCACATCACCCAGCAAGACAACAATCAAGATGGCAACCAATTAGCCACATGGACAACAAACCCCGCAGGACAGATCGAGAGGAACAAAGATCCACCTACTACACATCCACACAGAAGAGCTACCGCAGTCAAATTCCATCGCAAGCGAGCGAGGCACCAGCAAGATCGAGGGTTCACCTTTCTCTTGGATGGCTAGATGCACGTGCATGGTATCAGTGGACTACTCTTTTGAGTAGATCTTATTATTTATGTTCTTCCCATGTTTCGGGGATGAAACATGCTTAGGGGGGTGGAATGTTATATACCTAGGGGGGATAATATGGGGTACCAAGGGAGGTACCCAAGGTAATAATGTAATAATGAGAAGGGCCATAGTAATAAATAAGGTGGTTAACACATGTCATGTAAGGGACCACAAGTAATTAATAATAATGTAATGGGCCCATGGTATTAGTTGATGGTATGAGGGAACCATAGTAATGATGCATGGTATTGTATGTATGAGGCCTATATAAAGGCTAGAGACTCCACATGGAGAGAGATGAAGATGAAGAGAAGTATTATTGTATGAACAGACATATGGCTTGTGGAGTGTTCTCCTTCCTTAAGGAGTGAATGTATGGTGTTGCCCTATCGTAAGGGTTTTGATCAATAAAGTATCATTTCATATTATTTTTGGGTTTATTTGCATTATCTTATGTTTTGATATCAGATCTATGGTATTTATGGGTTAGATCTACAACAAGTGGTATCAGAGCACTTTCTTGGGCACCACTGTGGAGAAATTTTTTAGGGGGGTGGAATGTTATATACCTAGGGGGGATAATATGGGGTACCAAGGGAGGTACCCAAGGTAATAATGTAATAATGGGATGGGCCATAGTAATAAATAAGGTGGTTAACCCATGTCATGTAAGGGACCACAAGTAGTTAATAATAATGTAATGGGCCCATGGTATTAGTTGATGGTATGAGGAAACCATGGTAATGATGCATGGTATTGTATGTATGAGGCCTATATAGAGGCTAGAGACTCCACATGGAGAGATATGAAGAGAATTATTATTGTATGAACAGGCATATGGCTTGTGGAGTGCTCTCCTTCCTTAAGGAGTGAATGTAGGTGTTGCCCTACCTTAAGGGTTTGATCAATATAGTGAATCATTTCATCTTGTTCTTATTGGGTTATTTCTGTTATCATAATATCTTTGGGTTAGATCTACAACAAGTGGTATCAGAGCTATTTCATATCAGATCTATAATATCTTGGGTTAGAGCTACAACAATTGGTATCAGAGCACTTTCTTGGGCACCACTGTGGAGATTTTTTTTTTATTTTTTGCAGAGATTTTTTGGGTGGCGAATTTGCAGATCAGATTTATTCGTTTTGGTGCAAGATTTGTAGAATCTAATTGCAGATCTGTATTCCTTGTGAAAAAATACCCAAATTCAAAAAAAAAATCAGTTGAATCGGAGTTCGGATGAAGGAGATATCGCTGATCTAAAAATCAGTGGGGTTGCAGACAATTTTAAGGGCAGCGAGTTTTGTGGTGCAGATCTAGAAGTCCTGGTGCCAGATCTGCAAGATCTAATTGTAGATCTGGAATATTTGGGAAAAAACACATGATTTCAAAAAAAAATCAGTCGAATCGGAGTCCGGATGAGGGAGATATCGCTGATTTAAAATCAGCTCTTTTTGTAGAAATTTTGGGTTACGGCGGGAGAGTTGCAGCGCAGATCTAGAATTCTAGTGCCTGGATCAAGATTTCTATCACATGGGCAGATGCAGAATGATTGTTCCATTTCCAAAACCAGGTTATAATAGAGATTCTAAGAAATATTGACAGATTTGTGGCCATTTCAATTTTTCGCCAAGTTAGTGAATCTTTCTCAAACCCTCTTCATGGAAAAGTTTACAAGAAGAGATGATGGCCCTACTATTGAAGAATACTTACAAAGAATAAAGTCCAAATATGGGATATGTTGGAAAACTTCAGTATGGTTTAATTTGACAGAAGAGGCTGACAGATGGTATTCTTCACTTGACTACCAGCAGTTGATCAAACTTTCAGATGCAGAATTTGAAAAAGTCTTTTTGGACAAATGGTCTCGGGCTAGAAAAAAGGAGAATGAGACACATAAGGGGTTAATTGCTACGGGTATATCCTTATTGCAGATTCATGGATTGATTCAGAAAGAGAGGATCATTGTTTCTATCAATCCTAGTTGTAAATATAATTTTATCAGTGTTAATTTGGCAAAAAGATTGCAAGTTCCAGCAAAACACATTGAAACTTTACAAGTTGATAATGAGGATGTTCAAGTGTACAAGGATTTGAAGATTTCTATGGATAAATATGTGTTGCATGGTGATTTTTATGCTTCAGAAATGGATAACATGGATGTTGTTTTGGGATACCCTTGGATGGAATCCGTGGGTACTATCAATATTAATGTGCAGAAGAAATTCCTGAAGCTATGGTATAAAAAGAAGAAAATTACATTACAGGATATTTCCATCCATAAACAGGTAGAGCACATAGAGGCTGAAGCAGGAGATGTTCAAGGGACTGACATATCAGATGATGAGCAATTGATGGTCGACAATCACACACAAACAGAGGCTGAAGCAGAACAGGTTACAGGTGCTGACACATCGGATGAAAGTTCAGTGGTTGAAGTCGTATTAGAAAAGAAGCCACGACAACAGGCACCACAACAGGGTGAATTAAAGAAAAAGACACCGTGGGTTAAAACTTCAACATATCATCACCCACATCACCCCGCAAGAAAACAACCAACTAGCCACAAGGACAACAACCCCCATATGATGGATAGCAAGGAGCCTAGATCCACCTACTACACATCAACACAGAAGAGCTGCCATGGTCAACTTCCATCTCAAGCGAGCGAGGCACCAGCGAGATCGAGGGTTCACCTTTCTCTTGGATGGCTAGATGCACGTGCATGGTATCAGTGGACTACTCTTTTGAGTAGATCTTATTATCCGTGTTCTTCCCATGTTTCAGGAACGAAACATGTTTAGGGGGGTGGAATGTTATATACCTAGGGGGGATAATATGGGGTACCAAGGGAGGTACCCAAGGTAATAAGGTAATAATGGGATGGGCCATAGTAATAAATAAGGTGGTTAACCCATGTCATGTAAGGGACCACAAGTAGTTAATAATAATGTAATGGGCCCATGGTATTAGTTGATGGTATGAGGAAACCATGGTAATGATGCATGGTATTGTATGTATGAGGCCTATATAGAGGCTAGAGACTCCACATGGAGAGATATGAAGAGAAGTATTATTGTATGAACAGGCATATGGCTTGTGGAGTGCTCTCCTTCCTTAAGGAGTGAATGTATGGTGTTGCCCTACCTTAAGGGTTTGATCAATAAAGTGAATCATTTCATCTTGTTCTTATTGGGTTATTTCTGTTATCATAATATCTTTGGGTTAGATCTACAACAAGTGGTATCAGAGCTATTTCATATCAGATCTATAATATCTTGGGTTAGAGCTACAACACTGTTGCATGTCCTCACATAGACTTCATGTTTGATTTTTCACAACTAATTAACTCATGGTGAATTAATTAATTTATTTTCAAACAGCTATTAAGTTAAAATTCGAATTTTACTTGCTATGTTTAGTCCGAGGACTGACTGAAATAGGAATCCATCCCGAACTGCTAAAAATAGCAATTATATTTTGAGCACTTCCATTTTTCATTCCCTATTTCTCAATCCAGCACTGACACCCAAACTGCTATTTATAGCAGTGCTATTCTTAGCACTTCTATTTTTAGCATTTCTTGTTGTCATTTTCAACACTCCCTCTCAACAAGAAAAGCATTCAACTCAAACCAATGCTATTTTGAGCACTTCCATTTTTCATTCCCTGTTGCTCACTCTAGCATTGACACCCAAACTGCTATTTATAGCAGTGCTATTTTTAGCACTTCTATCTTTAGCATTTCTTGTTGTCATTTTCAACACTCCCTCTCAACAAGAAAAGCATTCAACTCAAACCTGATTCTATACCTTTGGAATGTTCTACATGCAACACTTCTACCATGTGTGGTTGCTCCAGCAACTCTAGAAACAAAAAAAAACTCTCAACTAACCTCTTTATTGGGCTAAAAACATACTCTGATGCTGAAGCTATACCTACTGCTGACAAGTGCTCTCTCTTTGACCTCTGAGCTGCTGCAACACTCCATGCATCTTGCACCATTGCACACCCTATGCCATCCTGCACTGGTGCAACACTCCTATGCCTATTGCATTGTTGCAGCCTGCTAGCTTTACACTATCTTGGGACTCCTGCACTGTAGCTCTCTCTGCCGCTCCATCCGTATCTGTCTCTACCCACTTAGCCAATCCTACTACTCCTCATCGGGGCTCCCGTAGCAAGGTCTAATCAAAGAGGTTGGGTACCTCAATGATCCTGCCCTATTCCAGCCTTCTTGGGACTGTCACTCCACATCGCCCCACCTCCCACCTGGAGGTATGGATGCATGTGATCCCTCTGCCCACTTGGCTCAAATTCCCCCCTACTAGAGGTCTCTGCATGAGTGGATTCCTCCACTTGGTCTCCTCTCATCTTTTCCAGTTGTGGCTACTCGACAGCCTCCTAAAGTTGCTTCACCAATTGTGGCTCCTCCACAATTGTCTAAGACTTCTTCTGGCGCTGCATGTTGAGAGGTAATTTACTCTCCTTCTCAAGCACCAAGTATCTAACCTTTGCCTTGCTCCTCAAGGCTTTGCATGCATCTTGAACCTCAAGAGCATACAGATTCTTGGCTAGCATACCAATCTATTTCATCTTTCCCGCCGCCACGAAATTTTCTAAAAAATAGCTGATTTTAAAATCAGTCATATCGCCCTCATCCAAACTCCGATTCAGACGATTTTTTTTTTGAATTTGGGTATTTTTCCACAAGGAATCCAGATCTGATATTTTTTTCTGAAAATTGTGCACAAAAATTTTCATATTTTCTCTGCAAAATCGCGGCCCATTTTTTTATTTTTTTTTACTTCGATTTCTCTTCTTCTCAATATGTTGTTCACATCTGTTATCACCGTAGGTCTGATACCATGTAGAAATTTCTTTTTACAAAACCTCACTCTGATACCATGTAGAAATTCCCACTATAGATCACCTGATAATTCAATATACTAAAGCAAAATACTAGATCTACTTCTACAAACAATTATGCAGAAGCTTAATCGAATTGAGCAAGATCAATTGAACACATATAACTGATAAGGAGAAATCAATCACACATATCACAGAAGAAATAATCTGGGGAAAGCCTCAGTGTAAAACCCCAATCTCTGTATTATCATACAAGTGGAAATATAGTCTGGATTACAAAAATAATCAACTCACAAGCTATCCTGCTTTCTCTGTAATCTCTCTGCTGCTCATAGATAGTCAAAAGCCTCTCTCAAACCTTCTCCTCTACCCTCCAAGCCTCCTATTTCTTTGCGCAATTTTCCTTGGGGTCCAGTGCAGCCACTTGTGTGAATTGGCCTCTTCACACACTCACTAACCTCTGATCCAACTGCGCAATCCTGAAGGAGATAAATCCTTCTCCATGGATGAGCTTCCTTTATAGGAAAAATCCATCCAACTGATAGTACACTATCCCTCGGTTGATCTCAACTGGGTCTCTGTTTGAACTGACATGCATGAGTTATTCGTGAGAGAATATTCAGTTATCTAAAGTGTAGCAATTATATGCAAGCATGCATTAACTAACTGAACTCACAATTAATTTAAACATACTGTTTAAATCAATCTAACTGGACTTGACTTAGTTAACTGAGCCAACTAATTACAACTCAAATTAGAACTCATCCTTATCTCTTTAACTGATGGATAAATTCCTCAATTAATGGAGAAACTACTGCATGTCCTCACATAGACTTCATGTTTGATCTTTCACAACTAATTAACTCATGGTGAATTAATTAATTTATTTTCAAACAGTTGTTAAGTTCAAATTTGAATTTTACTTCCTATGTTTCGTCCAGGGACTGACTAAAATAGGAATCCATCCCGAATTGCTAAAAATAGCAATGCTATTTTGAGCACTTCCATTTTTCATTCCCTGTTGCTCATTCCAGCACTGGTACCCAAATTGCTATTTATAGCACTTATATTTTTAGCATTTTTTGTTGCCATTTTCAACACCTATGTCCAAAGATAAGAAGTATATTTTACTTTTTACTGATTATGTTATGAAGTGGGTGGAGGCAAGAGAACTACCTAGAGCAACAAAGAAAGTAGTGGTAGATTTTCTTTTTCTTTTTTTCTGATATTTTTGTAAGATTTGGGGTACTTATGAAAATAGTCACTGATTAAGGTACTCAGTTTGTATCAAAGCTTATGCAAGGAATTATGTAGAAATATTAGATTACTCATCAGAAGTCCACCCCTTATCATCTGCATGCCAATGGGTAGGTGGAATCAACAAATATGGTTTTGGAGATAATCCTTATCAAGACAGTGCGATTACATAAGAAGGATTGGTTTGACCCACTTCTTGAAGCATTGTGGGCCTATAGGATAATATGGAGAAATACCACTGGCTTTTCTTCATATGAATTGGTGTATCGAAAGCACTTTTAATTGCCCATTGAATTTCAGATCATGACTTTTAAGATGGCAGTAGATTTGGGTAAAGACCCTGATGAAGCTCAGCAACAGAGAATCCTGCAGCTCAATGAGTTGGATGAGATCAAGAAAGATTCTTTTCAACATACTGACTTGATTCAGAAACAACGGGCTAAATGGCATGACAGATACATTCAAAAGAAGTTGTTCAAAGAGGGAGGTTGGGCATTGTTGTATGATTCAAAATTTATGAACTTTAAAGAAAAATTGAACACACATTGGCTGGGGCCCTATGAAATTGAGAAAGTTTTTGATAATGGATCTGTTCGGGTTAAAACCATTGATGATGGGAATGTTACCTTCTTGGTAAATGGGCACAATCTCAAGTTATATCAAATACCCCAATCCAAGGAGGAATTTGTGGAAGAAATTATGAAGAAAAGAGAATTGGAGATGATGAGAGAATGAGTCATTCCTTCCACTATCCCTTCCTGATTTCCTGCTGACAAAATGAGCTCACTCTATTCCTCCTCATGCTTGGTAAAACATGAGAGTAATGCATATTGGGTATAGGTTTATTCCTTTTTCCGGGCCCAATGGACTAGTTACGGAAAAGGAGCACCCTCATAGTCTTCTTTCCAAATTGTTTCAGACTCTCTAAAATTGAAATCTGGCAAGCATCAACTACCCTAGACCTGTTAAAATTACAGGTCAGTAGGCCCTTTAGGATCCTCTCAATAAATTTTGTTTTCAGTTAATCCTGGATTGCTCATGTTGGACTGATGTGGGATCTCTTAAGGCCCTCCTTCCAAAAATCTTGGCCCATCAACATCAGCAAGTTATCTGGGTGCAAGATTAGAGTCTTATGATGCCTTGAAACTTGTATGCCATAATGATCGTCTATCTCACCAGCAGAAATGGGGAACCACTATGGTTCCTTGACTACTGGATCCTACAAGGGGGTTCGACAATAACTCATTAATTCACACCCGATATGATGCATGAGGGTACCTTGGTCCTCGCTCTCATTAAAGGTGATGGGCCTCACATTAGTTAACAACTGACCTCAATGATTGGTAATCTAATGAGCTCATTGCACATTCAACATCAACACCTTTATTCATGTGGAGTGAACTGTACACAAATGAGGGAGAAGTGTTGTTTGATGGTTCTATTTCCTCCAGAAGCTCCGCAAGTCATGATCCGATTTCCTGCAGAAGCTCTACAAGTCATGCTCTGATTTCCTGCAGAAGTACCACAAGTCATGGTTCCATTTCTTGCAGAAAGCTTGGCACTCATAGTTCTATTTCCTGTAGTGACAACCTGATTTTTTGAAAAACAAAAACCATAGACAGAGCATTAACTTAAATTATTTAAAGTACTGACAGATTTTAATTACTAGTCGAGGTCATGAATTATGAGGTCATATATCTGATTTAACTATTAAGTGGGTTATCATCTCAAGGACAGGCACGCGTCATCTAAAGGACTAGACTGTTTGAAGGTAAGAATGGTAAAGTAGAGCCAACGACATGACACTTGAGGTAAAGGGTAATTAATGCTTTAATTTTTAACATTTGTAAGATTTTTTGGCTATGGTCACCCTTGCGGCAAAAGGCGGTCGTATCCCATTACATTATAACTCCAGCTCCATGCCTGATTGCCATGATTTTGACACGACCAATAGATGTACTCTCCATATCTTTCTACAAGTTAAATCATGATGATAATCATGATCATGAACTGTCTCTTGAAAATCCCGTGCTTTTTGATAACTTTCTATATTATGCCCTCCCTTATCACGTGAATCCATTGCAAAAGCTTAACCCAATATTTTCAAAGAAGTGCATGCATCCTATCTTCCCATTTTTCACCATGTCGAAATTGTGTGCCCCCATCCACTTCAAGTCGTAAGGGCTTGAGTTGCTAGAAGTTGACCCTCGCAGTAAGGCGAGATTGGAAAAAGCCGGGTGGTTGCCATTTTTCCAACAATTTAGTGGTCACAATTTGGAATTAACAAAGTCTTTCGCCCTAAATATGAATGGTGATAAGGCTCAAGTTGGGGATGTCAAATTCAGGTTGATTGAGGGTTTGGTAGCAAGGGAATGCAGAATTTCTTAGTATGGAGAACACTAGTTTAAAAACCAGCATTTCAACAAGGGCTTGTGCACGTCTTTCCTCCGTAAAGAGCATTCAGACCCTGACTGGAGTAAGGGAATTTCATAGGATTTCTTGAAAAGTAAGTACTAGAACTTGTTGTTTTTCCTGCAGAAATATATAACGTGTGAAGGTCGCTTTGGGCTTTCATTCTTGTTTCACATTCGGCTCCTCGCCCATTTTCATGACAAGTCGTTAAATTTGTTGTATTACTTGAGAATGTCTCTGATGAAGATGTTGACGACTGCCAAGGAGAGGGGGGCCAATTTAGAGGAAAATCTCTATCACCATGGGCTGGTGAAAATCATCCTGGTGGAGGTTTTGAAAGACAAGAAGTGGACATGGGAGGAGTTCCTGGCTGAAAATTACTTTGCAGAAAATGAGGATTCTGATTCCTTAGATTCCATGGAGGAAGCACCAGTAGAAAAACCAAAGAAAAAGTCACGGACATGTGGGCTACAAATAAAGGAAAAAGAGGAAGATAAAAACTCTGACCCTTCAGAGTCTATAGAGGAAAAACTAGTAGAAAAAAATCGAAGGAGAATCCACGGACTCATGGGCCACTGGATGACCTTGATTCTTTGAAGCCCACCGAGAAGAAGCCTATAGAAAAACCAAAGAAGAAGAAGCCTCAGACCCTTGGGCTACAAATGAAGGAAGAAGAAAGGGATGAAGAAGTGGTGGTGACAAGGGAGACTGTGGGAAAACAACCTAAGTCAAAGAATGACACTTCCACCTCTGCAAAAATATTTACCAGAAGCCAGGTTGTTCAGCTGGCTATAAAGGATACTGCGGATGTAGAAGTGTTGCTCGAGACACTGGACAAGAAGAAGGAGAAACATCATGGCCCACCCAAAGGTAAAGAAAACATAGAGTTAGCTGAGTTCATTGACGAAGAAGCAATGTCCTTCTAGGACTCCCCGCTGCATGGAAGCAGGAATGACACAGCAAGAGAACAGTAAGCAGAGGAGGACCTTGGTTCCCCTCAATCCCTCCAAGGACATCAGGAAGGGGAAGTAACCCCCCAGAAGAGACGGTCTCTGCAGGAATTGGAAGAAATCATCACCAAGCTCACCATTTTAGAAAGGGCATTGAGAAAGGAAAATGAGACCCTGAAAGAGAACAACCTGCGTATACAAAAAGAACATGAGGAATGGGTTCAGAAAGCAGCCTGAATTATGAAAAAGAAGCAGGCTAGGATTGATCATTTGAAAAAGAAGAATGAATTATGTAAGGGTCAAATTCCTGCAAAATCCAGTGGTAACTAGTTGGACCAGTTGGCAGAGGTAGCAGATCAGTTGGCTGCAGTAGATGTAGCTCAGGATAAGGAATGATTTCCTTTTTCTTTTTCTTTTTGGGAAGATGCAACATTTTTTCTTCATAAGGGGCATGTAAGAAGCTAGGTGTGGGGGAGATGTTGGGGCTTGGTTTTGCCTAATTTTGACACCCCTTTCCAGACTTTACCTCTCCCAATTTGAACTACCTTTAACCCCTATTATGTCTATTTTGGTTATAACACTTAGGTTTTTCCCAAAAGGGTGTCGTATGCTAAATATATGCAAATTAACATGAAAAAGAATCTTTTACCTTAACCTTAATCATTCCTTACAACTAGTTGTTCTTTATTTAATTATCATGCCAACTAATCTAGATTTCTTGTGAAGATTTGTTTTGATTCGAAAACTGCCCACATTTCCTGCAGACAGCTTGTACAATCATATTTCCTGCAAACGCTCTAGAATTCCTGCAGCCACGGATTTCCTATAACTGTCCAAATTTCCTGCAGCAAAATCGGCAGTTAGCTATGTTCCACGAATTTCTAAGTCAAATGAGAACATGGGTTTTGTGGGGAATCTATCACATATGGATGATGTCCTATTGGTCATTTCAGATCTACCAATGACACCTCCCAAATTCATGAACCTTCTCTTGTTGGCTGTTTGGAGGAAAGTTATAACCATGTAATGAATTTCGTCTAATACATGCTTTCACTCATGGATTAGATCTAGTATGGCTAAATTTGATATTTAGTAATAGTACTGTTAGCCAATGGCTTAGGTTGGTAGTCTTCCTTACTCCGAGCCATATATGGGCTTTTGTAATTGTATAAATTCTATTCTAGTTTATATGGTAGGGGGTTGATGGATTGGTTTTAGCGGATATTGTATATCAAATTGTACTCGATTATTACTTTTTAGATTAATACAATATTATATGTTTTGTCTATTTCGTTGAGCAAGCTCTTCTAATTTGAAGGGGTTGTGAGTAAGGGAGGGCCCCCTTTGCTCACAACTCCCATAGTTTAGTGTTTATGCATTTTATTTCTGTTATGTAATAATAATTTGTTCTTACAACTAATGTACTCTTTCTGATATATCAGCAACAAATGATTGAATGAACTAGTTTCATGTTAATGTGTGTAATTCATTTAATTAAGATTTGATTTATAATGTTGAGTGAATTTCTGAGTTTGTTGTAAGTTTTTTTTTTGTATATTTTCCTAATCAACATCAGCAATACTAAAGAGCTGTAGAGGGATGTTTTAATCCACTCCATAGCCTTTGTTGCTAAATGATTGATGCAGGAAAGAGTCATTAGTTTTGTATGATTGACTAGTTAGATTAATCAACACTCACAGTGTTAAGCCTACATATATTTTGCGGAACATCTCACAAGCTTACCTACCCTGGGTTGATGATTTATGTTAATCAAATTATAAGTCTATAATTTGACTCAACAGTCTCCATAGCAAGGAAACTTTGCACGCTATTTGGAAAACATTGACAGACTAATATCAGAATAGAAGTGATCAAAGGAAGGTTGCACTAAAGGATAAACTTCATAAAATCAAGATGGAGAAAGGTGAGACGATTCCAAGGTACTTGACCAAGCTCACTCAATGTCAGGATGAACTTGGAAGTGTTGGAATCATAGTTGCTACAGAGGATATGGTGAGCCTTGCTCTTCTTGGAATCCCAAAGAGTTGGCATAGTTATTAGGACTCTGTCAATGGTCAAGAGAAGCTGCCAAATTGGGAACGACTATAGTCGAATTTGATGCAAGATGAGATCTGATGGATCACCAGGGATGGCTCTTCATCAAAGACTGATGATGAAGAGAATTGTGCCTTAGTGATTAAGGCAAGGAAGGGGAAAGGTAAAACTTCTCGTTTCAAATTAAATTCTTATCATGGAGGTAAGAAGAAGGACATGACAAAAGTTAAATTCTTTCATTGTCACAAGATGGGTCACTTTGCTACAAATTGTCCATTGAAGAAGTCCAAGGAGAAGTCCTCAGGAGGAGCAATAGGTGAGGCTTTGGCCTCTCGATTCAAATTGGACTTTTCCCTCATTGCACTCATGGTGTCTTCAATGATGGGAAGTGCCTGGTACTTAGACAGTGGAGCTTCTTTCCACATGACTCATGACAAAGAGTTATCTAGTGAACAAGAGGAGAAATATCTCAAGATACATATTGAGATGGGTGATGATGGTAAGTATAGTGTTACTGGTGTGGGAACTATTACTTTTCAGAGAGAGCATGCGACTCCGCTCACCTTAAAGAATGTTATGCATGTACCCAGACTGACAAATAGTTTGGTACCCATTGCCATGCTTGAGGATAGAGGCTATGATGTGATATTTCGAAATGAAAGGCGTTCCTTTGACACATAGCCACAGTTCAAGTAAAGAAGATAGGGATTCGAGTTCAGAATCTCTATAAGATAGAGGTAGAGGATTGTGCCATTTTGAGTTCAAAAGTGGAAAATATGTTGAGGTGAGATCTCGGTGAATTGTGGCACAGGAAATTGGGCCACTTGCATCATGGGGCTTTGAAGATATTACAACAAATCTCTACCAGTATTCCCAAAGGTATGCTTGAGAAAGTTGATACATGCAAGGGTTGTACTTTGGGAAAAGACACCAAGTCTTCCTTTGGAGATAGAGAGAGTTGAGCATAGTCTATTCTAGAGAGAGTCCATTCAGATGTGTGTGGACCATTCTTGACAGTATCCACCACCAAACACATGTATTATGTTATATTTGTAGATGACTATTCTCGTAAATGCATGATATTTTTCATGCAGAGAAAGGATCAAACATTCACAAAGTTTTCTAAATTCAAAGCATTGGTCGAGAAAGAGTCGGGCAAGAAGGTTAAAGCTCTACAGAGTGATAATGGTGGATAATATGTGTCCATTGAGTTTAAGAAATTCCATGCAATAGAAGGGATTAAATGAGAGTTGACGGCACCTCATAACCCTCAACAGAATGGGGTTGCCGAGAGGAAGAATGGGAGAATAGTAGGGGTAGCAAGGGAGATGTTGCATGATCAGGGTCTACCACTACACTTGTGGGCTGAGGCATGCAACACAATGGTTTATGTTCAGAATTGTAGCTCACACTGGATACTTGAGAGTAAAACACCAGAGGAAGCTTATTCCAGTAAGAGGCCAAATGTTGGTCACTTCAGGATTTTTGGGTCATTGGTTTATTGCCATGTGACCAAAGATGCACGGAAGAAGCTTGAGCCAACAACAGAGTTGGGGATCTTTGTGGGGTACACTGATACTCCCCACAACTATCGGGTGTACATGCAAACCAGTTGAATGACAGTGGTTCGCAGGGATGTCAAGTTTGATGAGGAGAAGGCCATGTGAGTATCCCTTGAGAGGGAGCTTGAGATACATGCAGAGGAGGAAATTTTAGTTCCTAAGGTTGAGGAGCCTCAGATTGATGTGGAGAAGCCACATGTAGAGGTTCTGGGAGTGGAGACATCCACTCAGGTAGAGTCTTCCAGAGAGGGAAGAAAGCACACTAGAGAGGTTGAAAGATTGTTGGATGATGCACGAGAGAATGTGGGAGCACCCTCTTCTCAATGCAAGCAAAGGAGGTCACCAGAGAGGTACAATGGGTACATGGAACTTATGGGTGCATGTGTTGTAACAGAGCCATCTTTCTTTTAGGAAGCAGTGTAGCAGCCGGTTTGGGTTGATTCTTTGGTGGAGGAGTATGACTCCATAGTTCAAAACAGTGTTTGAGATGTGGTCCCAAGACCAGAGGACAAGTCAATTGTGATCTCCCATTGGCTTTACAAGGTAAAGTAAGTTGCAGATGGTAGTGTGGAGAAGCATAAGGCTAGATTTGTGGCCCGTGGCTTTTCATGGGTAGAGGGGATTGACTATGATCAGACCTTTTCTCCTGTTGCAAGGTAAATGTCAATCAAATCTATTTTGGCACTATCAACATAGATGGGTTGGAGTATCCATTAGATGGATGTGAAGACATCCTTCCTCAATGGCATTATTGAGGAAGAGGTGCACATAGAGTAGCCCAAAGCTTTTAAAACCTTGGACCATGAGTCACATGTGTGTCGACTCAAGAGAGCGTTGTATGGGATGAAGCAAGCATCCCGTTCTTGGTACACCAGGATAGATAGCTACTTCACTGGGTTGGGCTTCTCGAAGAATGAAGCAGATGTGAACCTGTATCACATAGTAGTGGAAGGTAAGCTTTTGATCATTTTACTTTATGTAGATGATCTCATACTGACAGGTGATGTGAATCTCATTAAATATTGTAAGGAGGACCTTACAAGAGAGTTTGAGATGAAGGACATGGGGCTCATGCATTACTTTCCTAGCATGGAGGTATGGAAAGGAGATGGGGAGTTGTTTGTTTATCAAGGCAAGTATGCGAATGAGATAGTTCAAAGATTCTACATGGAGAGAAGTAAACCCATGGAGACTCCTCTAGCTGGTAATTGAAGGAAGGAGGATACTACTTCAAGAGAAGTAGTGGAAGCTACTACTTACAGGCAGCTTGTGGGTTCACTCATGTATTTGGTGAACACACAACCAGATATGTGTTATGCACTTAACCAGCTTAGTCAAGTGATGGTTAGGCCTACCAAGTTGTATTGGAAGGTGGCAAAGCATGTACTGAGATACCTTAGAGGCACTCCTCAGTTTGGGTTGTGGTATAGATGGACAGAGGGAGTGAAGCTTCAAGGTTTCACTGATGCAGATTGGGCGGGGAGTCCATCTGACAGGAAGAGCACATCAGGAGGGATCTTTAGTATTGGGTTAGCTATAGTTTCTTGGTACAACAGGAAACATAGATCAGTTGCACTCAGTTCGGTAGAGGCAGAGTACATGGCTACAAATCAAGAAGCATGTGAGGCTATCTAGATGAGGAAGATCCTAGTTTGTTTGTTTGGTCAATAGATGGATCCGACAGTGATTTATTGTGATAATGAGAGTTGTATCAAACTATCTAAAAATCCAATTTTTCATGATTGGTCAAAGAATATAGATAGTCGGTATCATCATCTCAAAGATTGTGTATTGAGGCGGATCATGTTGTTAGATTACATTCCCATGGAGGATCAAGATGCTGACATCTTGACAAAGGAATTTCCAAGATGTAAATTCAAGTTTCACATAGACAAGATTGGGGTAGTGGATAATCCGTTTCTTGTTGAGAGGGAGTGTTGAGAAATGGCAACAAGAAATTCCAGTTTAATTTGTCCTTGAATTAAATTGTGAATTAAAATAGAATTCTTTTCTCATAGCAATTTGAAAATAATTAATTAAGTTTAATTAATTTCATTAATTTATGACATTCGAATTGGAAGTATTTTAGAAGACATGTATATGTTCTCCTTAACTTATAGGATTTAAGGATGAGTTATGATCGAGTTGTAATTAGTTAACTCGGTTTATTGAGTTAAGTCCAGTTGAATTAGTTCCAATCAGTTTCAGGAACTAATAGTGAGTAAAGATTCAGTTGGGACACTAGTGACCTAATTAGTGCTACTCTAGTTAACTTAAGGTTCCACCATCAAAAACTCATGCATGTTGATTCTAAGAAAGACCTAGTTGAGACTAGAGTGCAGGGAAAGTGTACTATTTGTTTTATATTTTTCTACGTTGCATTGATATTGCATGCAATGAGGAATTGATCCTTGAGGGATTATGATATTTTTAGAGGCTTTATTTCCCTTTAAATACGATCTATTCTCCATAGGAATTACACATTGGAATAGAGACTTGGAGAGCTTGTGAAGTGGCTAAGCTTTGGCCTTGATATTGCTTATGAGTTGGAGATTGAATTTGCTGAGTGTTGGGATTGTCTAGAGATAACAAGCATTGTAATTTCATCTTAATTTTCCTGATTAATACAAAATAGATAGTGGGATTTTGAGCTATGGCTTTTCCCAGATATTTATTGTATTATGTGCCTTTGATTCTCTTACTTTATTGATTATTGTTTTCTCGATGTTTATGGGTTGCCGCTTTAAAGAGTAGAAGTAGATTCTTGTCTCTTGTTTTAGTAGATTACATGAGCTTGTGAATCTACAGGTTTTTCTACAACCTTCCATATGTAAATAAGTTAATACAGAATCCATTCAAAGTTATAGAGTTTTGCACTGATCTAGTAGTAAGAATTAATTCTATTACAAACTATCTCCTCAATTAAAATCATTGTGGTTCCTTCGATTACTTTGACCCCTACCACTTTCTTAGCTCATTTATTTGTATAAGAAATACATATATATTAGTTAATCTCTAATTTGATTTACATTATCTCTTTTTTATCTCTTATTGGTACATTTTATTATGTATTTGATGTGGATCACACTTAATCCACTAAGTATGATAACTCTAGAAGATTTGCATTGTTGTGATTTTGTAACACCAATATGCTCTACAACTCTCATTTCATCTTTTTGTTCAAGTTTCCATTTATAATAGCTCAACATTCATATCAACTGAGCATCAATTATTTGTATGTAGTGTGATTGTCAAGGGATTTCACATTTTGGGTGATCAATCCCACTCTGCTCCTAACTGATTGTTATATTGTATATAAGTCATGCCATGATTAAAAATTAATGACACTAAGAAACAAATTGGGTATTAAAGGTGCAATACACAACTTATTAATTATTATCATAGTGTGATAGATTTATATTTGATATCATTGACATTGAACTCAAGTTATAACAAGTTGATCCTTCTTCTATATTAAGAAGTGTACAATAAACATAATCACAACTTGTGTTGATAGTTTTAAAGACATGGCCAATATTTTATTATGTGTGATTTGTTTTTGAGGTACAATATATCATGTGAACCTAATTAATACCTATGTAACAGACTTTTAAAATCACTAAGCACATGGTTGACCCATACATCATTGAATACATTTATATACACTCAACATCCTTGGAGATGATAAGAGATAATTCCACTAGTTGTATTACACCTAATGCTAGTGTTGTGCAACATATAATTAAATAACATCTCTAAAAGAGGCATGATAGTGTTCTTACATAATTCATTGATTTTGTTAAGAGTATATAATATACCTAACCTCACTTAATTCATGAAATCATATATTAGGATCATTTGGTGGATATAACCCCTTCAAGTGCAAAACAAAGTACAACATCTTGTTGTTTGAAGGGAATATTGAAGACACCACATTATTTGAATGAATTAGTTCCTTTTAGATATATTTTTCATGCAAAATATCTTTACAATGAAAAAAATATCAATCCCACAACCATTAAAAACTTACATCAAAATACTAGGAGCTTCACAATACATGGGACAATTTTCTAGAGTTGATGCATGCTAAATATTTTCCCTTGAGACATTGAGTGGACTAGTATGTGAAGTAGAAATAATTGTGCCAACACATTTATTAATTTGTATATGAATGCATGGATGATTTGATCAATACCCTCATGGATCATTTGTTCAATAGATAATAGGAGATTAATCTTATGCTCAAGTATCCAAGTGATAAACACTAGTATATGATAGTTGGTCAAACAATCATCCAATTTCACATACTTTCACATAAAAACCTTATCCCTAATCATGTATGGCTCTTGAGACATATTAAATACTTCACTACTAAGAAAGAAAGTGGTTTTTTAATTACTATATTGGTTTCTTATCGAACAAACCAAATTAATGAGATATCAGTGAGTAGAATAGAGGAAGTAGAAGAACTATAGTGTCCATTTATGTTACAATTCCTATTTCAACTCCATAGTGAATCCATCTTTCTTTGTATTTGAAATCTATATCTAAGGAAAAAACAACAAGGCATAGTCATCACCTTCTCATTGGGTTTTCCCATGTCGGATTTCCTAAGATACATTCCTTGTTCATTGTGTGGATGGTGTGGTATTAACCATTTTAGCTTATTTTATTACAGTATTAATTCATTTTATTAGTTTGGGAACTTTTCTTTTAACATTAGATTATAATATTAAGTAAACATTGCGTAATAGAGGATAATCACATAGTGTTTTGTATAAAGTTATACGATTGGTTATGATGAATTTTCCAATGGAATATCCATAATGTTTTATAGGTCAACTTCCTTTTATGTCTAGTTGCTAATTTCCCTATGTACACTCCTTGCATAACACCCCAAAATGGTATGCAGGCCTTGAATCTGTTAGATACCTATACCAATAGGTTTCATATTTCATGATTGACAAAGAAAGGTCCAAATATGCTCTGCTTTGATGATGCAAAGATCCCATATTTGCAAGAGAAGACAAGCTGTGCATATAGCTTGATATAAACTCAATTTTGATGGATGGTCCAACTACCTAATCTGGATCATGCCATGTTTTAAATTTTCAGTTGTAGAATAGAGAAAGAAGTCTGTCCAAACTGTTTAATCTTGGCAGACAAGTAGCTTAGGTAGAGAAGTAAGGCTCCCAACTGCTTAATCTGGGACCTTGGAAGCAATAAGGGTAGCAGTAGATAGAAAATCAAAAGGAAAAAGCCAGAGAAAAGAAAAGGCAAATAAGGGTCTGCAAGTCTAAGTGCACCCTCCAAGAAGAAACAAAAAATGCTAGGCAAATAGATGGGTAGGCAGATGGGGTTGCAGAAGTGTCATTCCTTATAATTGAAGGTGTGCTAACCTATTTCACAAAGCAGAATCAATGGATTGAGAAGTCCTTCTTCTCTATCAGGTTGCAGCAAAACAAAGAAGCATGTCTAACTTCCCACTTATCCCCTTTCCCATTCATTACTAATATCCCCTCATCAGTTGAGATTCATGGAAGAATTGGTGGTTTTATGGTGGTTCTTAGTCCTATTAGAAGCCACATTTCTTGTCTAAATTCTTTTCATTTTGATCTACTCCCTAGGCTAAGTTATTTTCAAATAAACTTAGTAATATTACCCCTCATCCACTCGTTCATCCACAGTTATTCCTAACTTCTATTATATAATTCCCCTATGTTACCCCTTCCCCTACTACTATAACACCATGGTGTATAAACCCCCAAGCATTGTATAAATATCCCTCCCCTTGGCATTATAGCCAATAAGTCCTCTGTCAGGGATCAAATGGACATCTGGTCAGTTTGAGAAACCTAAACCTAACCCCCTTCCCCCTTCTGAATCCATTTGGACCCATTACACCCCCATTTGCTAAGAAAAACATATGAAAAACCCTTTTTTACCCATAACCAGCTCCATTTGCAAAAAGCGCCCAAAAACCCACTTTTCCATTTTATCCTAAGTATCGGGCGGTAATATTTTTATTTTCTATTTTTCATTGAGAAAACATATAAACCCGCCGAAACCCAAAGTCCCGCTAGGCACACCGTTCAAAAGAAAATGATATTTTATTACCTCCCCGCTGCCGTATCGTCCGCACTGCTCAGCGACCCGTCAACCGTCCGATCGGGCGCCTTTGATCGGAGGGTCATGATGCATATCGGGTTGGGCCCGACGTCTGAAGATTAGCGCCCGAGAAACTGTCAGAGGGTGATGTCAGGCCTTCGCCACGTGTCGCCCTCACAATTTCTCGGGTCGCCCTCTGACAAAACCCTGACCGTATCCAAGGCGGTCCGAGAAAAACCATTACCGCTTATCATTTACCGCCGGTTCTGTTATGCCTGCGTCATCACCACGTCGGACCCACGTCAGTGCCACCCCGTCATCGCGTCAGCAACCTTGTCCGCCCCCGCGCTGATATGTCTGCCACCTCGTTATCCCCGTGGACCAATCACAGCTTGCCACATCACCCGGTGACGGCATGCTGACGTCATCCGAACTTGACCCCACCTAATGACGTCATGCTGACGTCATCTTAAAAACGCGCCAATATGCCAAAAATCCATATTTTAGCCAAAAATGCGTGTTTTTTCTCACTTTTGCCAAAACAACTATTGATTTTCCTGCATGCATTTTACGACCAATTTAGCGCCAACCTGCACAATTCGACTCTGAAACCGTGGGCACCTCCGTCGTACCTGCATTCGCAACTGTTATCGACAATTCGCAAGGTATTTCTCAAAATTGTTCCCTGCACCTGGTTTTATCCATGTTTCTGTAAGCAAACTGTTTAAGAGAGTATAAAACACCAAAATCACCATCAAGCATCCAGTGACCTGCACTCATTTCCAGCTAGTGAGGCTATAAACCTTCTGCCAAGCCTGCATTTGACAAAATTCACCTGAATTCACAGGTATTTCGCGCAGTCGTGAACTAGAAACCTCCATTACATAAATTCACCATAGAAATAATCTAGTTAGTCCTGCTACTGTTTTAATCAATCCTATAAATGGTATTTCAATTGATGTTTGCTCAATTCACCCTCTGTTTCATACAATTCATATTTACATTGTAAAGAAACTCCTCTGCGTTGTTCTGCTCACTCAAAACAGTTTACCTACTATTCAGAAGCCTTACTAGCCATGGAAACACCAATAGCCCTGAATATCCAGCCTCTGAATGCCCCTCAAAGGGAGTTAGAATGGAAAGCCCTGGGAGATGTAGATTATCAGATGATAGACTGGTTCCCAATGGGTTCCAAGTTCAATATTCACATGCTAAATGAATTAAAAGCCCAACACCTTGGTGGAGGTGATATTTTAGGGATTTGGGACTCAAATTTGCCCATTTACAACCTCCCTCAAGTCAATGCCCTTCCAGACTTGATCCACAAGTGTCAGGAATGCTATGATCCATGCCAAAGAGCTGTCCTCAGTCCTACAGGCTCAATCTTGTTCCATATCACCCCACAAACTATAAATGACATGCTGCATTTCCATACTGCAAGGCCATTGACCCCTCTCTCCATGCTGGACTTAGTAAAGAAGGGCAGTAATTTGTCAAGTGACCAGATCACCAAAATTAATCAGTTATTCGTACAGCCAAGCTCTGAAACTATGAGGACTCCTCCTATTGGATATCACTACCTGAATGACTTGGGCAGAATGCTGGTGGATCTGATCAGCTACGTTCTGGGCTACAGGGGAATTGAGGATGTTGATGACACTATAATGGCAATGCTGTCCATATTTTCTCCTGGAAAGCCTCCAGCTGTACACTATGACTATGCCACCTATATTGCAGAAAAGATCCATGAACAACTTATGAATCTACAAAGGGAAAGGGTGTTCAGATACACCTCATACATCTACCACCTGTTCTTGTTTTATCAACCAGACAGTTTCTCCATTCCCCTCAAGAAACTTAATGCCCAGGGAAATCCAAGGTCAGTTGTGTTTTGGACTTCAGTTTTCCATAATGTTTCTCAATCACCATACACATACTGTGAATTTATAGACCTGTTCATTCACCCAGCTATGGCATTGCTGTATGGTGTCCCTCCTCCAAGGTTAACCGATGACATGCAGAGAATTCTCCATCTCTCCAAATCCTACAGCATTGGTGATTGGTATTTTTACCAACACCACACAGTAATCAGAATATATGGCTGTGAATTGGACCCTTACAGGCTGCCAAGGTATGTCCCTATGAGACTTTTTGCCCTAGAATACTTCAGGCAGTTTGGAAATGCAGACTGCTTCCATTTCCAAAGTAGGAATAAGAAGGTGCAGCTGAAGGTAAGGAACTAGCTAGGCCCTTTTCTATACAATAAAAGAGAGGAGGGATGGAAGGAGGCAGATATGATCTTAGAGGGCTTCAAATTGCAAACCAGTTTCAAATGGACACCTTATGACCGTAATCATTTTATCTCCCTCAGAAGGATAAGATACAAATTGGGTAACTATTCACATGTTAGGCTGCCTCATATTGAAAAGTATGCAAATTCTTTAAGCTGGAAAGAGGGCACTCTAGAAGAGCCAATCTCTAGAGAGCAGATGCTAGAGAGAGAGGCTAGGAATATGCAAAAAGAGGCTGACTTGGAAACTTGTGGACAGGTTTCCTTATCATATCAAAGGCAACTTGGAGCAGCTGCCTCTTCTTCAACAACACATCAGCAAGCTGCCATGGACACTCAACAGACATCCAGCAAAGGCAAAGAAAAGCAGGTGGAACAAGAGCAACCACCTCCCATGACTGAAGACCAAACAGAAAAAGAGGTGGAACAGCAAGAAGAAGTGCAGCAGCAGGAAGTACATCAACAACAGCAGCAGCAACAACAAGAAGAACAAAGACAGGAGCAGCCTGTACAGCAAGAGCAGACAGTGGAAGCCCCAAAATCCACTAAGCAACAGCCACAACAAACTGTGCCTCCAAGGCAGGAAACATCAGCTGAAACATCAATCCTCCAAACTCCACAAAAGGAGGATGTAAGCAGAAAAAGAGACAGAGAGACTCCCTTAACCACATCATTAAGTCATGGTGAGAAAAGACAGAGACTGAATCCTTTCTCTGAGGAGGAAATGCCAATAGGGCAGTCTCCGGGCATGGGCCCACCTAGCAGGGAAGCATCCGCAAGTTCCTTCCAAGAGGAACAGAACAGAACAGTGGGAGGAGAAGTCAGCTCCTCAAGCCAGCAGAGAGAAGGTGAACTGAGCATCAAACAGCAGTTCATTGACATAAAGAGGAGGAATGAGCCAATAAAGATACAACTATACAATCATTTGTTGAACATGGCTCCCACTAACCAGCAAAGACTGATGTCTGCATATGATGTTAGTGAAGGCAAAATGATCATGAGTCATTTCTTGCCAGCTGTAGCACAGCCCCAGTCCCCTGCAGATTATATAAGGACCAATCTTGAGGTCCTTGCCAAGGACATCCACCCGATGGACAAAATTGAATTACACAAACAAACGGGTGAGATGGTGTATGCCTCCTTGGCAGACAAAACATTGGATAATGATAGGATAGAGAATAGCCTTCATAATACAGCTGCGCAACTTGAGTTGGAAAGGGCATCCTCTCAAGCTAAGGACAACAGAATTAGGTCCTTAGAAGATATAATCATAGAAATTGGGCATGATCCCAAGGATATCAAGGGCATACAAGAGATATTGAAGTTGAGGGATGCAGACATGGCAGCGTTGAGGAGAAAGATCAAAATTCCAGCCACTATCCACCCTCAAACAGATGAAGTTTCCCAGCAGAGGCATGATCAGGATGCCTCAACTTTGCTGGTATCTCTATATAAGCAGCTAATCCAGACTCAAGAAAAGCTGGGAGAATCACACGCAGCATTACAGGTAGCTTTGAAGCAAAAAGAAGAAGATCAGACCTCCCAGCCTCCTCCTGAAATAATAAACCTTGAGGAAACTGCTCCAACTACTGTTCCTCCTCCTCAACAAACAGGACAGACAGCACCATCCACCTCAGCACTACCACCAACAACAGAGCAGGCCCAAAGCCTGGACATGCAAAAGCTGAGAAATGAGATCCAGGCCTTGGAAGCACAAATGACAGAATTGAATGAGGCCAGGGAGAAACTAGCCAAAGTCAATGAAAGATATGACAAGTCCAAGCAGACTGTGGCAGAAAAGGGCAGGGAAATAAAAGCCCTCAAAGACAGGATAAAGGAGCTAGAAAAGGAGCTCCAACTGGATAAAGTGGTGGCCGAGATCAAGACAGTGCTATGGGCTAATATTGGCCAGTCTATTACTGACCAATGGCAGTATATTGACACAATCCATGAGCAGTTGGAGCTCATTGGAAAAGCACAGAAGGAAATTCAGAGGTCAAGGGCAGCTCTAGGCAATATGCCTGAAATTGCCACCAGGATGATCAATGTGCTCAATAACAGAACAAGCTCTCAGTTAGCAACCATGGGAATTCCTAACAGGACTGAGACTATTATGTTGGTAAAAAGGGTCCTTACACTAAGAAGCTTAGTGCAGACATTAGAGAGAAGGACCCAAGACATGCAGACCGAGGTGAACAGATTTATGGACAAATTTGTGGTATTACAGAACAGAGGTCTCCCTGGCTTACTGAACAGCGCAGGAAAACTACTTACCCATGAGCAGTATGCCAAGAGGGTCAATACATTTGCCACAAGTCAGATCACTGAAAGGCCCAGCACCTCAGAAGAAACAGGGCCAGCTACAGGACAAAGTCTCTACAATAGAGTAGAGAATTTATTCTTCATAATGAATGAGATTAATCACCTGTTTGAAGTGCCTCCTAACTTCTATAAATACACAGAGGCAGATGAGACTATGGATGCAATTCTCAGGCATCAACTACCCACACAGGAATGGTGGACAAAGGCAATACAGATGATCTTATAGACCAGGAAGCCATTCTTCAAGTTTTTCATCAAAAATATAAGGTAGCATGCACAGGAAAAGCTAGTAAAATCAGCATGCATGAAAAGATAAAAGCTGAGCCAACTCAGCAGGACTTTCGGCCAGCAAGTCAAAATGGACAGCTACAGGTGACAAGGCCGAAATGTCACAGCAAAGCAGCCACATTAGCGCATTTTCCTGCATTTAAAGCAGATCATTCCAACCGACTCAGTGGCCTCCAAAGGCCAAAATATCTTCTGACTGATATAAATGGACATTTATGATGTATTAAAGACAACAATAACTTTTTATCTGCTGTTATGTACAAAGTTGGTGTATTTATTTCTCAGATGACTCAACGCCATAGATATTTTGTATTACCGTTTGTATATATTTGCCCCTCGCATAAGCTTGCAGGGGTTGTTGTTGATTTCTTTTGAAGAAATTTCCTATGCTGTAATCTTTGCAGAGTTTAATAACAAAAGTGATGGAATTTCTGGAGTTCTGAGTTGTTTGAATGCGTTCATGGTGTTTTGTTGAAGTTTGCAGGATCCCTGTGCATCTCATATACAATAAGTTTTCTGTAACTCTCTTCGTTTTGTGTTTCACTCTTTTACAATCCATAAATGTTTCTAAGTTCTAAGTATTTAGCAGCAAAGAAAAAGAATAGCCTTCAAGATTTATTCATGGAATACCCTGAGCTCAATCTATGTTGTTAATGAATGTTTTCCTCAGATTATAATCTTGATAAGTGTAATTCTTAATTGCTACACTTTAAGAATATATCTTTCACAGTGACCTTTGTTTCAGGAATTCAAGTTTGCTCCTGAACAAGATATTTCACTTTCACAGCATTAACTTAATGGAGAATTCTTAATTGCTTTCCATTGGCTAAACATGCATCATCATACATCACCATTTAAGCTGTAAATTTTGTTTGTTGAGATACCCAATAGGCCCTGCAGTCTGAACATTCCCACTGAAGCATTTCAAACATTTCACAGCTCAGGACTCCATTGCCCAATGAAATACAGCTGTCCAAACATTACATCTTAGGTATTGAAAGACATCCTTCAACCAAAACACAAACAAAAACCTGAGCATAATAGCTAGCCTAAAACACTATCATAACAGAGACAAATCATAAAGAGAGAGCCCTCTTTGATCACAGTTTGGCTAGAAGCTGTAATCCAAAGATTGGTTAGTGGTTACCCCGGCCGTATTCCCTTGGGAGTCATAGGGAACAACCTGGGTGTTAACATAATTGGCGACTCCACTGGGGACTAAGCATACTTTTCAAACCGTTGTCTGTCCATAGACAGTGGTTCTAGAAAGGCTTAATCAGTCCCTTAAACAATCCTAAAATATCTTAGAAAATACCAAAAGCAAATTCAGAAGTTGGCTCCTAAAAGGGAAAACAGGCACACTAGGTCAAACCCTGACCCAAATCCACCAGCTGTGTTTGAGAATCCTAATATAATTCCCAGAATCATTAGGAAGCAGCAAAAGCAGGCAAATCCTACTGATTTGAATCCTGAGACAGCCCACCCTGAGCCAGTTACAACCCCAATCAAGGTTCTATTTAGGTGTACCCCTGTCTCCCCCAGTTCACCATCTACATCTCAAAGCCCTCCTTTCACATCTTCACCTACTGCACATATCCCCTTGAACTACACTCTAGATGCTGCTACACCTGTTACCCCTGTGGCACACCTCGTTTCTTTTATCCCAGTTGCTCCTGTTAATCCCCCAAACCTTGTGAATATGGCTAACAGATATGCACCCTTGCAAATACCAGCTAATGCTGCAGCTCTACCCCAAGACTACCAAACCAAAATCTCATATTTTGACTCCACTGGCCCTTTGACAGCTATTCAGCATGCCAAAAGGATGCAAGACCATTTTGAGACCTATGAAATAGATGATGACAGTGTGAGAATGAGGATGTTTGTTCAAAGCCTGACTGGGGATGTAAGAACTTGGTTTAGATCCCTGAATGCAAATTCCATCACAACTCCTGATGAGCTGTATCAAGCCTTTACTAACAGGTGGGAGAAAAAGAAAGATCCTCTGCACATACTGGGGGAATATGACACTATCAAGAGAGGTCCCCAAGAGACTGTTTTGGAGTATTGTGCAAGATTCAACAATGTATATAACGCAATCCCACAAAATTTAAGACCCCCTCCTGATTTAGCTTTGTACAAATTCCCTGATGGTTTTGACCCTGACATGGCCTATCAGTTAAAGGAAAGAGACCCTCAAACCCTTGCAGAGGCCCAAAAGGTTGCTGTCACAGTGGAAGCTAACCTGATTGCCAAAAGAAACAGAGCAAGGTTGGAAAAGAGAACCACTTTCAAAGAGGAACCCTCAGCCTTTGATCAAAAACTGGGTGCAATACTCACTGGTATGAAAAGATTGGGGGATAGAGTGGAATCGGTTGAGAGAAAATCATCATGGGAAGCACCACAAAACAACCCTCCTAGGAATCCAAATTTTAGGAGAACTCAAAACCCAAACGTTGGCAAGCCCAGTACTGACCAAGACATAAGACCCCCTTTCCAAGAAAACTATGCTGAAACTTCCACATCAAGTGAACCCAATGAAGATTCTCAGATTAATTTAATGGGTCTAGATGGTGAAAGTCAAGTCTTTTTGACACAAGAAGACCATGAGGATGAGGTAATCAAGTTGTTCCCGATCAAATCAGGTGAGTCATTTGACTTCAAGCAAGGCTATGACACAGCTGTTTATGAAGTCCATAAGCAATACAAGCTAAGGAGCAGAACTGTAAATGTGACACAGCCTGAAAAGATAAAAGATAATCAGCAGCCCAAAAGAGCCATAGTTACAGAGCCAGATGACCCAACAGATTCGCTTGCAAAAGAAGTAACCATTGAAGAAGTCACTGAACCAGCTTCTTCAAAACAGCAGCCCATGGACACATCATCCTTGCACCCTAACCCAAGTGTCACCCCTCAAGAGATGAGCAAGAAGGGCAAGCCTCAAAATCAGGATAAGAATCAAGAAGAAGAGTTAGTGAACAAGGAAAGAAATGTTATCCACAACCAAAAGACCCAATCCGAAAAACCCTTTGACCTAGAAACTGAGATTAGTAAATTGAAGATAGCAATTCCTCTCTCAGAATTGGCCAAACACAGCATCTACAAACAACAAATCAGGAAATCTCTCCAACTTACTAGCAACAAAGATGATGTTAATGTGTTGGATGATACCCCAGAGCTACTTTTTGGCCCAGAGGTAGATGGAAAGACAACAGGGGTAGGCATATTACCTTTCTATGTCAGCCTGCATGCGCATGATAAGATATTACATAATGCAATGTTTGACTCGGGTGCCTCTCACAACCTAATGCCCAAATCAGTCATGGAAAGACTAAACCTGGATATTACAAGACCATACAAGGACCTGTTCTCCTTTGATTCAAGCCAAGTCAAGTGCTTAGGCCTAATAAAAGATCTATGTGTGTCCCTTGTTCAGTACCCAAACAAAACAATTCTAATGGATGTTGTAGTTGCTGACATCCCACCCAAGTATGGGATGTTGTTATCAAGGTCATGGGGGGCCAAACTTCAAAGTTCCCTGCAGTTAGATATTTCATATGCCACCATCACTGTTTTTGGGCAACCAAAGAGATTATACAGAGAAACATTAATGAAATACATGGTCAGCAGTGAAGAAAAGCCCCAAAACTTTCCCATATATGCTGTCCATTCAGACATAGACTCATACATTCTCTTCAATAATAATACAACTCTCTCAGATAATGAGGTTGAACCCAAGACACTCATACAAGAGGAAGACACCAATGAGCAAACTGCTACCCAAGAAACAATGACTAAGCAAACATTAAACACAGCTGCTGTTCAAGAAAGCGAACAGGTGCCATCAAGTGAGCAAACTGCCCTAGAAAACCAACCAGATGGCAAACCACAGCTTCAACTTACAATTCCAGCACACAAGGAGGTCATTAAGTCCTCCCTGGAACCAGAGATCCTATGGTTCCTTGAATTTGATGGGTCAGTCAACAAATTAGGGGCAGGAGCTGGAGTTTGGATACATAATAAACAAGACAGTCATGCAGAAGGCCGAGCCTATAGACTGAATTTCAAGTGTACTAATAATATGGCAGAATATGAAGCCCTTTTACTAGGCCTCAAGCTAGTAAAGTTCTTACAAGCCACAAAAGTCTCAATTATGGGGGATTCAGATTTAGTCATCCAACAAGTGAAGGGAAATTTTGTCACCAATGACAAGAGACTGAGGTCTTATAGGTCTGTTGTGGCTGAAACACTAAGCTTCTTCACTGAATTTCAAATTACTAAGATTCCCAGAACCCATAACTTGCATGCCCACAGTTTAGCCACATTTGCAAGTACCTGTAAGCTACCTTTTGAGCCCAACCACTGTTTTACAGCTGAGGTAAAACACAGACCTTCTGTTCCAAACAATGTCAAAGACTGGCAGGTATTTGAAGATGATGCACAAATAAACAACTTCTTGACCTTGCAACAAGAATTTGCAGGACTAAATATTGACACTGAAAGAGCAAGTCAATCACAAATACTTGAAAGAGAAAGTCAATCACAAATACAGTTTGAACAAACTAACCACCCAATGTCACCCAAAACAGCAAAACAAATGCTAAATCCAACTATTTTCAACAAAGAGAACATACTACAAATTCAACAAACCAATCATGAGGAAATAGCTGTGGTAGAGGCTGAAATCATAGAGCTGAAAGACAATTTTCTCCCAACAGGACTAACTCCATTAGAAGACATCTTTGACTCAAATGACATCCCTAGAAAACCAAAAATGCAGCCCCTAAATACAGCCATTGAAGAATGCAACATTGGCACTATTGATGAGCCCAAGATAATAAAGCTATCTGCATCTCTGCCTCCTGACCAAAAACCCAAATACATTGACCTTTTCAAAGAGTTTCAGGATGTCTTTGCATGGGGTTATGAGGATTTAAAATCCTATGACACCTCTGTTATCCAGCATACTATCCCTCTCAAGCCTAATCAAAAGCCATTCAAACAGAAATTGAGAAGGATCAACCCCATGCTTCTCCCCTCAATTGAAAAGGAATTACAAAAAATGTTTAAAGCTGGTATCATAGCACCAATCAGGTTTTCTGATTGGATTTCAAATTTGGTGCCCACAAGAAATAAAACTGGTGAAATAAGGCTTTGTGTGGATCTCAGGAACTTGAATCAAGTATCCCTCAAGGACAATTATCCCCTACCCAAGATGGATCACATTCTTCAACGAGTGGTAGGTGCCTCAAGAATCTCATTACTTGATGGATTCTCAGGTTTTAATCAAATCTTAGTACACCCTGATGATCAAGACAAAACTGCATTTACAACCCCATGGGGAACTTTCAAATATGTAAAAATGCCTTTTGGATTGAAAAATGCAGGGGCAACATTTCAAAGAGCAATGGATATTGCTTTTGCCAAGGAGATTCATGACTTTCTTGTCATTTACTTAGATGACCTCACACCTTTCTCAAAATCAGATCAAGAACATTTGAAACATTTGAGACAGATCTTCCTAACATGTAGGAAATATGGAATCTCCTTGAATCCCAAGAAATCCTTATTTGGTTTGGAGGAAGGTAAGCTATTGGGACATATCATTTCAAAAGATGGCATTAGGATTGACCCAGATAGGATACAAGCTATCCTACAAATGCCCCACCCAAGAAATATTAAAGAATTGCAAGCATTCTTGGGAAAAATCAATTTCTTGAGAAGGTTTATCCCAAACTTAGCAGAACTGATCAGATTGCTAAATAACATGCTAAAGAAGGATTCAAAAGTAAAATGGACTGTTGAAGCAAATCAAGCCTTTGAAGGTATAAAATTGGCCCTTACTCAAACTCCAGTCTTAACAAATCCTCAATTTGATAAAGATTTCATCATTTTTTCCTTTGCCTCCCAACATACTATTGTTGCTGTTCTATTACAGAAAGATGACCAGGGAAATGAAAAGCCCATTGCTTTCTTTAGTAGAGCTCTTAGAGATGCTCCTCTAAAATACCAAATCATGGAGAAACAAGCTTATGCTTTGGTCAAGGCTATCAAAGACTTTAGGATTTACATCCTCTATTCACATGTTACAGCTTATGTCCCAAGTCCCATTGTTAAAGACATTCTCACCCAAGAAAATTTAGAGGGCAGAAGAGGAAAGTGGATTGCCAACATTTTGGAATTTGATATTGAGATAAAACCTACAAAACTAATAAAAGGACAAGGTTTGGCCAAACTAATGACAGAAGCCAACTTCCAAGCCTTAGACATCAACCAGCTGGACAGTGAACCAGAGCTGGCGACTCCAAAGATCAATGTAGCCTGTGAACAATCCCCTTGGTACTCTGATATATGTTATGTGTTACAAAACCTGTATGCTCCCCCAGGATTGTCCAGAACTAAATGTAGGTTCTTAAAAATGAAAGCTTCTAAATTCTGTGTTATGGATGGAAATTTACTTTGGAAAAACCATGAAGGGATATTGTTGAACTGCTTAATTAAGAATGAAACTAACAATATCATAAAAGAATTTCATGCAGGTGACTGTGGTGGACACTTGTACTGGAAGTCCACTGTGGATAAAATACTAAGGGCTGGTTACTACTGGCCCACCATGTTCTCTGATGTCAAGAAATTCACAACCTCATGTCACAAATGTCAAGTGTTTGAAGGAAAGAGACAGTTACTACCACTTCCCTTAAGGCCTATTGCAACAGAGAGACCTTTTCAACAATGGGGCTTGGATTTTATAGGGGAAATTCATCCCTCATCTTCAGGCCAACATAGATGGATTTTAACAGCCACAGACTACTTCACTAAGTGGATTGAAGTTGTTCCATGCAGACAAGCAAATGATTCAACAATCATTCAGTTTTTGGAGAATAACATACTGGCTAGATTTGGCTGCCCTGACAAAATAATAACAGACAATGCTGCTGCTTTCAGATCTAAGAAGATGGTGAATTTCTGCCAAAAATTTCACATCACTTTGGGCCATTCTACTGCATACTATCCCCAAGGAAATGGTCTTGCTGAATCATCAAACAAAAGCCTGGTAAAGATTATAAAGAAGGTGTTAGAAGAAAATAAAAAGAATTGGCATAAAAAGCTTGTCAATGCCTTATGGGCAGATAGGCTAACAACCAAGAGATCAATTGGGGTCAGCCCATATGAGTTGGTTTATGGATTAGAAGCCAGATTCCCTTCATCACTAGGAGTTCCTGTTATGAAACTTCTTCAAGAAAGCCAAGCTGAACCAAATGATATGCAAAGAAGGATCAATCAAATAATATGCTTGCAGCAAACTAGAGATCAAGTCTACAGCAGAGTTCAAGTTTTACAAGAAAAATTAAAGAAGGCCTTTGACAGAAGGACTAAGACAGAAGATTTCAACATTGGTGACAAAGTCCTCAAATGGGATTCAAGAAGGGAAGATAAAGGAAAACATGGAAAATTTGATTCCCTTTGGAGAGGACCATTTGTTGTCCAAGCAGTACAAGGAAACAATACTTATTTCCTTAAAAGTCTTAATGAAACTGATTTGGATGAAGGTCCTGTGAATGGCAGGATTCTGAAGCACTATTTTGACTACCACCCATAAGTGCAGCCTGAGTTTCCATTGTACATATTCAAGTGTATATATTACTCTCTGTAGGATGTAAAAATGCAGTTTCCCAAGTTTATTAACTATCAGCAAAAGGCAAATAGGATCAGAGATCTACCAAGAGGGGAAGAGCACAATTTTGGCATTTTAAGGCAACATACTGCAAGTATTGGTGAAAGCAGTCAAAGGCCAAGGCATTCTGACCTGCTGTTCTTGGTCTTTCTAATGAAAAACCATCCCCATGTGGAGCCACTGTTAGATACCTATACCAATAGGTTTCATATTTCATGATTGACAAAGAAAGGTCCAAATATGCTCTGCTTTGATGATGCAAAGATCCCATATTTTCAAGAGAAGACAAGCTGTGCATATAGCTTGATATAGACTCAATTTTGATGGATGGTCCAACTGCCTAATCTGGATCATGCCATGTTTTAAATTTTCAGTTGTAGAATAGAGAAAGAAGTCTGTCCAAACTGTTTAATCTTGGCAGACAAGTAGCTTAGGTAGAGAAGTAAGGCTCCCAACTGCTTAATCTGGGACCTTGGAAGCAATAAGGGTAGCAGTAGATAGAAAATCAAAAGGAAAAAGCCAGAGAAAAGAAAAGGCAAATAAGGGTCTGCAAGTCTAAGTGCACCCTCCAAGAAGAAACAAAAAATGCTAGGCAAATAGATGGGTAGGCAGATGGGGTTGCAGAAGTGTCATTCCTTATAATTGAAGGTGTGCTAACCTATTTCACAAAGCAGAATCAATGGATTGAGAAGTCCTTCTTCTCTATCAGGTTGCAACAAAACAAAGAAGCATGTCTAACTTCCCACTTATCCCCTTTCCCATTCATTACTAATATCCCCTCATCAGTTGAGATTCATGGAAGAATTGGTGGTTTTATGGTGGTTCTTAGTCCTATTAGAAGCCACATTTCTTGTCTAAATTCTTTTTATTTTGATCTACTCCCTAGGCTAAGTTATTTTCAAATAAACTTAGTAATATTACCCCTCATCCACTCGTTCATCCACAGTTATTCCTAACTTCTATTATATAATTCCCCTATGTTACCCCTTCCCCTACTACTATAACACCATGGTGTATAAACCCCCAAGCATTGTATAAATATCCCTCCCCTTGGCATTATAGCCAATAAGTCCTCTGTCAGGGATCAAATGGACATCTGGTCAGTTTGAGAAACCTAAACCTAACCCCCTTCCCCCTTCTGAATCCATTTGGACCCATTACACCCCGATTTGCTAAGAAAAACATATGAAAAACCCTTTTTTACCCATAACCAGCTCCATTTGCAAAAAGCGCCCAAAAACCCACTTTTCCATTTTATCCTAAGTATCGGGCGGTAATATTTTTATTTTCTATTTTTCATTGAGAAAACATATAAACCCGCCGAAACCCAAAGTCCCGCTGGGCACACCGTTCAAAAGAAAATAATATTTTATTACCTCCTCGCTGCCGTATCGTCTGCACTGCTCAGCGACCCGTCAACCGTCCGATCGGGCACCTTTGATCGGAGGGCCATGATGCATATCGGGTTGGGCCAGAAATCCGAATATTAGCGCCCGAGAAACTGTCAGAGGGTGACGTCAGGCCTTTGCCACGCGTCGCCCTCTCAATTTCTCGGGTCGCCCTCTGACAAAACCCTGACCGTATCCAAGGCGGTCCGAGAAAAACCATTACCGCTTATCATTTACCGCCGGTTCTGTTATGCCTGCGTCGTCACCACGTCGGACCCACGTCAGTGCCACCCTGCCGTCGCGTCAGCAACCTTGTCCGCCCCCGTGCTGATATGTCTGCCACCTCGTTATCCCCGTGGACCAATCACAGCTTGCCACATCACCCGGTGACGGCATGCTGACGTCATCCGACCTTGACCCCACCTAATGACGTCATGCTGACGTCATCTTAAAAATGCGCCAATATGCCAAAAATCCATATTTTAGCCAAAAATGCGTGTTTTTTCTCACTTTTGCCAAAACAACTATTGATTTTCCTGCATGCATTTTACGACCAATTTAGCGCCAACCTACACAATTTAACTCTGAAACCGTGGGCGCCTCCGTCGTACCTGAATTCGCAACTGTTATTGACAATTCACAAGGTATTTCTCAAAATTGTTCCCTGCACCTGGTTTTATCCATGTTTTTGTAAGCAAACTGTTTAAGAGAGTATAAAACACCAAAATCACCATCAAGCATCCAGTGACCTGCACTCATTTCCAGCTAGTGAGGCTACAAACCTTCTGCCAAGCCTGCATTTGACAAAATTCACCTGAATTCACAGGTAGTTCGCACAGTCGTGAACTAGAAACCTCCATTACATAAATTCACCATAGAAATACTCTAGTTAGTCCTGCTACTGTTTTAATCAATCCTATAAACGGTATTTCAATTGATGTTTGCTCAATTCACCCTCTGTTTCATACAATTCATATTTACGTTGTAAAGAAACTCCTCTGCGTTGTTCTGCTCACTCAAAACAGTTTACCTACTATTCAAAAGCCTTACTAGCCATGGAAACACCAATAGCCCTGAATATCCAGCCTCTGAATGCCCCTCAAAGGGAGTTAGAATGGAAAGCCCTGGGAGATGTAGATTATCAGATGATAGACTAGTTCCCAATGGGTTCCAAGTTCAATATTCACATGCTAAATGAATTAAAAGCCCAACACCTTGGTGGAGCTGATATTTTAGGGATTTGGGACTCAAATTTTCCCATTTACAACCTCCCTCAAGTCAATGCCCTTCCAGACTTGATCCAAAAGTGTCAGGAATGCTATGATCCATGCCAAAGAGCTGTCCTCAGTCCTACAGGCTCAATCTTGTTCCATATCACCCCACAAACTATAAATGACATGCTGCATTTCCATACTGCAAGGCCATTGACCCCTCTCTCCATGCTGGACTTAGTAAAGAAGGGCAGTAATTTGTCAAGTGACCAGATCACCAAAATTAATCAGTTATTCGTACAGCCAAGCTCTGAAACTATGAGGACTCCTCCTATTGGATATCACTACCTGAATGACTTGGGCAGAATGCTGGTGGATCTGATCAGCTACGTTCTGGGCTACAGGGGAATTGAGGATGTTGATGACACTATAATGGCAATGCTGTCCATATTTTCTCCTGGAAAGCCTCCAGCTGTACACTATGACTATGCCACCTATATTGCAGAAAAGATCCATGAACAGCTTATGAATCTACAAAGGGAAAGGGTGTTCAGATACACCTCATACATCTACCACCTGTTCTTGTTTTATCAACCAGACAGTTTCTCCATTCCCCTCAAGAAACTTAATGCCCAGGGAAATCCAAGGTCAGTTGTGTTTTGGACTTCAGTTTTCCATAATGTTTCTCAATCACCATACACATACTGTGAATTTATAGACCTGTTCATTCACCCAGCTATGACATTGTTGTATGGTGTCCCTCCTCCAAGGTTAACCGATGACATGCAGAGAATTCTCCATCTCTCCAAATCCTACAGCATTGGTGATTGGTATTTTTACCAACACCACACAGTAATCAGAATATATGGCTGTGAATTGGACCCTTACAGGCTGCCAAGGTATGTCCCTATGAGACTTTTTGCCCTAGAATACTTCAAGCAGTTTGGAAATGCAGACTGCTTCCATTTCCAAAGTAGGAATAAGAAGGTGCAGCTGAAGGTAAGGAACCAGCTAGGCCCTTTTCTATACAATAAAAGAGAGGAGGGATGGAAGGAGGCAGATATGATCTTAGAGGGCTTCAAATTGCAAACCAGTTTCAAATGGACACCTTATGACCGTAATCATTTTATCTCCCTCAGAAGGATAAGATACAAATTGGGTAACTATTCACATGTTAGGCTGCCTCATATTGAAAAGTATGCAAATTCTTTAAGCTGGAAAGAGGGCACTCTAGAAGAGCCAATCTCTAGAGAGCAGATGCTAGAGAGAGAGGCTAGGAATATGCAAAAAGAGGCTGACTTGGAAACTTGTGGACAGGTTTCCTTATCATATCAAAGGCAACTTGGAGCAGCTGCCTCTTCTTCAACAACACATCAGCAAGCTGCCATGGACACTCAACAGACATCCAGCAAAGGCAAAGAAAAGCAGGTGGAACAAGAGCAACCACCTCCCATGACTGGAGACCAAACATAAAAAGAGGTGGAACAGCAAGAAGAAGTGCAGCAGCAGGAAGTACATCAACAGCAGCAGCAACAACAACAAGAAGAACAAAGACAGGAGCAGCCTGTACAGCAAGAGCAGACAGTGGAAGCCCCAAAATCCACTAAGCAACAGCCACAACAAACTGTGCCTCCAAGGCAGGAAACATCAGCTGAAACATCAATCCTCCAAACTCCACAAAAGGAGGATGTAAGCAGAAATAGAGACAGAGAGACTCCCTTAACCACATCATTAAGTCATGGTGAGAAAAGACAGAGACTGAATCCTTTCTCTGAGGAGGAAATGCCAATAGGGCAGTCTCTGGGCATGGGCCCACCTAGCAGGGAAGCATCCGCAAGTTCCTTCCAAGAGGAACAGAACAGAACAATGGGAGGAGAAGTCAGCTCCTCAAGCCAGCAGAGAGAAGGTGAACTGAGCATCAAACAGCAGTTCATTGACATAAAGAGGAGGAATGAGCCAATAAAGATACAACTATACAATCATTTGTTGAAAATGGCTCCCACTAACCAGCAAAGACTGATGTCTGCGTATGATGTTAGTGAAGGCAAAATGATCATGAGTCATTTCTTGCCAGCTGTAGCACAGCCCCAGTCCCCTGCAGATTATATAAGGACCAATCTTGAGGTCCTTGCCAAGGACATCCACCCGATGGACAAAATTGAATTACACAAACAAACGGGTGAGATGGTGTATGCCTCCTTGGCAGACAAAACATTGGATAATTACAGGCTAGAGAATAGCCTTCATAATACAGCTGCCCAACTTGAGTTGGAAAGGGCATCCTCTCAAGCTAAGGACAACAGAATTAGGTCCTTAGAAGATATAATCATAGAAATTGGGCATGATCCCAAGGATATCAAGGGCATACAAGAGATATTGAAGTTGAGGGATGCAGACATGGCAGCGTTGAGGAGAAAGATCAAAATTCCAGCCACTATCCACCCTCAAACAGATGAAGTTGCCCAGCAGAGGCATGATCAGGATGCCTCAGCTTTGCTGGTATCTCTATATAAGCAGCTAATCCAGACTCAAGAAAAGCTGGGAGAATCACACGCAGCATTACAGGCAGCTTTGAAGCAAAAAGAAGAAGATCAGACCTCCCAGCCTCCTCCTGAAATAATAAACCTTGAGTAAACTGCTCCAACTACTGTTCCTCCTCCTCAACAAACAGGACAGACAGCACCATCCACCTCAGCACTACCACCAACAACAGAGCAGGCCCAAAGCCTGGACATGCAAAAGCTGAGAAATGAGATCCAGGCCTTGGAAGCACAAATGACAGAATTGAATGAGGCCAGGGAGAAACTAGCCAAAGTCAATGAAAGATATGACGAGTCCAAGCAGACTGTGGCAGAAAAGGGCAGGGAAATAAAAGCCCTCAAAGACAGGATAAAGGAGCTAGAAAAGGAGCTCCAACTGGATAAAGTGGTGGCCGAGATCAAGACAGTGCTATGGGCTAATATTGGCCAGTCTATTACTGACCAATGGCAGTATATTGACACAATCCATGAGCAGTTGGAGCTCATTAGAAAAGCACAGAAGGAAATTCAGAGGTCAAGGGCAGCTCTAGGCAATATGCCTGAAATTGCCACCAGGATGATCAATGTGCTCAATAACAAAACAAGCTCTCAGTTAGCAACCATGGGAATTCCTAACAGGACTGAGACTATTATGTTGGTAAAAAGGGTCCTTACACTAAGAAGCTTAGTGCAGACATTAGAGAGAAGGACCCAAGACATGCAGACCGAGGTGAACAGATTTATGGACAAATTTGTGGTATTACAGAACAAAGGTCTCCCTGGCTTACTGAACAGTGCAGGAAAACTGCTTACCCATGAGCAGTATGCCAAGAGGGTCAATACATTTGCCACAAGTCAGATCACTGAAAGGCCCAGCACCTCAGAAAAAACAGGGCCAGCTATAGGACAAAGTCTCTACAATAGAGTAGAGAATTTATTCTTCATAATGAATGAGATTAATCACCTGTTTGAAGTGCCTCCTAACTTCTATAAATACACAGAGGCAGATGAGACTATGGATGCAATTATCAGGCATCAACTACCCACACAGGAATGGTGGACAAAGGCAATACAGATGATCTTATAGACCAGGAAGCCATTCTTCAAGTTTTTCATCAAAAATACAAGGTGGCATGCACAGGAAAAGCTAGTAAAATCAGCATGCATGAAAAGATAAAAGCTGAGCCAACTCAGCAGGACTTTCGGCCAGCAAGTCAAAATGGACAGCTACAGGTGACAAGGCCGAAATGTCACAGCAAAGCAGCCACATCAGCGCATTTTCCTGCATTTAAAGCAGATCATTCCAACCGACTCAGTGGCCTCCAAAGGCCAAAATATCTTCTGACTGATATAAATGGACATTTATGATGTATTAAAGACAGCAATAACTTTTTATCTGCTGTTATGTACAAAGTTGGTGAAATATTTATTTCTCAGATGACTCAACGCCATAGATATTTTGTATTACCGTTTGTATATATTTGCCCCTCGCATAAGCTTGCAGGGGTTGTTGTTGATTTCTTTTGAAGAAACTTCCTATGTTGTAATCTTTGCAGAGTTTAATAACAAAAGTGATGGAATTTCTGGAGTTCTGAGTTGTTTGAATGCGTTCATGGTGTTTTGTTGAAGTTTGCAGGATCCCTGTGCATCTCATATACAATAAGTTTTCTGTAACTCTCTTCGTTTTGTGTTTCAATCTTTTACAATCCATAAATGTTTCTAAGTTCTAAGTATTTAGCAGCAAAGAAAAAGAATAGCCTTCAGGATTTATTCATGGAATACCCTGAGCTCAATCTATGTTGTTAATGAATGTTTTCCTCAGATTATAATCTTGATAAGTGTAATTCTTAATTGCTACACTTTAAGAATATATCTTTCACAGTGACCTTTGTTTCAGGAATTCAAGTTTGCTCCTGAACAAGATATTTCACTTTCACAGCATTAACTTAATGGAGAATTCTTAATTGCTTTCCATTGGCTAAACATGCATCATCATACATCACCATTTAAGCTGTAAATTTTGTTTGTTGAGATACCCAATAGGCCCTGCAGTCTGAACATTCCCACTGAAGCATTTCAAACATTTCACAGCTCTAGACTCCATTGCCCAATGAAATACAGCTGTCCAAACATTACATCTTAGGTATTGAAAGACATCCTTCAACCAAAACACAAACAAAAACCTGAGCATAATAGCTAGCCTAAAACACTATCATAACAGAGACAAATCATAAAGAGAGAGCCCTCTCTGATCACAGTTTGGCTAGAAGCTGTAATCCAAAGATTGGTTAGTGGTTACCCCGGTTGTATTCCCTTGGGAGTCATAGGGAACAATCTGGGTGTTAACAGAATCCATGTGGATCCACTTTGAAATTTGAGATGATTTCAAACAAAGGTATCCAATTTTCAATTGATTTGGTATATATTCACATTTATTCTTTGCATAAGAATAGAACTAGATAGTTGGATAATTCAATAAAAATTAATTATTAGTTCAACATTGAGTCATTCGCGTGGACATATATATTAGATGACTTGGATGGAACACCCCATCTTGTAATTATTATTTTTATGGCCTATATTATTGAGGGGTGCCAACATGTATATTATGTCATAAATTGTTGATTTAATTATGTTTTTATTTGTAATGAAAATATTTTCAATAAAGTAATGAAAGGGGAATCATAAACATATCTCGATTTCATGAAAGGAAGCCTTGAGGGGGGGCTAGGAAATTCCTTGTCTACATAAGTATGTCCCTGCCTAGAATCAAATGTCTATCTTCCCTTATCCTCTATAAATATAATTACTAGTTGACTATCACATGTTAGAAATAATTCTAAGGAATGGAATTCGTACACAATTTCTCCAAAGGTATGGGAAATGTACCCTTCTAGATATTTCTAAATTGATCACACAATCCAATTGATAGACCATGAATTCTTATGTTGAGAAAGGGTGCTTATGACAAAAAGGAAGTGTGTGTGTGTGAAGGTTGAGAAAAAATTGTGGAGAAAAAGATAGAGACCCTTGAGGAGCTCATAGATTGTGACTCAAAATAGAATGTTTGCAGCAAACCTTCTAAGTAATAACAACCTATCTTAAATTGTGAAACCCCTATTTTGGTTAGAGGAGCCAGAGTTAAAATCTTCAACTTGTGTTGGAAAGAGAGGGCCATGTGTTTTTTGGGTTAATTGCTTCAGTAAGCATGAGAATCATTATAAGGGGAGGTGTTGAGGGATTGATGGGTATAGAAGGACCCCCTTATGTTGTGCAATATAGACACAACAACCTTATGACTAGTAGTTGGCCCTAGTTCATTGGGTTTATATATGATGGTCTAATTTTTGTGTATGAAGTATAGTATCCTTCATATTTCTACCCATTACTTAACCCTTGATGACTAAGTGAGGCTACCTCCTATGACATTAAATCTTTCTTGCAAGTGGCTAGTTTAAGAAATAAGCAATGAAACTAAGCCTATGCTTGGGTAGAGAGTGGCTCTTTCATCTTCAATTTCAGGCAAAGATTAAAACAAGTCAAATAAATGTATTTTACTTTCTTGATTGAAATGTGTGTGCGCACATACACACACATGAATTGAAGCCTTCTATATGATGCTTGATTACTAGTTATAATCCTCATAAGAATGAACTTGTGATAAAAAACCAATCCTTCAAACAATGTTTACTTAAAAATAATCCTTTGAATCATGTTTACTTGTGACATATTGAATGTGTGATGGTTTATGTAATGATAAATCAATATAAAATGGGCTAAGGGACCCCAATGGGTCTAAGACTAGTAGGCTATGTTTGTACCAGTCTACAGGAAGAAATATCCAATATGTGAACAAGGATAGATTATCTAAGTAAACTAAAGCAAGATTAAGATATGGGTAAATATTAATTCTTAATTAAAGATTAAGGTCCTTAATTTTAGAGTGAAGATTTAAAGGAAAGATTATTCACAAAATTTCTAATACAAGGTAGCTTCAACATATTTATATAAATGAAATTATGGGTATGTTTTCTCAGGGAAAAACATATGATACAAGGTGTTAGAAAGTTTAGTTTAGATGTTGTGAACTAAAGGAATTATGTTGAAAGACTCATTTAAGCTTGGAAACATTCAGTGGTTAGAATTGAAAAGAGCAAAAGAAATTTTAGATGTTTGGTAATTTTTGAGGATTTAGGTTTAAAGATCCAATTTGGTTATATGGAAAGAATCCTAGTTATGGCTGAGGATTGGAAAATATTATGATGCCTCCATGGCTTGGGAAAGATCTCAAGATCCTTAAAAGGATCTAGATAGTGTAATTTCCCTTTCAAAATTGGTTTTGGTCAAAGGAGGCATCATTCTTCCAAAACAAGAATACTTGCAAAAACTTGTGAAATTTGGGGATTGAATTTAACAAGTGATTATGTGAAAAACCTTGATTTGGATGTTAACCTAGAAGTGTCTAGCTTGTGTACATGGCACAATATGGTGGTAATGTGTGGGCACAGGGGTTCCACATGTCAGCCATGTGTTGAATGACATGGCATAATGTAAGTGGAGACAAATAGGCATAATACTACCATGTGCTCACAACATATTAATTATATGGTATGCTAACATGCCATAGATTAGTGAAATCTTAGAAATTGATGAATATATAATTTTGGAAATTTATCAACAAGCAAAAGGCAATGGCAGCCTTAGAAAAGAGATTTGAGATGCTTAAAATAAGAGAAAATTTTGGATACCATACTTCCATTAAGTGACCTTGGGGGTTGCGCATGTACATCATGTACCATAAAAAAGACCTTGAGAGGACTGGGTGTGTTACAGAGTGGTATCAAAGCTAAGTTTCAACACCCAAGTTGAATGGACTCAAGAGAGAAAGAGTGAGATTGGTAATTGATAATAAGTATGTTCCTTATTATGGGAATTGAATGTTTTAATGATTAATTTATAGGAAATTTATAATGTTAAATATAGGTTGATCTACTAATAGTGAATTTGAATGTGACTTTTGGTTGGAGCATAGCCTAAGTTTCAGATTTTTATAGACCAATGAGTATGTTTTCAAGGAAAACAGGTTGAGTAAATTTTTCTATTCTAATAAGATAATAGTGGGATGTTGTTTCAACACGTAAAAAACATGGTAAAGGAAGGAATTTATCAATAAAATGGTACAATATAACATGGAGGAAACTTCATAGATTAGGAATGATGAATCCAATGAGAGGATATTTATTAAAACCTCTACAAGTTTGGTATAGATAGTAAGAATTCAAAAGGATGAACTTCAAAGTTGTAAATTGATAATGAGAGGCTCATTAGAACACAAGTGAAGTAGATAGAGTTAAATGTAATATTGCTACATAGTTTATTAGAAATATGAAATCAACTACAACATGGATAAAATGTTAGCAATATGGATAGACATTAGTCAAGGAAGGTACTATGCAAAATGCCTTCAAGGAGTTTCGTACCTAAGGAATTGAAATAGGTGAAACCACCTGCCTTTGATAGTGAGCTTAAGAAAAGTTAGGAATAAAATGCATGGATGCTAGAACCAAAGAAGTATTTTTGAGTGTATAATTACTCTAAAAACATGAAATCTAGAGTAGCCATAACTAACTTGAATGGAAGGGCTTCCATTTAATGGAAAAACCTTAATAATGTCAAGGGTATCCTTGAAATAAAGCTATCATGGAGAAAGTTTGAGAAATATTTCAAGAATAAATACATATTAGAAAGTTATTGTGATGGAAAAATTTGAGAATTCCATGAACACAAATTGGGGTAGCTAACCATGGATGACCATGAAAATAGATATATGGAGTTGTTGAGGTATGTAGCATACATAAGGGATGAGAAAGTAAAGATATAATTCTCTCTCGGTTGGCTTCCAAAATCACTCCAAGATATAATTGAGTTTGATGAACTCAAGACACTTGATGAAACCATTCAAAAGGCTAAGTATTGTCATGAGCAATATTCTTTCCTTTCTCTATTGACTTAGGGAGATTTGAGTGGAGAGGTTCTTCATTTTTCTCTTGCCTTCTAGACCTTTTTGTAGAATATAGGAGGTCATATTTTCTGTGTAATTGGGCCTGCATGAAGTCAAAAAATTGCCTACAGTAGTTGCCAATTTCACCATCATCTAATGGGGCATCCAAGTCATCCCCTTCTTCCTCGTATGCTTCTATTTCATGCTCCTCATCGGGGAGAGAAAAGAACTGGTTTTCTTGAAACTCTATGGTTTTTTCAACATGTTCTTATGGATCATGTTCCAAATACAAATATGGATGAATATGATCTTGTTGCTCCTTTCTCTCCCTTTGCAAGAGCTGCAAGGGTGGTCTTCTATATTGAGGGTTGAAATTTCGGTTTGGAGATGGTTGACTCTGTCTAGGAGGATTTTTGTTTTCCAACTCCAATTTTACAAGCTTGTTAGACAAATTTCTTATCAGCTTATTCATTTCCTTAAGATTTTTTTCTTGGGTTTCCTTCCCATGGCTCGAAGAGTTGGCTTCCTCTTTTCCCCTTCTCCTATTACCATACTCGGTTTTACCTTTCCATTTTCTGGTAGAGTTGAAATTTACTTCAACTTCTAAAGAATATATTTGAATATGGTCCAGGGTATGGAACTTTCTTTCTCTAAGAGTGAAACCAAATTCAAGTTCAAAAGAACTAAGAAAAACCACTTTAGCAGCAGCCTGTGCATGTTTGATTTCACCTAGAATACTATTGTATAATTTGTTAAACATTTTTATGAATTCTAAAAAATCTTCATTATGTTTTTTCTTCATTGCATTGAACTCAGTGAGGATGTACCCATGGTCCCTTTTATCTCCCCATTGCTTCATAAAATAATTCTCCACCTCCTCCAAGGTAGTGTTTGAAGCGTCTGGGAGGGATTGGAACCATTTCCTAGCCTCTCCATCAAGGGACTAGACAAAGAGTCTTAACACCACATCCAAGTGTTCTACATTCATGTTTTCTGCAAATGCAAAAATATTTATACATGTCTTTGAGCTGAGATATCATCTTCTCTATCGAATCTTGGCAAGAGATCAAGATATTCTAGTGGCATACCATTTAGGGGTTGTGGAAATTCCAGTGGAGCATATTTATTTAGGAGGAAGCTAGGTAAAAACATGTTTTGCAAGGGAGATGGTATGAGGTTTATAGCATGGCCTTGTAGAGGAGCTGTATGAGTTGCAAGTGACTGGAGTTGAGTTGGGAAACTATTAATGCTCTATGTTGGACTATTTATGAGAATATATTTAACTGCCTCAGGTTCTGGGAAGGTAGGAAATGCGAAGGGAGGAGAGTTGACATAAGCTTCTTTGATTTTGAATCTTGAGGAAAATGCACCAGACAGTGCCAAAAAATCCTTGGGATATTCTGAAACTTTAAAGGAATACTCAGAGTAATTTATCACAACCTTTTGAGGGCTAGAGGATGATACTTCTGGAAAAGAGGCCACAAGAACTGGAGTGACAGGAGTTCTTTATTTCCATACTTTTGTAGATATTATCCTTTTAGGGTCAAACAAATGGGGATTTCTCTGTTGTGAAGTATCAAAATGACCATGTGGCCTTTTGAAATCTAGGATGCTCAAAATAAGATTCAAATAGTGGAGTCATCAAGGTGAGAGATATTCAACCCACACCCCTTTCTACTCACCTTACCAAAGGGTGTACAAATGGTGTACCTAGGGAAAATATTATAATTCGATCCCCGATAATGATGCTAGAGGATGGAGTAGCTCCTAGAGACAACCCCTGGGTTGAGGAGAGGTCAGTTCCTAGGATATCTTAGTCTCTCTTGAAGATAATTCATTGTTTCTCAAGAGATAAATGAAAATGATTTTAGATCTGGTTCAATTACCTTTTCTCAGAGGAAGATATAGTATATGCAGTAATAGGACATCATTCCCAAGAATAAATGCTTCAGGTCTGGTGGCCAACACACAAAGAATGCAACTTAGATTTTTCGTTGCAGTAAATATGGAAAGGAGAAATATAAGGGAGGAACCTAGTGCAAAGGGCTGGATAAACACATAATCTTATGCAACAAATCCCAACAGAATTATGGAAGAATAAGGAAATAAAATGCAGAAATTATGGAGCACATTTTAAGGTTTCCAACTCAATATTTCATGGGTACATTCTGTCACACTATAACATAGTAAATATGTAATCTCACAGGTACTATCTACTACAATATAAAATAGTAAACCCATGATATATAAGTGAATCCTAGCCTCTTACTTACACAATTTCAAATGAAGAAAAACACATATGAAATGAAATACAAAGGAAAAACACATATTGCATATCCCCAATGCTTGGAATCACCAAAACTTCTTCATTAATATTCAAGAATGAAAATATAATGCAAGCCTAAACAAGTGAAAATTGCAAAAGAAACAATAATAGACTTTAGAATAAGAAATTAGAACCAAATTAGTAACCTCCTCTTAAAATAGAGTTCAGAATTGTAGAACACGGACTTTGGAACCTTTGAGAGCATAATTTTGGAACCTTTATAACGAATTTCATCCCTCCTTTCATAAGGAGAACCCAATATTTTTTTTACAAAATATCTTCAAAAGTTACATATGTTTGATCGACTCAACTTCATAAGCATGCGTAAATCCTAATGATTACAAAACAGAACTGATTCTCTTCTTAAAAATGCAAAAATTCACAAAATAACAAAAACATGAGAAACGTGAGGTGTTGTGTTGGACACAGAAAAATATATCCATGTTGATTCCTCTTATTTCCTTAGGAATATTTAGGCTCTGATGTCTATATTAGTGGTGGGGTTGATGATCTGACCAGATTTCTTTTATGATACTCCCCCACAATTCCTATCATGTTTGCCTACCACTTTCTTCCCTTAAAAACTTGAAACCTCTTTCTGGACTAGGCTGTGATTTGGTGTGGTGGAGTGGAGGCGCTCTGTACTTAACTACTAAACCAGCCATATCTGTATTTCCTGTGTTACAATATCAGAGCTCAATACATATTGTAATTTAAACATAGTGAAACTTAGGATCTAGGGTGCATCGTAACTTTATTTAAATTATCGTTATGAAAACACAAAGTTCTGATGCCTTTGGCCCCATTTTCTCTTAGCTCCTTATTTCTCACATACCATAGAACCACTACCTGTGAACGATGGCTTGGGCTCTTAGGTGCTTAAGCCTTCGAGTCCTTGTCAGGGGCTTATCTCCTTTTATGTTTGTTCTTTCACCCTTAGTTCTTGTAGTTTTTAACCCTATGCAACTATTACCTACAAACGAATTATTAAAACAAAAAATATACAATGGCGAGAACATAAAAATAATACACAAATATTTTCCTCTGATCCCAAAACCAGGACTACCAGATAGATTTTTCATTATAATCCTTTATGAATGTTACAATACATATATATACATGTTAGAGCATTCATAAACCCCAATCCATTTAACTCTAGATTAGAACATAATTGTAGTTCCCTTGACAAGATCTACAAAATACCATGGGAAGAAAACCATCATGCCCAAAACCATGTGCAAAACCATAGGTAGGTCTGCCCACCTATTACATAACACACACCCAACATTCTCCAACATGTTGTTTTCTTTTCCACACAGGGGATCACAAGAGAGATTAGTCATTGGTCCATCCCCACAATGCCCAATGTTTCTATACACCAAGCAAATTTCTTAGTGCTCACAGACTTCGTCAATGCATCTGCAACATTCTTCAAAGTTTCCATGTTTACCAGCAACACTTTTTTGTCCTCAAACATAACTCTCACAAAGTGATACTAAACATCAATGTGCTTTGTCTTTGACTGAGAATCAGGGTTCTTTACCAAGAAAATTTCACTTTGGCTATCACAATCTATCCTTATAGCTCATTTTACTAACCCCATACTTGAACACAATCTCTTCAACCAAACTGCTTCCTTGTTTGCATGAGTGGCTGCCATGTATTCTTCCTTTGTAGTTGAAAGTGCCACTATAAACTGTCTCTTGCTTATCCAACTGATTGATCCTCCAAATAGGTTAAACACATACCCACTTGCAGATCTTCTCTGATCTAGATCTCTAGCCCATTCTACATCAACAAAGCCACGAATGTCCAAAACTCTATCCAATCCTAATCTTCCTTGGTAGCACAGATCAATATCACTAGTGAAACACAAACACCTAAAAACTCGCTTCACTACTGTCCAATGATCCTTCCCTAGTTTTGACATAAACCTGCTCAATACTCCCACTGCATGTGCAATGTATGGTCTAGTACATACCATTGCATACATTAGGCTACTGATTGCACTTGCATATGGAACACGGGACATGCCCTCTTCCTCTTCTTGTGTCTTGGGACACCATTCAACAAATAACTTTACACCTACAGGAATAGGAACCTTCAACGGTTTACTATCCTGCATATTAAACCTCTGCAATATTGTCTCGACATACTTCCTCTAGTTTAACCAAAGATTCCTCTTTACCTAATCTTGTTTAATTTCCATGCCTAAAATATAGTTTACAACATCAAGATCCTTCATGTCGAATTTGGAGGACAATTGGGTCTTCAAATCCCAGATAATTTCTTTGTCATTTCCAATCAACAACTTATCATCCACATACAAGACCAAATAAATAACATGGTCACCAATTAATTTAAAATAAACACAGTGATCCACTTTTCTTATGGTGAAGCCAAGTCTTCGTATATATGTCAAATTTCTGATACCACATCCTTGGTGACTTTTTTAACCCACAAAAAGACTTTTTTAACCTGCATACCAATTCTTTATTACCCTTCACCGCAAAGCCTTCAGGTTGCTTCATGTAGATATCTTCTTCCATATCCCTGCGAAGAAATGTTTTCTTCACATCCATCTATTCTACCTCAAAATAAAAAGAAACAACAACATATAAAAGCAATCTAATCAAAGTTAACTTGGAAAATGCAGAAAATATCACTGAAATCAATTCCCAACACCTTGGAATAACCTTTTTCTACCATATAATCTTTGTTCCACCTTTCCTTTTGCATTCATCTTCTTCCTAAACAACCATTTGTTGCCAATGGGTTTCCTTCCAACCGACAACTCCACTAGATCCCAAGCCTTATTTTTGTCTAAATATGCCATTTCATCAACCACGACCTCTTTCCAAAGTTTTCCATCCTATGAATCTACTACCTCCCTAACAATTCTAGGATCATCCTCAGTAATAGATAAATACAAAATTTAAAAGAAAGTAGATGGACTATACCTTTTTGGTTGCCTTCTCTCTCAAACTGACCTTCTCAAAGTTGGAGTTTGTGGCTCTTCATCTTCTGATTCATGTTCTACCATAGAGTCTGGTTCTTCCTCCTTTAGCTCAAACTCTATCTTCTAGGGTTCCTTTAGTAGGATTTCATGTTTAATAACATCTTTCACCTCTCTAAACACCACATCTTGGTTGTACACAACCTTCCTTGTTTCTTCTTTCCAAATCTTATAACCTTTTAAACCATCCTTATAACCAATAAAGATGCACCTTTCAAATTTACTATCCAACTTGGTTCTTTTCTCCTTTGGAACATGTACATTTGCATCATAGCCAAATACCCTCAGATGTGAAAAAGAGGGATTCTTACCAGTCCTTACCTCATGTGGAGTCTTATCCTCCAATGCTGATGAAGGTGATCTGTTAACCAATTAACATGTAGTCTCCACTGCCTTTGCCCGAAATTATTGTCCTAACCTGACACCACTAAGCATTCTTCTTGCCTTTTCCATCAACATCCTATTCATCCTTTCGGCAACTCCATTTTGCTAAGGTGTTTATGGAATAGTCTTATGCCATGATATACCGCACTTCTTACAAAACTCTTCAAATTCCTTATTGCAGAAATCTCCACCGTTATCTATCCTTAACACCTTTAGCTTCTTCTCTGTCTGATTTTCCACCAAAGCCTTAAATTCATTAAAATTGTCAAAGACTTCAAATTTCTTCCTGAGGAAATATATCCATGTGTTCCTTGAGAAGTCATCTCTAAAGTAGACATAGTACACAAAATTACCCAGTGATGGAACTGACACGGGTCCAAACACATCACTATGCACAAGCTCTAATATCCCTTTCACCCTGTTAGCACCAGCAGGGAAGCTCACCCGATTTTGCTTCCCATCTACACAATGTTCACAGAAATTGAAATACAAAGAGAAATTAGACAAACCCTCTAACATACCATTACCATGCAATATTCGAAGGCCCTTCTCTCCAATATGTCAAAGCCTTTGATGCCATAAGATGGTATTTTCTCTAGAGACCACTAGGTTTTCTGCTGCACTTTTAGGAACCACAGAATTGTTGCACCCATTAATAATAGCGCTACCAAGAAGTTCCAATCTAAACTCCTCACATCAATATCAGTGGTCCTTAAACCATCTTGAAGGTAACTTTCTCAAACACTTTCTTTACACCTGCATCATCCATCTTGCTTACAGAAATTGGATTTCTAGACAATGCAGGAACATGTAGAACACCAAGAGGTTTTCTATTCCTTCCACTTTGCAACTCAACTTTAATTTTTTGTGTTCAATTATTTTTTCCTTCCTATCATCCCCTAAGAATACATCACCACCATCATACATCTCATCCTCACAAAACCACTCCTTATGGGGAATGAAGTGAAAGGATGCACCTGAGTCAATCAACCATGCCTCATGATCTACATGTGTACTTGAATAAGAAACCAAGTACACATGCCCACCTTCGTCTAAGGTGGTTTTTGCCTCTATGGAAGGAGCATCATTAGATCCCTTTAATTTCTCAGGAGCTTTAGATCTACAATCCTTTTTGTAGTGCCCTTCCTTAGCGCATTTCGAACATACCTTTACAGGTTTTCATGGAGATTTAGATCTCCCACTCAAGGACTTATTTTTATTTCTGTTCTAGGGCCATCCTTGTTGGTGGGCCCTAGTGTTGCAACAATAATGCTGCAATTCCTGGAACTCCCTTCTTTAATTTTATCAACCCGGTAGTTCATAACAAACTTGGAAGCGACGGTGCTGTATGCACAAGTACTAGCTCTTTCCACAGCTGTCACTTGGTCAGCTGGCACAAGTCCGCTAGGAGCTTAAGCCAACTTCTATGAGCTCTTAGAAGAAGCTTTTTAACTGATGAATGAAAGCTAACTCAAAGGAAGCTAATCTACTTGCGGAAAGAAACTGAAAGCCAAAAAGAAACGCAAACCCTAGCAAACCCTAATTCTACCAGCTAGTCCTACTGACGCAAAGGAGAGCATGCAAACTACTGACAGAGATGCCATTACTTCTATGAAGGTAAAATACATGTTTCTAGACTACCTCTATCTGAAGAAAAAATCTTTTTGTATTTTTGCATAAGTTGTTAGAGTTATCTTGCATGTGCTTTTAATTATTTTTTTACTGTGCAGAGGTGGATCAAGGAGGAGGAATGCTTGGAAAAGGTTGAGAAGGTTCAGAGAGGGTCTAAGGAGTCCCTAACACCCTTTTGGAGAGTTTCACAAAGTTTGGCTATCAAAAAACCTCATTTGTGAGCTTCTACAGGAAGTCTGCAGGGGTTCTACAGGATGTTCAGAGATTTCTACAGGATGTTCTGTAATTTTCTACAGGATGTTCTGAAAAGAGGATTTTGGAGAATGGATGGAGGGGAAAAGGTGGAGGAATGAGTATGGAGGTGAAATAGGGGTGTAGGGGAGTTCAAGACTTGGAGGATGGAGTCGAGGAGTGGTGTAGATGGTGAGATTTGTTCAAGGAGGGATTAAATGATGTTGCACAAGAAGATAAGAATCATGGCAAAGTAAGCGAATGAGGAAAATGTAGGGTAATGGTTCTAAGTGAAGGATGAAAAAGGTAGGTTGGATGGAGTATGTGCAGGTAAGGACGGGTAATAGGTACTCTACAAGTGGTTTTTCAAACTGAACAAACAAACACTTATAAAACCTATGACCTAGTCACTTTACTCTATTCTGACCTAAGTAACAACAAAAGGAAATGAACAGCAGTTTATTTGAAATTAAATGCGTGAACTAACTTATGCCACTAAGAAATCATCAATTGAACCATTTAAACACTACTAATATCAGCATCTACAAAAGAGGATTCCAACACTAAGAATTGCATGACAAAGCAAAACAGCGTTTTTGTTGGCAACAAAGTCACATTGGTCTCATGATTCCACTGAGGGGGAGGTGAGATCCAAGGTGTTTGGTAGCCTTTTTCTAAAGATCTTCCTTATGATTAACCTATCAAGCAAATCTGAACATGAAAAACCTTTTTAATCATCAAAAGCAACCTAAACAACAGCATAATATTTAAATCTAAATAGCAGATTTCATTCTAAGAATGCAGCAAAGACACATGAAAGTAAACAAAGGAGGTATTGGGCACTTGAGATGGGCCCAACCCCAAGAGCTACAGCCTCCTAAGAGAGATTTAGAGCTGGTGCAAAGCTGGTTTCATCTTTATTGATCAAAAGAAATGTTACATTCCAAAAACTGTCCACAAGGAGAACTTGAAAATGTGCTGAAAGCAAAGCTAATCTACTACCTAAAAATCGAACTACAAAATGAATACAAAATTGACTAACTACTGGCTAACCAAAATGAGACCCTAAGCCTTCTTATTTATGCAAATTGAGGACCCCAACAGTCCTCCTAAACTTTAGGGACTCAGCTGCCCAAAACTTGCAGTTAACAGTAGTCCTACTTGACTTGCTTGGCTGCCCTTGGATAATTGATTTGGTGGCCCTTGAACTCCGAGCTGATGGTGGAGAATTTGAGGTGAGGGCCCATAAATGAAAGGGACACCTTCCTACAAATCCTCTCTCTTGTTCTCCCACGAATTTGGCTGCCAAGTGCTCATTAAACCCCTTGATTTTGTCTCCAAATTGACCAAAAAGACTACACAAAGCACCCATTAGACTTGTTGGCATAATGACTAACCCAATTCACTCTATTAGCATAAATATAATAAAAAATAGGCAATAAACTAATGAGAATGGTGGATTAAGTCGAATTAGGAGGTTGAATGAGCCCAAATAATTATCCATTTTTAGGGCTCATCATCACCCCCTACTGAAAGTGTTGCTCATCCTCTGAGCAACTAATCTATCTCCTCATCTTTGATGGCCCTGGTGGCCTCCCTGTCATGCCAAGTTTCTGAAGTGATGTCCTCTTCTTGATCATGAAACCATGATTTTCTCTTTGCTTCTTCCCACTACCTGCTCCTTTTCCTAGAGAATTCTCAGCTTTGGTATGATTGTGCAAGTATATTAAATCAGATGGCGGCAATGGTGGTGAAAGGAGATGAAACCAGTGGAGGATGGAAGAAAAGAGTGGTTGCATGCCTCCTCAACAGACTTCAAGCTTCAAATCCCTCTCCATAATCGATTCTGGCCTGCCCAAAGGCTCTACAGGATGTTTCTGGTGGAAATACAGAACTTCCTGTAGAATGTCCTGTAGCTTCCTGTAGAAGGTTGAACCATGACTAGATTATGTCCGAACCCTGAAAAAATGAGTGTTCATGGAGGGGATGGATGTGAGGATGCCTGAGAACTTGGTAGGGACCCTTCTGCTTCTGTTGGGAGGCCCCCTTTCCGCATGGTGTTTTTGCAACCTGCAACAATTTCCAGGCATTAAACTTGTATTTTTTTCCTCTTTGTTTCTTCCTTCTTTTTCTTTCTTGCTTTTCCTGTGGCTTTTTTCAATTCGTTGATTGCATGTTGTACCATAGGCCTCAGGAATCAACTGAGTCACCACAATAATTTCAGGTTTGATGTCGAATCCTTGATGTTTTGTTCTCAGCAACATTTCATTCTCCAATGCACGAACTTGATCAAGTATATACACAACCTGTCCACCAGTATTTGGCATTCCTAAAACATTTTCTTGGCCAAAATAACCCTGAGGTGAAAGAATCACAACATTAAAGACCATAGGAATCCTTCCTAGAAATGTTTCTAAAGTTGATGGATCAGGGGCCTGCAGAGTCTCCAAGAGCAAATGAATCATATCCAAGACATGTTCTGCATTGTCTCGCCATCCTTTTTCCAATCCCATTTCTTGTAATTTTTATTCAAACTCTGTATGTGGTGTATTCTTGGGGAACTTTTTAAGATATTCCTCTGCCTTTACCAATACTGAGCGTAGCTTGGACAAACTTTGTATTCTCTCATTCAACATCAGCTTCTGGCCTCTGTAGCTGTGTGCTCGAAGGGAATCCAGCAAGGGCTGCATGCTTTCTCTATCATGGAATAATCTTGAGGAAAAATGCTGATTGAGAAATTGAACTCCACTATCAATGGAAGATGGCCGTGTTGGGCGAGGAAAAGATTCATTGAAGGGCTAAAGGTCTAGCTTCGATGCATATTTATCCTTCACACTTTCATCCACAAGGTGCTCCTTGAATTCCAAATATTCAGCCACAGAAAGTTGTTCAGCAGCAAGTTCATCAACATTGACATGGACATAATCCCACACACCAGGCCTTGGCCGTACTGCAAGAACAATCCATGGTGGAAGAATGATGGCCTCCTGTGTGGACCTTAACACATCTCCAAATAGCCCATCTTTGAGCATTTGAAGTTCATCATTCTCTCCCAGTACCTCTGTTAGTCCATCTAATAAATGATGAGGCTACAAAATCTTCTTCCCTTGTGCTACATATCTCTCTTCAGGCTCCAAATTTGATGAAGAAAAACTCGGGCTTTTCTGCTCTGGACGGCTTTGCTATACTTTCCTGTAGGACGTCTTCCTGTAGAAATGCTTGTAGAGTGCCCCTGCGCCTCTGAGTGAGCCCGATACGTTGGAGAATTGTGAACCAGGCCACAAAGCTCAATGGAGGATGATAGGTTAATCATTTTGTGGAAGTAGAGGATGTATACATCAGTTGAAAATGTTGCAAGTGAAAGTTAACAGCAGTCTGTGAGTTTCAACTGAGCGTTCGTTAATTGCTGCGTGATTTGTGGTGAGGTGGCAAAAACATGTGTTGGCCATGCAGATGGAAGTGCTTCCACAAATTATCATATTTCCTACCTGTGATCACTCCATCAATCACGCTGAAGTTTAACTGGTCATCACTACCTGTTTTCTGATTTCCTCCTGAGATGGCTGAGTGCACGTGTCTTATTCACCCACCGAGTGTTCTTGAACTGGATAAGGGTGACCAGTTAGCTGGCCACCAATTTTTGTAATCCCAACCATCTCATTTCTCATGCTATTTCCGAATTACATTCATACAATCAGAGGAATGAGTTTTAGTCACGTACCTGAAGTCAAATGGTTGTCGTGAGGTGCTTTTTGCTGCTGCATGCATCTGTTTTGGTGGTTACATGATGGATCCTTTGTGATATAAGCTCTTTTATATCTGATGTGTGGTTATTTTGCTTGTGCAGGTATCCTCTAGCTGGATCTAAGCTGCAGGAGTTCGTTTCCACGTTCAGATCTGCACCCTCAAGCTGCTGTTGCTGAATTTTCACAGGACCAAAACTTGTTTTCGCCATTGCTCCCGAACGATAAACCGGATCGATCTAAAACTTGCTAAGCATGTTCCTATCATCATTATGCACTTCCCATAGAAAAATTTCGATCAATGGATGCACCGATTTCGAGAAAAATGGAAAACGACTGAAGATTTCAAAGATCAATTTCTTGGAAACCGTGCATTGGAATCGGTTGAAACTGCTTGAGTAGGCTACTATCACCCATGTGCATCTCCCCATGAAACAAGTTTTGAAACAAATGCATGGATATGGAGAAAACGCAAAAATGGTTGATGGTGATGGAGGCTGATTTCTTGAAAACCGTGCACCGGAATCGGCTGAAACTGCTCAGGCATGTTTCCATCACCCCTGTACAATTCCCTGTAAAACGGTTTTTCAAATGGATGCATGGTTTTCAAGTTAGTGCAAAAACAAATTTTGTTCTATGTATTTTTTCTTCAAAGCTGTCTGCAAGTTTTTGCATGGAAAGAAAAACTGAGCTTTGGCTGTGATGCAGGCATGGAGATGATGGAGGAGGAGTTTGAAGATTGCAGGAGGACTTCTGAACCCTTGAGGAAGCTATCATGTTTGCCAAAATACCCTTTTCAAATCCATTTCTAGCTTCCTGTAGAAATCCTGTAATTTCTACAGGAACTTCCTGTAGAACACATAGTTTTGAGGAAAGGAGCACAATAAGATGGAAAAAATGATGGAGAAGGGTGAGGGATGGAAACATGGATGCTTGCAGGCCTCATGGACAGATTCTCGGCCTTCAGGTCCTCTTCAGAGACCAACTTTGGCTCGTTTGTAGGCTTCCTGTAGAAGACACGGTACTTCCTGTAGAAAACACAAAACTTCCTGTAGAAGGCACAGAACTTCCTTTGTCTTTGTTTTGAGCGATCCTCCTGACCTGCAATGTCCTTCTTGCAACCTGCAATTAGAAATTAGGTTTATTTTTTCTTTTTTCTTCTTTTTCCCTCTTTTTTTTTGAAAACAACTAGGGCACCTCATGGAGGTTTTCACCCTAATTGCCTGCCCTGGGCGCCTCCAAGGGAGGCTTTCACCCAGGGATCTTCTTCTCTTTTTATTTTTCTCCTTTTTCTCTTTTTTTTTTTTTTTTTTCCAACCCATTGACCACCTCATGGAGGTTTTCAATCAATGAGCCAATCTAAGGCGCCTCTGAGGAGGTTTTCACCTTAGATTTTTATTTTCTTCTTATTTTCATTTTTTTTTTTTTTCTACCCTACCCTACTTGAAAAACAAAATCATTTTCAAGTGTAAGAATACTTCCAATGGAGCCATGTACACATCGAGATGAGAGACAAGATGATGTGGAGGCTTGAAATGCATGCTTGGACAGCTATCCGGATTTCAGAGACCAAATGATCTGACTTTGAAGGGATCAAACATAGCTGAGGAAGAGAGTACCGCTGCAACTTAGTGACCGTCTGAAACCATATCTCAATATAGCTCTGATATCCTTGGTTCTTTTGCTGATCTGGATCATGTTTCATGTCACCTTCTAACATGACTTCCTCATCTTCCTCTTTTTGCTGATCTTTCTCTTGAATACATGGAAGATTTGATGGTAACCATGAAGGATCTTTCTTTATCTCTGCTTCTGATGTCTTCTCTTCATCAAGTAAAGCCCATGGTTCTTTGATTTCCTCTTCTGAATCTTCTTTTGCCTGATGTGGTCCTTCAATGCTTTCAATATAGTCTCTTTTTTGCAATACTCTTCCTGAGCTATGGTGAAGATCATTGAGCTCAAGAGCAGTTGTTTGGACATGTTGTGCCTCAGCTTTGCAATTGGGTTGAGCTGCTCCATGGTATGGTTTTGGAAATGGTGGTATAGGTAGTTGAGTGGAGGTGTGTATTTGAGATGGATGCGGATGGGGTTGTGGTTGGGTAGGAATTTGGGGTTGCCTTGGTGGAGGAGGAGGTGATGGTTGCGGTTGAGCAGGTGGTGGAGGAAAAGAAGTGGGAGGAGTGTTGTACTGGGGCCTCCACCCTTGATGAGGTGCATTCCACTGAGGCTGTGGCTAAGCATAAGAGTGAAACGAATGAGCAGCTGGTTGGGCATAATATGGATCTATGAAGGAACAAGGAGGAGGTGTGAACCAGGAAGGATGAGCAGGGGGACCCCAAGAAGGCATGAAAGTGGCTTGATAGGGGTCATAATAGGTCTCGGATGTCCCTTGTAGTTCCTGCTGATAAGATCTAGGTTCATGTGGCCTCCTTTGGTTCATATAATAGAGTGATTCAGTGGCTCCTTTGGCTCTCTGATATGCAGCTTTGATTCTGGGTAAGGAAGGGCACTGATCTGTAGGATGGTATTCTTCACATACAAAACACACTTCTATGGAGTACAATGGACATTCGTTCCTAGGATGCTTTCTAGTGCACCTAGGACAAAAAATGGCCAAAGCCCTCTTGGCTTCTTCTTGCTTCTTTTGGATCCGCAAGGTATCCAGTTGCATGGCAAGAAACTGCCTCATATCACTCTTGAAATCTTCGATCTGATTTTCAAATTCGTCTTTGGACAAGGTGTTGCTCCCAACATTTCTGCTTGTAGCCATTTGCTCCAGAGGAATGGTTTCTTCTTCTTCTTCCCTTGAGGTTCTTCAAATATGTCTTGCTATCCACCTAAGGGTTCTTTAATCACAGCCATAGAAGAAGAGAGAATGTTGGCTGTGTGAAGCAGTGGGGGTGTTGTGCAATCATTTTTCTAACTTATCTCTACTCCTACAAGGCATGAAATGAAATCTTTTTGGTTGATTTTTTCTTTTTTCTACTTCTGCCTGCAAAACTGACATAGATTGAATTGCAACTAACTATCTTGCTGAAATGAAAATGCGGAATTGAAATGAAAGCAAGAAAGGACTAATCTATTTTGCTAAAATGAAATTTCAGGAATGAAATGCTAGGCTACGCTTGCGGAATTGAAATGCTAATCTACGCTTGCAGAAATGAAATTGCGGAATTGAAATGCTAATCTATGAAAGCGGGAAATTCTAATCTACTTTTGCAAAAAGGAAATTGCATAATGGAAATGAAATGAACTACGTAGTAGAAGGTTGTAGTGGAAAAGAGAAGAAAAGCAGCAATCACCAATACTCTGACGCTTCACCGGCAATAGCGCCAAAAAGATGGTGGGCCCCAGTATTGCAGCAATAATGCTGCAATTCCTGGAACTCCCTTCTTTAATTTTATCAACCCGGTAGTTCGTAACAAACTTGGAAGCGACGATGTTGTATGCACAAGTACTAGCTCTTGCCGCAGCTGTCACTTAGTCAGCTGGCACAAGTCCGCTAGGAGCTTAAGCCAACTTCTATGAGCTCTTAGAAGAAGCTTTTTAACTGATGAATGAAAGCTAACTCAAAGGAAGCTAATCTACTTGCGGAAAGAAACTGAAAGCCAAAAAGAAACGCAAACCCTAATTCTACCAGCTAGTCCTACTGATGCAAAGGAGAGCATGCAAACTACTGACAGAGATGCCATTACTTCTATGAAGGTAAAATACATGTGTCTAGACTACCTCTATCTGAAGAAAACATCTTTTTGTATTTTTTCATAAGTTGTTAGAGTTATCATGCATGTGCTTTTAACTATTATTTTACTATGCATAGGTGGATCAAGGAGGAGGAATGCTTGGAAAAGGTTGAGAAGGTTCAGAGAGGGTCTAAGGAGTCCCTAACACCCTTCTGGAGAGTTTCACAAAGTTTGGCTATCAAGAAACCTTATTTGTGAGCTTCTACAGGAAGTCTGCAGGGGTTCTACAGGATGTTCAGAGATTTCTACAGGATGTTCTGTAATTTTCTACAGGATGTTCTGAAAAGAGGATTTTGGAGAATGGATGGAGGGAAAAAGGTGGAGGAACGAGTATGGAGGTGAAATAGGGGTGTAGGGGAGTTCAAGACTTGGAGGATGGAGTCAAGGAGTGCACAGATGGTGAGATTTGTTCAAGGAGGGATGAAACGATGTTGCACAAGAAGATAAGAATCATGGCAAAGTAAGCGAATGATGAAAATGTAAGGTAAGGGTTCTAAGTGAAGGATGAAACAGGTAGGTTGGATGGAGTATGTGTAGGTAAGGACGGGTAATAGGTACTCTGCAAGTGGTTTTTCAAACTGAACAAACAAACACTTATAAAACCTATGACCTAGTCACTTTACTCTATTCTGACCTAAGTAACAACAAAAGGAAATGAACAGCAGTTTATTCGAAATTAAATGTGTGAACTAACTTATGCCACTAATAAATCATCAACTGAAGCATTTAAACACTACTAATATCAGCATCTACAAAAGAGGATTCCAACACTAAGAATTGTATGACAAAGCAAAACAACGTTTTTGTTGGTAGCAAAGTCACATTGGTCCCAGCTCATGATTCCACTGAGGGGGAGGTGAGATCCAAGCTGTTTGGTAGCATTTTTCTGAAGATCTTCCCTATGATTAACCTATCAAGAAAATCTGAACATGAAAAACCTTTTTAATCATCAAAAGCAACCTAAACAACAACACAATATTTAAATCTAAATAGCAGATTTTATTCTAAGAATGCAGCAAAGACACATGAAAGTAAACAAAGGAGCTATTGGGCACTTTAGATGGGCCCAACCCCAAGAGCTACAGCCTCCTAAGAGAGATTTAGAGCTGGTGCAAAGCTGGTTTCATCTTTATTGATCAAAAGAAATGTTACATTCCAAAAACTGTCCACAAGGAGAACTTGAAAATGTGTTGAAAGTAAAGCTAATCTACTGCCTAAAAATCGAACTACAAAATGAATACAAAAATGACTAACTACTGGCTAACCAAAATGAGGCCCTAAGCCTTCTTATTTATACAAATTGAGGACCCCAATAGTCCTCCTAAACTTTAGGGACTCGGCTGCCCAAAACTTGCAGTTAATAGCAGTCCTACTTGACTTGCTTGGCTGCCCTTGGATAATTGATTTGGTGGCCCTTGAACTCCGAGCTAATGGTGGAGAATTCGAGGTAAGGGCCCATAAATGAAGGGGACACCTTCCTATGAATCCTCTCTCTTGTTCTCCCACGAATTTGGCTGCCAAGTGCTCATTAAACCCCTTGATTTTGTCTCCAAACTGACCAAAAAGACTACACAAAGCACCCATTAGACTTGTTGGCATAATGACTAACCCAATTCACTCTATTAGCATAAATATAATAAAAAACAAATGAGAATGGTGGATTAAGTCGAATTAGGAGGTTGAATGAGCCCAAATAATTATCCATTTTTGGGGCTCATCACTTGTACAGACAAGGCATCTCTATTATGGTTGTCCATACTTTTTCGTCTCATCTCCTCCAACATCAAGGATGAGACTATCTCATCAAAATTCCAGGTAGTTGTATTGTTTCCTATTGTAACAACTAGATTATCCCATGAATCTAGTAGAGAACACAACAAATTGATTCACTTATATTCGTTTGAAATTTTTATATCAACAGATAACAACTGGCTTACCATAGTATTAAAGGCATTTAAATGCTCTGTCACGAGTCTCCATCATGCATCCTCAGGTTATACAACATTTTCCGCAGGAAAAAATTGTTCATTAGAGACTTATATTGGTACAAAGTTCCTAACTTGACCCACAAATACTTCAATGTAGCTTCCACTCATACATTCAACAATACTGAATCTGAGATACACAACCATATTGTGCTCTTTGTCTTTGGATCCAACTTCACCCAATATTCTTTTTATGTTATAGTTAGTTTAGTACACCAACCTACCGTGATTCACTGATTTTTTTCCAACAGCAAATCCTTCATCTTGAGATTCCACAACCCAAAACTCAAACAATTAAATTTCTCGATCTCTATCTTTCCACTGCTCGCCATCTTCTTTCACCGCAAGAATTAATCCCATAGATCTCTCATTGAACAGGGTTTACCACAGGCCCGAGAAAAATGTCTTAGCAGCAAAGGCGTCCCCTTGAAGTTGAAACAACTCTAATACTAGATGTATATTTTAACCCTATACAACAATTACCTGCAAACGAATTCGTAAAACAAAAAATATACAATGGCGAGAAAATGGTTTCGGTTTGGAGATGGTTGACACTACTTAGTAGGATTTTTTTTTCCAACTCCAAATTTACAAGCTTGTTAGAAAAATTTCATATCACGTTATTCATTTCCTCAAGCTTATGTTCTTAGGTTTCCTTCCCATGGATTGAAGAGATGGCTTCCTCTTTTCCCATTCTCTCATCACCATACTTAGTTTTCCCTTTCCATTTCCCGATGGAGGTGAAATTTTCTTCAACTTCTGAAGTATCTATTTCAATATGGTCCAAGGTACAAGACTTTACTTCTCTAAGAATCAAACCAAATTTAGGTTCAAAATCCCCAGCAAAAACCACTTTAGCAACAACTTGTGGAGGTTTAATTTCCGTTGGAATACTATTGTATAATTTGTTAAAACTTTTTATGAATTTTGAAACATCTTCATTATATTTTTTCTTCATTGCATTGAACTCAATGAATATGTACCCATGGTCCCTTTTCTCTCCCCCTTTATGCATAAAATAATTCTCCACCTCCTCCTAGGTAGTGATTGAAGCATTTGGGAGGGCTTTGACCCGTTTCCTGGCCTCTCCATCTAGGGACTAGACAAAAATTCTTAACACGACATCCAAGTGTTCTACGCTCAGGTTTTCTGCAAATTCTCTTAGAGTTGAGATATCATCTTCTCTAGTGAATCTTGGAAATAGCTTAAGCTAATCTTGTGGTATACCATTCAAGGGTTGTCGTAAGTCTAGTGGAGAATATTTATTTAGGAGGAAGTCAAGGGCATCCATGTTTTGCAAGGGAGGTGGTAGGAGGTTTATAATAGGTCCTTGCAGAAGAGTTGTATGAGTTTTAGCTGACTGGAGCTAAGTTGGGAAACTATTAATGCTCTATGTTGGACTATTTATGAGAATATCTTTAACTTCCTTATGTTCTGGGAAGGTAGTAAATGCGAAGGGAGGAGAGCTGACAAAAGCTTATTCGATTTTGACTCTTGAGGAAAATGGGCCAAAGAGTTCACAATGTTCCTTAGGATATTCCAAAACTTTGGAGGAAGACTTAAAGTAATTTATCACAGGCTTTTGAGAGCCAAAGGATTATACTTTTGGAAAAGAGGTCATAGGAACTGGATTGACAGGGTTCTTTCTTTCCATACTTTCCTAGATATTATCCTTTTAGGGTCGAACATAGGGGGAGTTCTCTGTTGTGAAGTATTAGAGTGAGTGTGTGACCTTTTGAAAGCCAGGATAATAAAATTCAAACAGTGGAGTTGCCAAGGTGAGATACCTTCAACCCACACTCATTTTTACTCACCTTACCAATGGGTGTACAAATTTTTCACCTGGGGAAGATATTTTGATTCGACCCCCATCAACGATGCTATAATATGTTGTAGCTCCTAGATACAACCCCTGGGTAGAGGATAGTTTAGTGCCTAGGACATCGTAGTCTCTCTTGAAGATAATTCATTGCTTCTCAAGAGATAAATGAAAATGATTTTGGATCTGCTTGAATTGTCTTTTGTCAGAGGCAGATATAGTAAATGTAGTAAAAGGAAATCATTCCAAAGAATAAATGCTTCAGGTATGGTGACCGACACACAGAGAATGCATCTTATATTTGTCATTACGGAAAATATGGCAAGGAGAAATATGAGGAAACTAGTGCAGATGGTTGGATAAACACATAATCCTATGCAACAAATCCCAACAAAATTATAGAAGAAATTTGGAAATGAAATGCAACAATTATAGAGCACATTTTAAGGTTCCGTATCAATATTTCATGGGTACATTCTATCACCTAGAACATGGTAAATTTGTATGTCATAGGTATTGTCTGCTACAATATAGCATAGTAAATCCATGATCTATAAGTGAATCCATCAACTACTTACACAATTTGTGAAGAAGAAAAACACATATCAAATGACATACAAAGGAAGAACACATATTGCATATCCCCAATGCTTGGAATCACCAACACTTATTCATTAATATTCCGAAATGAAAATAGGATGCAGTCCAAAATAGGCAAAATTTGCAAAAGAAACAATAACAACCTTGAGAATAAAAAATTATAACCAAATTTGGAGCCTCCTCTGAAAACAAAGTTCAGAACTCTAGAACACAGACTTCAGAACCTCTGAGAACAGAATTTTAGAACCTTTCTAATGAATTTCATCCCTCTTTTTATAGGAAGAACCAAAACAAAACAATTTACAAAATATCTTCAAAAGTTACAGTTGTCTAACCGACTCAGCTGCCTAAGCATGTGTAAATCCTATTGATTACAAAACAAAATTGATTCTCTTCTTGAAAATGAAAAAATCACAAAATAACAAAAACATGAGAAATGTGAGGTGTTGTTTTGGACACATAAAAACATATCCATGTTGATTCCTCTAATTTCCTTAGGAATATTTAGGCTTCGATGTCTGAATTAGTGGTGGGGCTAATGATCTGGCCATATTTATGTTATGATATTCCCCCACGATTCTTGTCTAGTTCACTTGTCACTTTCTCCCCTTAATAGCTTGAAAACTCTTTTTGGAGTAGGTTTTGATTTGGTGTGGCGGAGTAGAGGCACTCTGTAATTAGTTTCCAACCCATCCATCCCTTTATTTCCTTTATGTTACAATAACAAAGCTCAATACATACTGTAATTTTAGCATAGTGCAACTTCAAATTCGAGGCACATCGTAACTTTATTTAAATTGTTGTTACGAAAACACAAAGTTCTTATGCCTTTAGCTCCCTTTTCTCTTAGCTCCTTATTTATCACATACCATAGAACCACTACCTGTGACTAGTGGCTTGGATGCTTAAGACTTTGGACCCCTGTCGGGGGCCTATCTCCTTTATATTTGTTCTTCTGCCCTTGGTTCCTTGAATGCTTGCAACCAAGTGCCACATAACATCAGAGCTCCTTATTATTGTAACCTTTTCAAAATTAAATTAGAATCGAGTTCTGATATCTCCTTGCTCTGATATTCCTTCTTAGTGCTTAGGTGCTCTACCCACTCTATGTCCTCGATTCTTTTGAGTTCTCATGACCTAGTGCCACATAACATCGAAACCCCTCTCATCAAAACATTTTTGAGAAATATTTATAAAGAAGTTTTGATTTCTCTCTCTTCCAATGGGCTCAATATTACTTGGGTGCTCGACCATGGTCTGCGCCCTTAGTTGTTAGGGCCCTCAAAACCAAACGCCAACAACAAATAAAAATCCCCTCCCATTGGGATCTTTTCAGAAACATAATTAAAAAAGGGGTCTAATATTTTTGACCTTCGATATTCAAAATAGCACCTGGGTGCTCTATCTTTTCTACACCCTTGGTCCCTTGAGTCGTCATGACCAAGTGCTAATAACATCAAAGCCCCTCCATTGGATCATAATTTTTATAAAACATTTTAAAAAGGGGTTATGAAATTGATTTCCTCTAAAAATATGACCTCCAAAATGATGTCACGCTAGCATCATCATCTCCATGTGGACCCTCCTTTGTGGTGACATGTGTCACTCAGATTTTCCCCATTAGGCCCTCACAAATGCTAAAATCAACTGCCATGTGTCCACCATACGACCACATCACGCTGACATAATCTACCTCGTCAACTCCTCAGATCCAATTATCTGCTTCCATGTGTGTTGTCTTGAGGAGAGAGAAAGCGTCCCTAGGGTTTCTCATATTTTCAAATATTTCCTTTATTTTTCCCCTTCTCAGCAATATTGGGTTTAAACAAAATTATATATTTTAAGAGGTTATGAGTTCCTGATCTCTGATGTCTTGAAATGAGTGACCCTGTGAGATTTAGGTTTCGATGTGCCCTTTGCTTTGATGTCCAGCCTTCCAGTATTGGGTCCTGATATGCCTTCCTTCCCATTCTTCTAATATCAGGTTCCACCATGATCGCTTCCCAAATCTCGACACTCCCCTTTTCATTTCAGCCTTTGATATTTCGACGCTTCCTTTTCCAACTCTCCTTTGAATTTCAACTCCCAAAATTTTGGGTCTCCCATCTGATATCAGCCCTTGATATGCTGAGCCTTCTCCTGAATGGATATTTGATGTGATGCATTTCCTTTTCTATTTTCTGTGGAATGATCAAGACTACACCTCTTCCTTATTGTATCATGGATGGAAAACAAGACCATTTGAGAGAAATGTAAGAAATTATTACATATACAACATGAAGGATAACAAAGGACCTTGCAAGGGGTCCAAAATCCCATGTCAATAAGGCATATTTTAGCTCTATAAATAAAGAAACGTTGCAAAAATGGTTTTCCATTATATGTTATAACATGTTAGATTCATCTAAAAATAATAAATTAAAAATTGTGGACCATCCAATGCTATAAGAGTAGGAGGATGTGTTTCTAGAAGAGATATTATGTTTTCCTCCCAAAAGGGATATTAAGTTTATGATATAACTTGTGCTAGGAGAAGTGTCTGTATCTAGGGCACCATAAAGGATGAGGACACCTAAGTTGGTGGAATTAAATATGAAATTGAAATATATTTTGAACAATGGATACATTAGGCCTAGTTTATCCCTATGGGGAGCACAAACCTTTTTTTCTCAAGAAGAAAGATGGTACTCTTAGGTTATGCTTTGAATATAGAGAGCTAAATAATATGACCATCAATAACACATATCCACTACCCAAGATCGATGACCTTTTTTATCATCTAGGATGAGCCATGGTATTTTCAAAGATATACTTGAGGTGTAGATATAATCAAGTCAGAATCAAGGATGAGAACATATACAAGACCAAATTATATGTATGGGAATTATGAGTTTTTGGTGGTTCAATTTGGGATTACAAAAGCACTAGCTGCATTTATGTGGCTAATGAACAATATCCATAGCAAATATTTTGGTAGGTTTGTTTTGGTTTTTTTGATGACATCTTGGTGTTTTCAAAGACCATTGAGGAACATGAGAAGCACTCAAAATGGTATTGCAAGTACTAAGAGAACACTAGATACGTGCTAAGTTCATTAAGTGTGATTTATTTTAGAGAAAAGTACACTATTTGGGTCATGTAATCTTAGAGGAAGGGGTTGTAATAGACCCTAGGAAGATAATGGAAACTATGGATTGGATAACACCTCAAAATATGTTAGAGGTCAGATCATTTATGGGTTTATTCATATATTATAAGAGGTTCATCCAATAATTTTAAAATATTGCCCATCCAATCACTTCATTGTATAAGAAAGGGATGATATTTGTATGGTCATTAGAATGTTAAGTAAGCTTCTAGTGGTTGAAGCATCTCTTGACTAATGCATTTGTTCTAAGCATTGTAGATCAAAGAAAAAAATTCTTAGTTTGTACATACACCTACAAGGAAGGACTTGGAGGAGTTATCATACAAGAAGGACTTCTAATCATCTATGAATCTGAAAATGGGCATGAGAAACATTAGGTGATACATGATCTAGATCTTGCAACCATTATCCATGCCTTAAACATGTGGAGACACTAGTTTCTAGAAGAAGATTTGTATTAATGATATATCATAGTGGGTTTATATAATCATTTCATTAATCACATTTGAATTCTAGATAATATAGTTGTATGGTTCTCATTAGTGATTTTAAATCTGAAATATAGTGCATTAAAGGGAAAAGAGAATCAAGTGGTAGATGTGATCAGTCAGAGCATGGAAAGAATACAAATGGTAACAATTATCATATGTGAATCAGATATAAATAAAGGATAATATATGTCATACAAGGTGATTATTACTTCAAATTTGTGAAGGGATGCTTGGAGCGAGAGCCAAAAGGGACAATATGCAAAAGAGATTAGCTAACAGAGGACCAATTATTGTTGTACAAAAATAGATTATATCAACCAAGTTCAGTAGACTTAAAGAGGCTCATAATGATGAGCTTAATGATGAGCTCCATAAGAGGTCTTATTCAGGTCACCTAGGTCATCAGAAGATGATAAAAGCCACTAAAAAATTTTATTATCATCTTGAGATGAAGAAATAAATTTCCAAATACACTACAAGGTATTTGCAATGACAACAAGTCAAATTGAAACATAAGCATCCAATAGGATTGTTAGATCCAATACAGATTCTAAAATGGAAGTGGGAATTCATATCTATGGAATTTATTACTAGTTTACCTAGGAGAGCCAAGTAGTATGATGCAATAATGATAGTGGTGGACATGTTGAGTGAGGAAATTCACTTATAGACATGAATTACACTTATAAAACAATTGATATTGCCAATAATTTTATGAAAAATTTTATATTGCATGGCATGCCTAGCATAATCATATCATATCAAGATGCCATGTTCGCTTCAAATTACTGGATTTTTTTAATTATAGGTTTTGGGACACAATTTCCTTTAATTACAACCTATCATCTCTAGACATATGGATAAATAGAGAGGGTGAATAGGGTGCTAGAATATATGTTAACAATGTATGTTATGCATAAACTTGATAAGTGGGAATATTAATTACCTCTAGTAGAATTTTCCTACAATAAAAACCATTATAAATCATTAGAAATAAGTCCCATTGAAGAACTATATTGAAGAAAATGCAATATATCAATCATCTAGCATAATCCAATGGATCATATTACACTTGGACCAAACATGCTAAAGTAAATTGAATAAGAAGTGGACAAAATAAAGCAAAACTTGAAAGTAGCACAAGACCAATAGAAAAGTTATGTAGATAGGAATATAACTCATAACAAAGTAGAAAAGCATGTATATCTTAAGATAAATCCTATGAGTTATCTAAGAATGAGGACTTGTGCTAAGTTAACATCTTATTATGGTGGAGCATTCTAGGTCATAGAGAGAGTAGGACCAATGGCAGACATGCTTACCTTACCTCCTACTATGAAAGCACATAATGTATTCCATTTATATTTTCTTAAGAAATATGTACATGATGCTAATAATATTATTGATTGAGTTGTGATTTAGGTTGAATGCAAATAATAATTTAAATCAAATCCTCAATGCATACTAGACAGGAAGAGATATTTCTTTAGAACTTAGCCATCACGTAGGTTAAGGTGTAGTGGAAACACTTTGGAGTAGATGATCCTACATGGGAATTGGAGGATTGCATGTAAAAGGCATACCCATTTTTTTTTACATAGCCTTTATTATGGATGGTAGAACACTAAGGATGATGTACCTTTAAGGGAGAGGAGATTTGTAACACCCCATTTTGAATCCAATCTTGTAATTATTATTATTATTACTTCTATTACTGGAGGATTTCAACATGGATATTATGTCATAGCTTGTTCATGTAATTATGTTTTATTTTTAATGAAACTATTTCCAACACATAAATGAAGGGATAACACCACACCATTCTCAATGCATTGGATGAAGCTATAAGGGGGACTGAGAAATTCCTTGTCAACAAAAGTACCCTACCCAAAATTAAATGTCTATTTTCCCTTATCCTCAAGAAATCACATTGGTAGTTGAACTATCAATTTCCAATAGTTCTGAGAAAGGATGGAAGTGGTACAAAACTACTATAGAGGTATGGCTGAAATACCCTTCAAGGGATTTCTAATTGATCATAATACATATGGTAGACCATGTATTATGATGTAAAGAAACGAGGGTCAAGATAGAAAGGAAGTGAATTTGTGTGTGTGAAGAGTAATAAAAACACATGGAGAAAGAGATAGAGACACGTGAGTGCATCTAGGGTTGTAAGTCATAATAGAATGGTTGTATAAAACCTTCAAAGTACCAAAAACCTATGTCAAAATACAAAGCCCTTGTTCTGGTTAGAGGATTCGGAGCTAAAGTCTTAAAACTAAGTTGGAAAGAGAGGGGCATGTGCTTTATGGGTTAATAGTTTGAAAAATAAAGAGAAGCATTCGAAGGGGAGGTTCCAAGGACTAATGAGAAAAAAAGGACCCTCTTATGTTATGAAAGTGATATATAGAAACCAGATGACTATTATCAGGCCCTGGTTTAGTGGGTTGATATACAATAGTCTATTTTTTGTGTATGAAGGAGAGTATATTTCATATCTCTACTTGATACTTAATACTTGAAGACTGAGTCAAGATACATCTCGTGGCATCAAGTCTATCTCAAGGTAGTCAATTGCAAGAAATAGACAATGCACTTGATCCTATAGTTGTGTGGAGAGTGTATCTCCCATCTTCAATTTTAATAAAAGCTTAAAAGAATTTAGATAAACATATTTCTATTTCTTGAATGAAATAGGCACGCACACACACACACACCCACGTGGTTCAAGTATCATGAATGATCTTCTATTAGGTTTCTAAGTATGAATGTGTTGATGAATTAAATCTCTCTATATATTATGTTTGGATAATGGTTGTAATCCTCATATAAATAATATTGTGATTCAAGATAATCCTTTAAATAATTCTTACTTGTGATATCTTGGATATGTATTAGTTTATGTAACGAGAAATCCATGGTGAATGGTTTAGAGGACCCCAGTGGGTTTCAAACTAGTGTATGGAGTCTATAGCAGTATATGGGAAGAAATTTGTTATATTATGTGAACAAGGATATATTGTCCAAGTAAACTAAGAAATATGGTATGATATTTAAAAGCCTATGTAACTCCTTTTATTTTTTAAAACAAGAGTAAGAGCCTTATTTTTAGAGTGAATATTGGGAGGAAAGAGTGTTCATTGGAAATATAGTACAAGGTGTTATAAAGTTCACTTAAGAAGTTGTGAACTAAAGGAATTCTTATAAAAGGAATATTTGAACTTTGAAGCTCTGAGTGGTCAAAATTGAAGAGAGAGAGAAATTTACTAGTTCAGCAAACTTTGAGGATATAGTTTGAAAGTCCCAATTTGATTTTATGCAAAGAAGCCTAATTATGGCTAAGGCTTGGAAATATTTAGATGGCTCCATAGGTTGGGAAAGCTATCAAGAACCTTAAAAGGATATGCATGGTGTAATTTCCCTTCAGAATTGATTTTGGTCAGAGGCACCATTCTTCAAACACTAGAGGACTTTCACAAAATTGTGAAGTATGGGGATTGAAGTTTTGGCCCTAGCCCCTAGCCATTTGGTCATTGGTGTCATGACCATGGGATTAGAAAAGAAGGGGCTAAATGATGGAGGTTTGATAGGGACCATAATTTTTGGTTATATTAGTTATCCAAATAACTGAAAAACCAGGTTTAGTGTGGAAGCACTAGTAAAAGAATTAGAATGTTGTGGATACCTAGATATTTGGATATTTGGACATCTAAGCATCTAGAGGATTGTTTAAGGGAACTCAAAGGAAACATCTAAATTTTGGATGGCTAGAGTGGGTGGAACCCAACACAAGGTAACCTTGATGGAAAGGATACATATCCAAGATTTGGAACTATCTAGAAGGCCTGAAATGATCCAAAAAATGAAAACAATGGATTCAGAGACCAATAGGGAATAACATGTGGAGCCACATAAGATGAACCATAGGCCTTACAAGTAACCTGAGGTGTAACCTGGCCATTGATGTGGTGTATGGAATGACATGTATATATGTCATTGCAGTCAAGTTTGGATGTTGTGGCATGCTAACATGGAAGCTGATGTTGCATCCCTTGTGTCATATGACATGGAAATTGGGAGTCGAGAATATGTAACCTTAGTAAAATGAAATTTTTAGGATGTTATTTAATATTGAATATAAAGATGGATTTTGCTAAGGTGGCATGAATATGACATGGCACAAAGGCTTGAAAATGACGAGGTGAATCTAGTTGGCGATCATTGTGGTGGTTGTGACATAGAATCTTGGAAGCCAAAGATATAGTCCTTTGGAAACAATGGAATTTATGATATTTTCTAGATTTATGAGAATTTGGATATTAGGATCCAAATTTTTATTTAAATGGATTTGTGCATTTTTCTAGACAAGGAGATTATAAATATCAAAGAATCTGAATATTTGGATAGAAATTTTTATTTAATTGGGATCATTGGGATCTTTTAGATGGTAGGTATTCTAGAATCCAATCATCCACCTTTTCTATAACAAAGGATTAATAATGTGAAGTACCTAGATCCTGAGGTTTATGTGGTAGGTCCCATGTATAGCTTACAGATGTGCATAGGATGGGGGTGATGCATAAGCACACAAATTCCATGTCTTAGCCATGTGTCAAATGACATAGCACAATATGACATGAATAGATGTGGAAAAAATACTCATATGTCAGTTATATGGTATGTTGACATGACATAAATTAGTGAAATTTTGTGGGCCATAACTATTGGGTCCTTCGTTTTGAGGATTAAGTTTTGACATATTTTGATGATGACCACACTTTAACCAAAGGTAACCATTGGGAAGTCGTGGAGAAGATAGACAGAGAAGGAGAAGGGACTCGTCAAAGAGTAGCGGTTGTAGAGGACCGACCAAAGAAATCAAGGCTTACACAGACACAATCGGGCTGGAATGATCACTGACAACCGAGGAAGTAGATATAACCGAGCAACAGAGGTAGCTGAAGAGGGGAAAGGAAGAGCATCCGAGGGAGAAGCAACAATCCAAGTGAGCGAAGTTTTTAAAAAGGATGAAGGGAAAAGAAAAAAGAGAAAAAGCGAGAAATACACTGAAATGTTATCACAGGGCCTATTGAGCCCGCGTTGTTCTGTACTATCTCTATCATGTATTATCTTGTAATGTTAGTCTTTGTTATATTGATGAGGCTTTTGGCTAGATGTATTGATGTAATATTGTTGAAATATTGAAAGAGAAAGTTGCAGGGATTTATGGGAGACTTATTGTGTGACCTTATGTGCCCCTTTTAAAACTTTTTTATGAATGCACATGCATAGTACATGTTCCTTTTGAGTGCTTGAGCTATTACGATTGTATCTCAAATGTTTTGGTTCTGGTTTTATTAAGTATTGATATCTTCCATGTGGTTTCTCTCGACCCCTAGTTCCAACCCCTTAACCAAGTAAGGTCGCAGTGTGCCTCAAGTGATATGCCTTATTCTTCTTGAATAGGGTGAAAATGTTGGTGCTACTCAAGACTATGACGAATCTTTTATTGGCCCCTATGCCTGAACCCAAGGTTTCATCATGTTCATCATTTTCTTCCAAAAGATGGTTCCATTATTGGAACCTAAATTTTTAAAGAGGGATCTAGAATATGGTGTCTAGAATCTTTAAGAAATATCTCCAAGATTGGTGGCATGATCAAGTAGAGTGATTTTCCTCTCAACAAGCACAACTCTACCATCGAAGTGTGAAGTGGGTAAAGGAAGATATCTTGTATGCGGAGCCCGCAAGCAATCGGTAAGGGATACTCTAGTGCAAGTTTCCAGATGACATTTATTATTGGTTGCATAGGCTAGAGATCAAGGAAAATAATAGCAACCTAAGTCGAGCTACTCATAATTGGACTTACGCTGACCTTGTTCAATTGCACCTGCTCGATATAGACTTGACTCGGTTTTTTACTTCTGGGTGCAAACTACTTAGGAAGGATACATTATTGAGTTTGCTACAAAGGGTCATTAGTCTTTTTCTAAGGTTGGGTCCATTTTCAAGTCAAGGATGAGAGGGAGACTGCTAAAGGAATTCTTGTTGTAGATTAAAGTTCTAATGGTAGAAGATAACTTGTTGGTGTTCCCAAACCCACCCATGGAAGCTTAAAGCCTGATATTGGGGGAAGGACCTAAGGGAAGGGATGCTACCTCACTGGGCACTGTGAAAATATTAGGGAAATGAATTCGGATGACTTTTGGAAGGCTAGACATTGGAGATCATGAAGGAGAGCGCATATAGTTGAAGAAAGGTGGGATAGGTCCCTACAAGAGATTAATAGAAGGTGAAAGGAGATACACCAAGTAGGAATAGTGTTAATCAGTCAAGAGGAACAAGAAAGAGAAATAACTCATCCGAATTTTTGGAGTGATGGGGATAATGTTGGAGTGGAAACTTGTACAATAGGAGAGGTTGAGACCGCCACAATGACATAGGCTCAAAGGAGTAGTAAATATCTTCGCCTGTCAGCAAGGATGGGAACGCCAGATGGATCAAGTCCTATAGGTTCCAAGAAAGGCCTAAATGATGACATGCACTTCACTATAAGAATATTGTTTTATGAGAATGATGTTTCCCCCATGAGTAGTGATTCATTGCCCAACATCTTAGGTCGTACCTCCCCCAACCTTTGCCTAGTACTCTATCACAACCCCAATCAATTTTTGTTAGAATTTAATTAAAGCTATAAAGGTTCACAATGTGCATGCCACACACAGAGCTAGTACCATTAGCAGCATTGGGTTGTGTTATATTCTTTCCATGACTATCTACCCTAGTTAACCGTGGGGTTAGAGGGGGGGTGAAGCCCCCCCTTCGTCGCGCCGATTTCACAGAAGGGGGGTTACAGGGTGTTTGAGGGGGGCGGTTAGCCCCCCTCTACGAGGTCTGGGGCAGCGCCCTAGGGAAATATTTTTTTGACCTATATTAGGTGGGCAGACCTACCTATGGTTTTGTGCATGGTTTTCACACATGGTTTTGGGCAAGACGGTTTTCGGTCCATGGTATTGGATGCTTCAGCATGTATATATATGTATTGTAATGTTGAAAGGAACATAATGAAAAATCAATTTGGTACTCCTGGTTTTTGGATCCAGTGGAAAATATCGATGTATATGTGTTTTATGTGTTATGCTCTCGCATTGTTTATTTTCTGTGTTTTAGAATTTGTATGCATGTAATTTCTGTATGGGGTTAAAACTTACATTTGGTATTAGAGTTTTTTTGGCTTCAAGGGGACACCTTTGTTGTTGAGGGGTTGGCGAGCAGTGGAAAGATAGAGATTGAGAAATTTAATGGTCAGAGTTTTGAGTTATGGAAACTCAAGATGGAGGATCTATTGGTAGCTAAAGATCAATGGATTGCGGTAGATCCGGGTACTAAACCAACGGGAGTGTTCGATGAAGAATGGAAGAAGCTGGATCGGAAGGCAAAGAGAACAACACGATTGTGTGTCTTAGATTCAATATTGTTGAATGTATCAGGGGAAGCTACAACTAAGGCTTTGTGGGACAAATTAGCGACTTTGTACCAATCTAAGTCTCTGGTGAATAAACTTTTCCTACGGAAAAGGTTGTATAACCTGAGGATGAAATATGGACACTCAGTGACAGAACATCTGAACGCATTTAATACTATAGTAAGTTGGTTATTATTTGTTGATATTAAAATTTTATATGAAGATAAGTGCATCAATTTATTGTGTTCTCTACCAGATTCATGGGATAGTCTGGTTATTGCAATATGTAGTAATGCATCTGCCTTGCAGTTTAATGAAATAGACTTATCCTTACTGATGAAGGAGATGAAACGGAAAAATATGGAGAGCCAGAATGGTGATGCCTTGTTTGTATGAGGAAGGTCCCAGAACAGGAAAATAAATAAATAAGTCATCGAGTGAGAGATATAAATCTAGAGGGAGATCTAAATCTCTAGGAAATCCTATAAAGGTGTGCTGGAAATGCAGAAAGGAAGGGCACTACAAAAGGGATTGTAAATCTAAATATCATGACAAAGGAAAGGGATCTGAAGATGATCCTTCTGCAAAGGAAAAAACCACCTCAGATGAAGGTGGGGATGTGTACTTGGCTTCTTCAAGTACACATGTAGATCATGATGCATGGTTGATTAACTCATGCTCATCCTTTCACTTCACTCCCCATAGAGAGTGGTTCTACGAGTGTGAGAAATACAATGGTGGTGATGTCTTATTAGGGGATCCTAGGAAGGCTAGAATCATTGGTTGTGGAAAATTAAAGTTGAATTTTCAAGGTGGAAGGGTTAGAACACTTCCGAGTGTTTTTCATATTCTTGCATTGGCCAAAAATCTGATTTCTGTAAGTAAGCTGGATGATGCAGGTGTAAAAACAGTGTTCGAGAAGGATACCTACAAGATGTTTCAGGGAGCACTGGTATTGATGTGTGGATTTTGGATTGGAACTCTGTACAAGCTGCAAGGTAGCACTATTCTTGATGGGTGCAGCAATTCAGTGGTTCCTAGAAGTGGAGGAGAAAATATAGTGGTCTCTAGAGAAAAGACCATGCTATGGCATCAAAGGCTTGGATATATTGGAGAGAAGGGCCTTTGAATACTTCATGGTAAAGGTATGGTAGAAGGTATAACTAATAGCTCTTTGGATTTTGATTTCTATGAAAATTGTGTATATGGGAAGCAAAATTGGGTGAGTTTCCCCTTTGGTGGTAAGAGGGTGAAACAAATATTAGAGCTTGTGCATAGTGATGTGTTTGGACCTGTGAAGGTTCCATCACTAGGTAAATTGGTTTACTATGTATCATTTATAGATGACTTCTCAAGGAATACATGGATATATTTCCTTAAGAAGAAATCTGAAGTCTTTGACAGGTTTAAAGAATTTAAGGCTCTGGTGGAAAACCAGACAGAGAAGAAGATAAAGGTGCCGAGGATAGATAATGGTGGAGAGTTTTTCAAGAAGGAATTTGAAGAATTCTATAAGAAGTGTGGTATAGCATAGTAGAAGACTACTCCATACACACCTCAGAAAAATGGAGTTGCAAAAAGAATGAACATACATTAATGGAAAAGGTAAGAAGCATGCTCAGTGGTGCCAGGTTAGGACAATAATTCTAGGTAGAGGTAGTGGACACTACATGTTACCTAGTCAACATATCACCTTCATCAGCATTAGAGGATAAGACTCCACAAGAGGTATGGACTGGTAAGAAACCCTCTCTTTCACATCTAATGGTATTTTGATGTGATGCATATGTACATGTTCCAAAGGAGAAAAGAACAAAGTTGGATAGTAAATCTGAAAAGTGCATCTTTATGGGCTATAAGGATGGTTTAAAGGGTTATAAACTTTGGAACCCAATAAAAAGGAAGGTTGTGTACAGCCGAGATGTGGTGTTCAAATAGGTGAAAGATGTTATTAAACATGAAGTCCAACCAAAGGAACCTGAGAAGATAGAGTTTGAGCTTAAGGAGGAAGAATCAGACTCTACAGGAAAAGAGGAATCAAAAGATGAAGAGCCACAAACTATGGTTGTGAGAAGATCAGTTCGAGAAAGAAGGGAGCCAGAAAGGTATAGTCCATCTACTTTCTATCCAACTTTTGCTTTATTGATTATTGATGATGATCCCAGAACTGTCAAGGAAGCAGTAGATTCAGAGGATGGAAAACTCTGGAAAGAGGCCATGGTTGATGAAATGGCATCTACAAAAATGAGGCTTAGGATCTAGTGGAGTTGTCGGCTGGAAGGAAACCCATTGGCATAAAATGGGTGTTCAAGAAGAAGAGAAATGAAGAAGGAAAGGTGGAGAAATACAAAGCGCAGTTGGTAGAAAAAGGTTATTCCCAGGTGCCGGGAATTGATTTTGGTGATATTTTTTTCCCATTGCCAAGGTAGCTTCTATTATATTACTTTTATATGTTGCAGCTACTTTTGATTTTGAGGTAGAATAGATGGATGGGAAGACATCATTTCTTCATGGGGATCTGGAAGAAGAGATCTAAATGAATTAACCTGAAGGCTTTGCAGTGAAGGGTAAGAAAGAACTGGTATGCAAGTTAAATAAGTCTCTGTATGGGTTAAAACAGTCACCAAGGATGTGGTATCAAAAAATTGATACATTTATACAGGGACCTGACTTCACCAAAAGCAAAGCAGATCATCGTGTGTATTTTAAATTAATTGGTGACCATGTTATTTATCTGGTCTTATATGTGGATGATATTTTGTTGTTTGGAAATGAAAAAGAAATTATCGAGGATTTGAAGACCCAATCATCCTCCAAATTCGACATGAAATATCTCGGTGCTGCAAACTATACTTTGGGCATGAAAATTAAAAGATATTGAGGAAGCTCTGGTTAAACCAGAGGAAGTATGTCAAGACAATACTGCAGAGGTTTAATATGTAGGATATTAAACTGGTGAAGGTTCATATTCTTGTAGGTGTAAATTTATTTGCTTAACAGTGTCCCAAGACAAAAGAAGAGGAAGAGGACATGTCCCGTGCTCCATATGCAAGTCTAGTCGGTAGCCTGATGTACGTGATGGTCTACACTAGACCAGACATTACACATGCAGTGGGAGTATTGAGCATGTTTATGTCAAAACTAAGGAAGGAGGATTGGATAGCAATGAAGCGGGCCTTTAGGTATTCGCATGGCACTAGTGATTATGGTTTGTGCTACCAATGAAGACCAAGATTGGACAGAGTTTTGGATATTTGTGGATTTGTTGATGTAGACTGGGCTGGAGATATGGATTAGAGAAGATCTACAAGTGGGTATGTGTTTAACCTATTTGGAGGTGTAGTCAGTTGGATGAGTAAGAAACAATCTGTAGTGGCATTATCAACTACAGAGGAAGAATACATGGCAGCCACTCATGCAAGCAAGGAAGCAGTCTGGTTGCAGAGATTGTGTTCAAGTATGGGGTTAGTATAGGGAGCTATAAGAATAGACTGTGATAGCCAAAGTGCAATTTTCTTGGCAAAGAACCCTGCTTAACATTCAAAGACAAAGCACAATTATGTTCAGTATCACTTTGTGAGGGACATGATAGAAGACAAAAAGGTGTTGTTGGTAAAGGTGGACACTTTGAAGAATATTGAAGATGCATTGACAAAATCTATGAGCTCTGAGAAGTAATCTTGGTGTAGAGAAACAATGGGCATTGTAGGGCCGGATAAATGACTAAGCTCTCTTGTGGACCCTTGTGGAAAGAAAACAACAAGTGGGAGAATGTTGGGTTGTGTTATATTCTTTCCATGACTAACTACCCTAGTTAACTAGGGGGTTAGAGGGGGAGCAGAGCCCCCCTTTCATTGCACCATAGGGGGACCACAGGGGGTTTGAGGGGGGCAGGTAGCCCCCCTCTACAGGGTCAGGGGCAGTGCCCTGGGGAAATTTTTTTGGACCCTATATTAGGTGGGTGAACCTACTGTTGAGAGATTAAATTGTTAAATTAAATCCCTTAATATTAATTGTTAACCCGGGGTTCGTAAACATGAGTTTCCTTGCACTTTCTTCATTCAGGTTTAAATTAGAGTTTTAACACTTCTTGATAATGATTCGTGGAGTAATAACACACTAACACTTACAAACAATTAGCTATCAAAAGTAGACCCAATAATCAAATTCAATCTAGAGATTTCAAAAGCCTTTAAAAACCCTAGCATTCAAATCTAAATTTAACAAACGACTGAGCTATCAATATCAAGTGATAAAATGGAATTCTTCTCACACAAAAATTTACTCACTCAAATCCCTAAATGTTGGTACCAAACTTTCTATTTGTGATAACAGTTTATTCATCACTCAACAAGAAATCTTTAATGATAGCGATTCAATCATTAAGAAGAAAAACAAACATGTACTAATTACCATTCAATCCTTAAACAATCTACAAAAACCACAATTCATTCCTGAAGCAACTAAGCAGTCTATAACAATTCAATTCTTAAGCAAACAAGCAATCTATGCTGATAGCAACTTAATCAAACAATCGATCTGTACCTAATGGTTGGTTATCCTCTTAACAAAGATTTGAAAGTTAAGTACTAATATGGAGCAATCACTCTATTTTATTCTATCACTTACTAATTTATCATTATACTTGCAATTAAGTAATCTACAGGTCTCAATATGATGAAAACAACTCAAACCCTTAGCCTATTCGATACCTAGCAATTCAACCAAACAACCCTTAAGAAACTATACTCTAAACTCTTCTATAGCAAACCAACCCTTAATGGTAAATGACCTTATTTGGAGCCAATGTTCTGCAGCTTGAAATATAATTGATACCTGACTCCTGAAAACTGGGATCAACCACCTCACAAAGCAAAGGAAAATCCTCTATCTACTAAACTCAAGGAAATCAATCAACACTCAAAACAAAGAATCATGTATCTATTAAACTTAATGAAATCACAGCTATCAACTAATCATTGAAGCACTCACAGGTATGCTATGTGCAATCCACTCGATCCAATCTACAACCCTAGAGTCTATTCATCAAATGAAACAGAGTTAATTGGTAATAAGCCATCCAACATTTATGAAAGCGATCTTCAATATAAACAACTTGAAACTAGATCGAAAATGATCAACAAGAGTTCTGTTATGGGGAATTTCCTGTAAAAGAATTTAAATAAAAATTCAATCTGTTCCAGTTCCTGAGGGAACGCAAAGTAGTTTGATAGCCAGACAAATATTGTTCTTAATTAGTTTGAATTCACTGAATAGAGTTAACTTATCAAAACAATCACAATATTGTCAATGTATAGATAATCTGTTTCACTCATTAGGTGATCATATGGCATTTCTTGGCTGATTACAACTCAATATGATAGCAAGCATGCTCTGTTCTAAAATCAAAACAAGGTTCACACAAGGTTCAACTGTGAATTATGGAAACGAATGAATGAAAGAACATTAATGCATCTACACTCTTTTAAACAATCAAATGAATGAAATTCACATATAGTCAAGCCAAACCAATTCGTAATGCAAGTAAAACTAATCATGACTAATCACACAGTGGTTCTATCTATAATATACAAAGCAACCCAGATGGGTGGGCCCTGGCCACACCTAGGAGCTAGATAAACTTACAGTAAAGAAGAAATCTCAAACGCAATCAATCGACTATCTTCAACAATCCATCAATGCTTACTCTCAAACTTAGAGCAAAACCATTTCGATATTATTAAAGATGAGTTATATAATTCACGGCAAAGCACTTCATAGTTTTTAACACTAACTTGACATATTACATCCCCTGCCTTTATAGGCATTTAATTACAGTTAAACACTGAACTAACAATAGTAATTTATAACAGTCTTAACAAGTCGACTTCTCCAGAGCAAATAGGTTCGAACGACTACCCAGAATTGGTCCAACAACTTGTAACCAATTCCCAAACTTGGTGTATGCCATAACCAGAGAAAAGAGAATGAAGATCTTGGGATCAAATGTGTTCCTTGCAAGGCTGGTGACATCTCATCATCCAGAAGTGCATGACTTCTTATCCATTGCATTATTTGAGTATCGAATATGTATATAACTTTTGAGTACCGAATACAAATATAACTTTTGAGTACATTAGTAAGGAGCCAAGGTACACCAGTTGCTTCTTTCCATTATCCTCTTGCACATCTTTGCTGAGAAGTCTACACTTGATCATAATAATTAGTTAGTTTTAGGAATCAACTACCTATATCTGCTTAAATCCACTAACAAATAGCCAAATGTAACCATAAAAAGATTTACCTCAAATAGGGATTGGGATCATGATAGGGTAGCAAAATAGCAAGGAAATAGGTTCCATAGTGTCAAAAAGAGGTCAAAATGGGGATTGAAGATGGTATTAATAGGAACAAAACAAAGGATCAACATCCTCCCACGCTGATCCTGATGCATGCCCTCATGCATCCAACAAAAAGGAGACTACATTCAACTGAAGAAGACTGTGGTCAGAGACCAGCAGTCTTGATTAAAACCTCGATCCCTTGTCGGATAGGTGGTGAACACTTTTGAAATTGCAGTGCTAATCTCTTTGCATTCAATCGTCTGATAGGCTTATTTCGAGTTGCTTTCCATCTCAGAAGGTGTTTATTTTTCCTTGTCAAGGCATCATTCTGGGCATATAGTTTCATATTAGAGTCCCTAACTTACTGATTTACATCTTTTACAAAATGAAATAAAACATTGTATTTATTTGCTTGCTCTCTAAGCTTGGTGATTGTCTTCCATAGCTTGATAATCTTGATCTTCAATTGTTCTTCAACATCCATTGTGGGGGCTTTAGTTGGGGTCGTTGATTGCTATGAGGTACTTCCTCCTGAAGATTTGCCTCTTGGTTTCTTCGATGACTAATGCGGAATAGCCTGTGTAGTGTCTTTGCTTGCTATTGGTCCAATGGGAGACAAAGCGTCTAGATCTCAGGAAATATCCTCAGGGATTTTTTAAGCTTAGTCGTAGCAGTGACCTCTTCCTCAAGGGGCATTTTTTATTGCATAGGATCATCATCATGGGAAGATGAAATAGGAATATGCATGAGGCTAGTGCCTTCAGCATTGGTCGGCAAGGTAGGAGCCATGTTGCGGGTCCGACAGTGGCCTTGAATTGAGGTTTCAGCTATGGAATTGCGGGAGTGTTGTAGGGGAACAAGGGATGCCAGTGTTTAGCCTTAGGGGTGGTGCTTCTCAGTTTGAATGAGGACTCTATTGGAGATTCTAGAACATTGTTCTCTGCCATGGGACTTAGTTCTAGCTGGATGCATTTTGCCTAATTGTGCTTCCTTTTTTGCTACAATCCCAATGGAATTTCCACTGAACCCTTCCTTATGCCATCTTTTAAACTATCTACAGCTATATGAGGGGGTTCGGAACCAGGGATAGGGGAATTGGTATGTGTGGACTCAGACTTAGATGGGGGCATTGTGTCATTGATTTTTAAAGGGCAGCCCACTGCGCGTTTCCTGCCCTTTATTTGTGTCTCCTATCCAGGGAATGCCTCAATGAGGAAGTCATCCCATGACCACTTCCATTTCTTAATCTCGGCAACCAATAAAATTTTAATTAAACTATGATGATACAATGCAGTTTCGGGATTCTTGCCATGAGACTGTACACCCTTTGCCATTTTATGCAAGCTTTATCTTAGGAGATAGGGAATGTTTAGTGGCATATCTTCAACAAAATGAACCATGAGCTTGATATGATAAAGGAAGAGAACAACAAACGTTCCCTCATAGGTCACAAAGCACTGTAACATTGTCAGGAGTGGATGCCATTGGTCCTTTGTGTCGTTACGGAGCACTCCCTTGGTCCAACTAATTGACCTGTAGGCTGGTTTTAGGAACATGGTGCAATTCGGTATGTCTAACTAGCCACACTTGAAAAATAGCTCACCAACAACTGGTATCCCAATAGCCCGACTCATTGATTCCTATGTGACATTGAAGTTGAGGTCACTGACTTGGGCATGCTCACCATTAAAACTTTTAGCGAATGCCATTGCGACTTGATCGTTATATCCCTGAAACTTTCATAAAAATATCATCCATCCTTTCTCCTCTAGAATTCCCTTACATTGTTCATATTCTGGACTGCGCAGAAATTGAACAAAAGTGGGTTCATGTCTGTTTGCTCCCATGGCGCCTGCATTCTGTTGAACTCCCCTTTTTCTTCAATTGACTGCACTGTTGGTTTCTTATTATCCCTCTGCCCATGCTCACAATCGATCTCTGTTTTAATGGCAGATGAATGACCGTCGCAATGATGGATTAGATACAAGGGATCGATTGCCATGATGGTGATAATCCCATCTTCGACTAGTTTAGAGCGTGGGAAATTGGTTGCAGTGTGCGATCCATGGATGGAGCGTGTGAGCATTTTGGCTATGAGATGGCGCGTCTTTACCATGATGACAGAGGGTGTCATGAACCAATGGTCAAGCGGGCGAGCAGTCATCATAGCAAGAATAGATCATGGCAGTGGGGGTGATGTCTTATTAGCATGCTGGAGGATAAGTGTTTACGAGATCAGGAATAGATAGGTGAGGTCATAGGATGTATGATCATGGTGATCACAGGATAGATTCAGAGGCGTCCTTCAATGATTAACATTTTAACTATTTTCCAGTTAAACTTAAGTGAAATACAAGTGCGTACCTTTACCACTTAAATTATTTGTGTGAAGTGTGCAATTGATGTGTTAAAGCCACGCCTTCTGTAATGATGTGTCCGCTGCCTTATTTCTGGAGGATTGCCATACTGTACCTTCGACAAATTGGGTACTGATGCCATGAACCTATACTTAACTCAGAGTGAGCTGGTAGCCCTGATCATTTCTTGTCTGCTTATGAAGACAGGCCCTGACTCATCAAAGCATGTTAACAAAAACAAGATGATTCTTTTTATGATATAAGAAATTTCTTGCGCATATTGTGATAGCACTGTGTGGTTATAGGCCCCAATTTTTAGGCAAGATCTCAGGACCCTCGTATGCAATATGAGTTGCATTCTGGACAGAGCATAGAACATAAACATTTAACAGAAAATGACACATCATATTTCGATCAAAACATGAAACATAGGTATCTTGAACAATATGTGGAATCAAATTCTGAGATCCTCATGAAAGAACAACTGAAGCTAGACAAAGTATAAGATATCAGCTATTTGCGCTGATTTCAAGACCTTGAAATTGAATGTCAGGCTACTCAATTATTTTAGAAAAGGAGACTACTTATCAATCCATGGATTTTAACCAGGCCTGGAATGATAGCTTCCTGGGGAATTTCTTCTTTAGGGAGCTGGAAATGGCTAGAAGAGAGCTCCAAGGGGGCTTCTTTTCCGTAGTTTATTCCTTTGGGTCTAGAAAAGAATAATTCACAACCCAGAGGATCCCTGTACTACTACTACCTTATTATTTTAGCGAGCCTAAAGTAGTTAGTGCTCGAGGAATTCTTATTTAGAGAGTCTGAATTTCCCAAGTAGACTCCACAGGTTTCCTTTCCATAATCATTTCCTTGAGCCCGGAAAAGAACAATTCTATGCTCAAGGAATCCCTAGACTAATACTGGTCCATTTCATTTACGAGCCTGGATCAGTCGATGCTCGGGAGCTTCATATTTAGAGAGTCTGAAGGCTTCCAAAGGAGACTCCACCAGTTCCTTTTCCATAGATAATCCACTAGACCTGGATAAAGGAATAAACTTCCTTCTGATGGATTCCTCCTTTATTCTACATGGGTTGTGGGGAGGACCACCTGTAGATATAAAAAGTGACAGCCCACTGGTTTATATATATATATATATATATATATATATATATATATATATATATATATATATATATATATATATATATATATATATATATATATAGGGGCTGATTATTGACATGAATCAGCTCCAATCCTAGATCCTCTCGAACTTCCTGCAAAAATTGATCATGTGAAAGTGGTTTATGATAAACTTTAAGCTGATGGCCATTTACTACAAAAGAAATCTTATCATCATCGATAGTACAAATACGAACTGAACCGTTATTAAAGACTTCAGTTACCTCATACGGTCCCAACCATCTAGTGAAAAATTTACCTTTGAAATGCTTAAACTTACTATTGTATAACAAGGCCTGGTCACCTGGACAGAATATTTTCTTCTTAATAAATTTTTCGTGGCATCGGGCTCTTTGGTCTTGTACTAATGCAGTTCTGTGGTAGGCATCTTGTCGGATCTCATCAAGCTCGTTCAATTGCATCAATCTCTGTTCTTGAGCCTCATTTAAATTCATGCCCAACTGAGCAGCAGTTCTAAAAGTTTTTACCTGGAATTCTAGGGGCAAGAGCACTTGTTTACCATAGCCTAATTCATAAGTTGTGTGTCTAGTCACATTCCTCCAAGTGATCCGGAAAGCCCAAAGTGCTTCTGGTAAATTTTCTGCCCAATATTTGTCATGCAGTTTAATTGTTTTCGTAAGGATAGATTCCAACACTTTGTTCGTGGACTCCACCTACCCATTAGCCTAGGGGTGGTAGGGGGTCAATTTACGGTGCTTAACTTGATATTTCTGCATGAGTGCCTTGACCAACTTTCATGTAAATTGAGTTCCTTGATCAGTGACAATTTCACGAGGTACCCCAAATCTTGTAAAGATGTCTTCGATCAAAAACTGTACTACTGCCTTCTCATTGGCAGCGTACAATGCTTTGGCCTCCACCCACTTGGTGATGTAATCAGTGCATACCAAAATATATTTATTCTTGTTTGACACTGGGGAGATGGGCCCTATGAAGTCCAATGCCCACTTCTCAAATGGTTCAATAGAAATTTGTGGTTGAAGAGGCATTTCATCGGAGGCAACTGGTCTCCCCATTCTTTGGCAAGCATCACAACTTAGAACAAACTTCTTGTCGTCTTTGAATAAGGTTGGCCAATAGTATCCAGTATGGAGAACTTTATATGTCGTTCTTTTGTCGGTGAAATGGCCACCACAAGGCTTGTTGTGACTGGCACTTAATATATTGTGCATTTAATCCTCCCGCACACACAACCTCATATTCAAGTCTAGTCCTGTATAAAATAGATCTCCCTCAATCCCGGAATAACTAGCACTGCGTTGCACTATATTGTGCCTCTCTAGGCCCAACATGTTTTGAGGCAATTTTCGTGATACCAGATAATTGGCAACGTCAGCGAACCAAGGAGTAACAGTAGAAATGGAAAATAGAGCTTCATCTAGGAATTCGTCAGGCACTGGCGTTGGCATGCTTCCCTGTGTAAGATTCAAATGAGATAAGAAATCAGTTGCCAAGTTGTCTCTTCCAGACCTATCAATTATAGTTATATTGAATTCTTGTAGAAGAAACAACCATATAGTTATCCTACCATTAGTAACAATTTTATTCATTAAAAATCTAACAACAGAATGGTCGATATGGACAAATGTATCATATCTAGTAATATAATGTCTAAACTTTCCTATAGCATGCACAACTTCTAACAGTTCTTTTTCAATAACCATATAATTTAATTCAGTAGGAGAGAGATTTTTGCTAAGTAAGTAAATGGCATAGGGAAAGTTATCTTCCCTTTCTCCCAACACTGCTCCTAGTACAGTGTCTAAAGCATCTATACAAATGTGAAAAGGTAAGGACCAATTTGGTCCTCTTAGCACTGGAGTGGTAGATAATCTCTCATTCAGTACCTGAAAAGCATATTGACAGTCAACATTCCACACAAAGTTAGCATCTTTAGTTAACAACTTGAATAATGGTGCTGCAATTCTAGTGAAATTCTCAATAAATCATCGATAATATCCTATGTGCCCTAAAAAACTTCTTACCTCTTTTTGCGAGATTAGAATAAGGATATGTAAAATTACCTTGATTTTTGTTGGGTCAACTTGAATCCCTTCAATTGACACATGATGGCCTAGAAAAATTCCCTTAGTTTGCATCATTCTACATTTATCGCTACTAAGGGCTAGATCAGCTTCTTGACAACGGATTAATACCTTTTCTAGATTCTCCAAAGCCTGTAGAAAGTCATCCCCATAGACTGTGAAGTCATCCATATAGACTTCCACATAGTCATGGATCAAATCAGAGAAAATGGCAAGCACAGCTCTTTGGAAGGTGGCGGGGGCATTACAAAGACCAAAAGGAAGGACTTTATATGCATAAGTACCCCATGGGCATGTGAAAGTAGTCTTTTCCTGGTCTTCTTTGGCTATCTGAATTTGATTGTACTCGCTATAACCATCCAGAAAAGAAAAATATTTCTTACTTGAAAGTGTGTCAAGAACTTGATCAATGAAAGGCAATGGAAAATAATCGCGCAATGTGGCCTTGTTTAATTCTCTGTAGTCAACGTAGATTTGCCACTTGCCATTCTTCTTTGGAACTACTACCAAGGGTGACACCCACTTACTATCAGAAATGGGGTAAATGAAATCTGCGGCCAAAAGTTTTTGAAGCTCCTCTTTAACGATGTCTTTTAATGCTGGGTTCATACGCCTTTGTGGTTGCCGAACATTTTTCATTTCTTCATTCGTGTAGATATGATGGATGCAAGTGTCTGGATGTATACCTCTCATATCCAATTAATCCCATGCAAATGCTCCTGTTTTTTCATGAACCATACTCATCAACTGTTGCTTTTGTTCTGCAGTCAATCTTGTACCAATGTGTAAAATTTTCCCTTCGAATAATTCCACAGGTTATTTGGTGAGCTCAGTATTTCCTCCATTTCTGTAAATGAGGCAAAGCCAGCTGGGTGGCAGGTTTCTCGAAACTCATCACTAAACACATGTTGACAACTGTTAAAAGAGATAGGATAATTGATACAAGAGCTATCTGCTAAGAACTGCTACAAAACATGCTCATTAGAATGCTCCTAGAGACCTCTAGATTGATCTAATGTTAACAAGGGGAACATGCAATCTTCGTCTCCATATGGATTTTCGAGCCATAGTGGTACTTCGGTAGCTGTCTGAGTAGGTGGAAAGGTGGACAAAGTTTGATTGTGAGAACCATTTGAAATAATCATTTCCCCATTCTTGCATCCAATGAGAGCATCAGCAGTTTCCAGCCATTCCCTTCCCAAGACCACAGGGTGTCCAAGTCTGGAGGTTTTGGGAGAAATGACTACAAAATCTATAGGGTATTGCCAAGAGGCAATAGTGACTACTATGTCTTCCAAGGATCCTATTGGTTTGACAACTGATTTATCTACCATCTCTAAGAGGATAGGGGTGGTTTTCAGTCCAGGTAGTTGTAGCGACATCATTGTTTCATAAGTCATTGCATTTATGGCTACCCCTAAATCTACCAGGGTGTTAGGCAGAAGTACTCCATTTATTTCAATAGTGGCAATCGGATTCTTGGGGTCATTCTATTTGGCAGGCATGTCATAGATCATTGTGGACATCTGGCTCATGATTTTGACATTTTGGTTCTTATACCCCTTTCTTCCTGACTTCTTAATGCAGAGGTCCTTGACAATTTTAGTGTATATGGGAATGGCTCTAATTGCTTGTAAAAGTAGGATTTTAATACAGAAATTCCTAAGTTCATTTTCTAGGTATGGTGGTTCAAGTGATCCTTCTTCTTTCTGTTGTTGTTTTTTGTTTGGTGAATGATTTTTGGATGACGTGGAGGGTACCTCTTCCTGTATGACGACAGTTGATTTTCCTTTATTAATTGTCCTTCCTGATCGTAACTGAATTTTGTTTACAAGAATGGCAGTGATCATGTATGTAAGAAAGGGTTGTATGTCTATGTTTTGCACAGATTGAGGTAACATATTGTGATTAGGGTTAGGTACGGATTATGCAAGCAGAAATGTTGGTTGTGGTGGGTTTATGGTGACTGGTGCCTGCGAAGATGAGGTGTTAGTAGGTGCAAGTAACAATTCATGTAAAGGATATGTTGGCTGTGTAGGTTGTTGATACATATTAGGGTTATACGATTCTTGATAGGTTTGCGTGGATATATTATATGAAGTACTTGGCATGTTTGGATAGGGCGCATAGAATTAAGGTGGAGCTTGATAGTTGTTGGCATAAGGGTTTGACCTCCAATTCTGGCCCCAAGCAGTATTTTGCAGTTATTGAGCAACCCAAGGAGGGTAGGATGTGGGAAAGGTCTATGGCTGAGTCATGCTATAACCTTGAAGATTTGGATCTGGGAACACATTCTAACTTTGGCCTTTCCAGGTGAGTCTCTTGGTTGCTTGTGATTGGTCGATATTTTCAGCATTCCCCTTGTAGATGGCTTGTAAGTTAGGAAGTGATGGGCACTTCTTAGTTGAGTGTTCTAAGGTACAGATTCCACAGACCTCGATGGTGTTTAATGGACATTCCTTTCTCCATGTTTACGCCTACACTTGGAACAAAATACAGCCATGGTTGCCTTCTCGGCTTCTTGCTTTTGTTTAATTTTCATGGTGTCGAGCTGGTCGCTAATTGTGTTTAGGATATCAGTTTTAAAATTTTCTAATAGGTTCCCTAGCTCGACTCTTGTAACAGCATTAGCCACAGTTTTCTTTTACACATAGTCTCTATAATTGTCTCTAAGTTCCCGAAGCTTTTTACCTATTTTGGCTTGGCTTCTAGAGTAAGTGCGACACAACTCAATGACTTCAGCAAATTGCTTTTTATAAATGTCTCTACCACTGAGCAGGTTTAATGTTTCAATACAATCGTCTCTCAGCCCTTTTAGGAAAACAATTCTGATAATATTTTCATTTAGGTTGGACCCACAAGATTCGTGGAAATTGTATAGGAACCATTCAAGATACTCTTCTAGATTTTTGTCTTCATTTTGCTACATCCTAAGGATATCATTGATGTCCCTACACTTACAAAAGTCTTAATATTTTTTAAGAAAAACTAATCTCATGTCATCCCATGTGTATATAGTGTGTTTCCCTAGATTCATGAACCACCTAAGGGTTGCATCTTTTAATGTGGCAGGGAACAGGTTGAGTTTATGAGCATCGTCATAATAATTATAATTGTGACATAGAATATCGAATTCAAAAAGAAAGGCATCGGGATATTCAGATGATTTACCGTAGAATAATCGGAGAGATGCCACTGGAATGCTCTTCATTGTGATGTCATGTGTCACATCTAAGATAGGGAATCCGAAGGTGACTTCTTCCTCGCCTTGGTTTCCTCCTCCAAAGAGATTCTCGTTGCGTCGAGGGCCTTCTCCCTCTTCTTGATGTTCTTCGTTGTGTCTATCCTCTCCATCCAGGTGATCCATTTCTGCGACCGGAACCCACTGAGGTTTGTTGATTATGGGGTGGCCCAGGGGTATTGGAACACGGTAGATGTTGGTTGATTGCTCATTCACAAGGTTTTGTTGTTCTACTGGTTCCTCCACAGGGTTATCATAGACAATCTGTTGAATGATCCTTTCTCCTTGATCTAGGAATTCCTGGTCTGAAACCACGTTAGCATCAACACTTCCTCCTTCTTGTCTCAATCTTGCATATCTATTAGCAGCGGTGAGAATAGGTATATTAACTGATCCAAAATTTGAAGGAAATCTAGAACTGGAAATAAATCTACCCTTACTATCCCTAGGTCTACCTACACTCCTATGCATAAAGATAAAGGAAATAAACAAATATTCAAGGACAAGCAGTGATCGGTCAGACTTTGGAGCAACCCCAACAAAAGTGGATGTGTGGCTCTTCACTCACGTCTTACTGTACTCTCTCTGCCCTCTGATAGCCCTGCAAGACCCTAAAACTCATATGATAATATTTACCTGAATAAGAACTGACAATATCCCCAGCAACAGTGCCAAAATGTTGAGAGATTAAATTGTCAGATTAAATCCCTTAATATTAATTGTCAACCCGAGGTTCGTAAACATGAGTTTCTTCGTTCAGGTTTAAATTAGAGTTTCAACACTTCTTGACAATGACTTGTGGAGTAATAACACACTAACACTTACAAACAATTAGTTGTCAAAAGCAGACCCAACAATCAAATTCAATCTAGAGATTTCAAAAGCCTTTACAAACCCTAGCATTCAAATCTGAACTCAACAAACGACTGAGCTATGAATCTCAAGCGATAAAATGGAATTCTTCTCACACAAAACTTTACTCAATCAAATCCCTAAATGCTGGTACCAGACTTTCTATTTGTGATAACAGTTTATTCATCACTCAACAAGAAATCTATAATGATAGTGATTCAATCCTTAAGCAGACAAACAAACCTGTACTAATAACCATTCAATCCTTAAACAATCTACACAAACCACAATTCATTCCTGAAGCAACTAAGAAGTCTATAACAATTCAATTCTTAAGCAAACAAGCAATCTATGTTGATAGCAACTTAATCAAACAATCGATCTGTACCTAATGGTTGGTTATCCTCTTAACAAAGATTTGAAAGTTAAGTACTAATCTGGATCAATCACTCTATTTTATTATATCACTTACTAATTTATCATTATACTTGCAATTAAGTAATCTACAGGTGAAAACAACTCAAACCCTTAGCCTATTCGATACCTAGTAATTCAACCAAACAACCCTTAAGAAACTGTACTCTAAACTCTTTTGTAACCACACCAACCCTTACTGGTAAATGACCTTATTTGGAGCCAATGTTCTATTGCTTGAAATCTAATTGATACCTGACTCCTAAAAACTGGAATCAACCACCTCACAAAGCAAAGGAAATTGTTTATCTGGACAAATAATAAAATTAATCTTCACACGAAATAGGGGAAAATCCTTTATCTACTAAACTCAATGAAATCAATCAACACTCAAAATAGAGAAATCATGTATCTATTAAACTTAATGAAATCACAGTTATCAACTAATCATCGAAGCACTCACGGGTATGCTATGTGCAATCCACTCGATCCACTCTACAATCCTAGAGTCTATTCATCAAATGAAATAGAGCTAATTGGTAAGAAGCCATCCAACATTTATGAAAGCGATCTTCAATCTAAACAACTTGAAACTAGATAAAAAATGATCAACGAGAGTTCTGTTATGGGGAATTGCCTATAAAATAATTTAAATAAAAAGTCAATCCATTCCAGTTCCTGAGGGAACGCAGAGCAGTTTGATAGCCAGACAAATCTCGTTCTTAATTAGTTTGAATTCACCGAATAGAGTTAACTTATCAAAACAATCACAGTATTCTCAATGTATAGATAATCTGTTTCTCTCATTAGGTGATCGTATGGCATTTCTCGGCTGATTACAACTCAATACGATAGCAAGCATGCTCTATTCTAAAATCAAAACAAGGTTCACACAAGGTTCAACTGTGAATTATGGAAACGAATGAATGAAAGAACATTAATGCATCTACACTCTTTTAAACAATCAAATGAATGCAATTCACATACAGTCAAGCCAAACCAATTCGTAATGCAAGTAAAACTAATCGTGACTAATCACACAGTGGTTCTATTTGTAATATACAAAGCAACCCAGATGGGTGGGCCCTGGCCACACCTAGGAGCTAGATAAACTTACAGTAAAGAAGAAATATCAAACGCAATCAATCGATTATCTTCAACAATCCATTAACACTTACTCTCAAACTTAGAGAATAACCATTTTGATATTATTAAAGATGAGTTATATAATTTACAGCAAATCACTTCACAGTTTTTAACACTAACTTGAAATATTACATCCCCTACCTTTATAGGCGTTTAATTACAGTTAAACACTGAACTAACAATAGTAATTTATAACAGTATTAACAAGTCGACTTCACCAAAGAAAATAGGTTTGAACGGCTACCCCAAATTGTTCCAACAACTTGTAACCAATTCCCAAACTTGGTGTATGCCATAACTAGAGAAAAGAGAACAAAGATCTTAGGATCAAATGTGTTCCTTGCAAGGCTGGTGACATCTCATCATCCAGAAGCACATGATTTCTTGTCCATTGCACTATTTGAGTACCGAGTCCGAATATAACTTTTGAGTACAGTAGTAAGGAGCCAAGGTACACCAACTACTTCTTTCCATTATCCTCCTGCACATCTTTGCTGAGAAGTCTACACTTGATCATAATAATTAGTTAGTTTTAGGAATCAGCTACCTATATCTGCTTAAATCCACTATAGCCAATTGTAACCATAAAAATATTTACCTCAAATACGGATTGGGATCATGATAGGGTAGAAAAATAGCAAGGAAATAGGTTCCATAGTGTCAAAAAGAGGTCAAAATGGGGATTGTAGATGGTATTAATAGGAACAAAACAAAGGATCAACACCTACCTATGGTTTTGTGCATGGTTTTCGCACATGGTTTTGGGCGCGATGGTTTTCGGTCCATGGTATTGGATGCTTCGGCATGTATAGATATGTATTGTAACATTGAAAGGAACATAATGAAAAATCAAGCTGGTAGTTCCGGTTTTTGGATCCAGGGGAAAATCTTTGTGTATATGTGTTTTATGTGTTATGCTCTTGCATTGTTTATTTTTTGTGTTTTAGAATTTGTATGCATGAAATTTATGTACGGGGTTAACCTACAAGCAGTAGAAATAGTAATAATAGTATAGGTCTCCAAGTATAATCACAACCTGTTTCTCAAGGATTTATACTCATCTTGCAAGTCCAATCAAACATGGTAGTATTCTTTATCCGATATCCTGAGTTCTCAGGTAGGGGGCATGAGGACGTAGAACAACATTCATAATGTGAAGCTATATGGAGGGCTCGCCAGACTCTAGATGCTACAAAGCTGATTGAATTTCAAACCACACTTTGAGAGAGAGCATTGAGATGGTTCATCAAATGGTCTACCTTACAATAGAATCAATGGTAGACGAAGTCAAATGGGATTTTGTTCAATTGTTTAAGCTCCCCTAGATTAACCAGCAGGGATTGTCTGAGTTATGGGAAATGAATAAGCGAGAAGGATAAACTGCCTGGGAGCTAATGTAGAGGTTTAAGGATGTGATTAGTAAGTTGAGCTACCCGATTGACCCCAATCATCAATGAAATTGGTTCATTAAAGTGTTTTTACCACTTACCCGCGCGTCATTGACTCAACAAAATATTGATACTCTGTAAGATGTCTTAGACAAAGAAACTCAAATTGATGCTATGTTGGGTCCCTATAATACTAGTGATTACCCCATTACTATTTTAGTTATACCCCCTATTTTTATTGTTGTGCTCCTATTACCCCCATATTGTTATTTATGTGCCCCATAGAATCCCTCTATTGTTATTTTTGTGGCTTTATATTATTATTGTTAGGTCGGCTGGATTATATTGTGACTCCTTAGACTCCTATATATAGAAAGGAGGTTTTGTCATTTGTATCATCCAAGAATTGTTCATTTATGTAATGTAAAGGAGGTTGCCCACTCGAAGAGGCTGAATTCTAAGGCGTGTATCTCTCTTTTCTATCTTTTTGTGAGCTGGTTTCATAACATTTGGTATCAGAGCTTTGGATTCTAGGGTTTCGCTGCTCCAAACAGGTCATCGTGGCATTTTCGCTATAACTTTTTTTCTGTGACGTTTCAGAAGTCGCAAAAAAAACCCATTTGAGAAGAAATCACACTGAACCTTGGGTCCAAATTTCAGAGTTTTTCGCGCGATATTTTCGGAGATATGATCTGAGGAAGTTGGTCTTTTTGCAGACTCCTGAATTACATTCAAAACAGGTGACCTGGGGAAAATCGTCATAACTTTCTCTCTGAGCATCGGATTGAAATTTCGTAAGAAGTTACAGAAAGAGGACGGACTTTAGTTTCTTTTATATATTTTCAGTTAAAGGTTGAAACAGTGACTCGTGGCACGTCGTACAAGTTCGCTCTACTGAACCAGTCTAAAAGCAAGTCACTGTGGGAGATTTCACATAACTCTTCCTTGGAGAATCCAATTTGGCTCAGACTTGTGGCATTGGAAAGAGGACGAAGAAGGCTACTACAGGTAGCAATTTCAGAATTGGATGATCCGAAATTACAGAGATACATCAGATTCAATATCAGGCTTCTATAAAGTGAAAAAAGGTGTGTAGTTTTTTTTTTAATTTTTGTGTAAGCTTGGTTTAACGGAATTCAAAGGGCATAGTAAAGCATTATTATCGGTAACTGATGCCCCGAGGAAAGAAAATGCAAACACCTAGTAAGGAACCTGAAAGCTCTAGCATGACTCATGAAGAAGAGGAAGAAATGCTACATGATATATCAAAATTACAAGAACAAGTGCAACAAATGTCACGCTCACAAAAGCTAACAGAAGCTAAGATAAGTGACGTGGAATCTAAGATAAATGGCGTGGAATCTAAGGTAAATGGTGTGGAATCTAAGATAAAGGGCATGGAAGCTAAGATGGATGGCATGGAAGCTAAGGTGAATGGCATGGACGCTAAAATTGATGGCATGGATGATAAGATGGATGAATTGAAGAAGTTGCTACAAGAAAAGGTCACTAATGGTGAAAAGGTAGTAAAGGAAACTCATGATGAGAACAAAAGAAATGTTAATCATGATTCCATAGACTCTAATGTTGGATCGAAGACTCACCATGTTCCAAAAATCGATATGAGGAAGTTTGATGGCAAGGATCCCGCCACATGGATATTACAGATGGAGCAATTCTTCGATCTCAATAATGTGCAAAACACACAAAAGGTACGTATGGCAACTTTATATTTGGAACCAAATCAGTTTGTATGGTATCAATGGCTTTGTTCTCGTAAACAATTTATCACTTGGGCAATTTTTACGGAAGAATTGATAGCACATTATGAGGATACAAAAAGCAACACTTTTTTTAGCCAATTGATAAGTCTCAAACAAAAGGGTTCAATAATGGAGCACATTGAGGAGTTCCAAAAATTGAACATAAGGGTAAAAGATATTCCAGAGGAGCATAGGATTGATGTGTTCATAGGGTCTTTAAAGGATAATATCCAACATGATGTGCGCCTTTGGGAACCTGATTCATTAGAGAAGGCATTCAGGTTAGCAAGAAAAATGGAAAGCAAAATTATGGCAACTAGGAAGCATACCATTCACAACTATAAAGACGGAAGTGTTGTTGCCCATAGTCTTCCACAACCTACAAGGTTGACACCACAACAATTGGAAGAAAAAAGAGCAAAAGGGCTTTGTTACAATTGTGATAGCAAATACACAAAAGGTCATAAGTGTGCTGAGAAGAAATTATTCTACATAGATTGTGAAGAGGAAGAAGAAAAGGAGCAAGAAAGGTCAAAAGAAGAGGATATATTCCAGGAACAAAGCCTAGATGAAGAAAAATAAATCCGACCATATCTTGTAATGCATTGGCGGGAATTACCACTCCTCAAACCATCAAGATAGAAGGACAAATCAAGAAGAAAAAGGTAATAGTGTTGATTGATTCAGGAAGCACCCACAATTTTATTCATTGTAGGGTAGCAAAAGAATTGAATTGCTTCCTATATCCAGCACCAGAGTGTCAAGTGATGATTGCAAATGGAGGAACAATAAATTGTTCTGGAAAGTGCCATAATATCAAGCTATCCATGGGAGAATATGTATTGACTAGCCCAATGCTTTCCATTCCAATGGGAGGTGCTGATGTTGTACTAGGAGTCCAATGGCTACAATCCTTGGGTACAATAGCTTTTAATTTTCAAGAACTTTTCATGAAATTTTCTGTGGAAGGAAAGGAAGTTGAATTAAGGGGTATTGCAGGGAAACCAGGAAAGATAATCAGCTCTAATGGCATGACAAAGCTTCTAAAAAAGGAGCAAAGAGGTGTAATTGCACAATTATGTTCGCTAGATGTTTCCACATTGGAATCATCTATTTCTCCAGATCTCCAAAAAGTCCTGGACAATCATTCCAAGGTATTTGAGACTCCCAAAGGTCTCCCACCTATGCGTGATCATGATCATGCTATTCATCTGATTCCAGGAAGTGTTCCTCCAAACATCAGGCCGTACAGATATCCATATGTCCAAAAAAGTGAAATTGAACGTATGGTTGCAGAAATGCTAGAGGCTGGTATAATTCAACCGAGTCAAAGTTCTTTCTCAGCTCCAGTAGTATTGGTGCACAAGAAGGATGGATCATGGCGCATGTGTCCAGATTATAGGGAGCTCAACAAGCTCACTATTAAAGATAAGTTCCCCATTCCTGTCATTGATGAATTACTGGATGAATTGCATGGATCAATTTACTTCACCAAGTTGGATCTTCGTTCGGGATATCATCAAATCAGAATGAAGATTGAAGACATTCCGAAAACAGCATTTAGAACTCATGAGGGTCATTATGAATTTTTGGTCATGCCTTTTGGCCTTACCAATGCACCTTCAACATTTCAAGGTTTGATGAATTCAATTTTCAAACCATTCCTTAGAAAATTTGTGTTAGTATTTTTTGATGATATACTAATCTACAGCAAGTCTTGGAAGGATCATGTTGAACATGTTGACAGGGTGCTACAACTATTGGAGGAGAAACAATTATATGCAAAAAGATCCAAATGTTTCTTTGGAGTCCAGGAGGTGGAATATTTGGGTCATATTGTATCTCATGAAGGAGTTAAGGTAGACCCTAGCAAAATTAAAGCCATTAAGGAATGGAAAATCCCCACATCCATAAAGCATCTGCGAGGATTTCTTGGGTTGACAGGGTATTATCGCAAGTTTGTTAAGAATTATGGGAGAATAGCAGCACCTCTAACAACATTATTGAAGAAAGATTCATTTTCATGGACTTCGGAAGCAACAAAGGCCTTTGAACATCTTAAAGAGGCAATGTGCCAAGCACCGGTCTTAGCTACACCGGACTTCACAAAAACCTTTATTGTGGAATGTGATGCTTCAGGAAATGGAATTGGTGCTGTTCTAATGCAAGATGAAAGACCCATTGCTTTTGAAAGTCGTCCAATCAAGGGAAAGTTTTTAAGCAAAGCTATTTATGAGAAGGAAATGTTGGCAATACTCCATGCACTTAAGAAATGGCGACCCTACCTAATGGGAAGACACTTCAAGGTAAAAACGGATCATGATAGCCTTAAATACTTTTTAGAACAAAGATTATCCTCTGAAGAGCAACAAAAGTGGGTCACAAAGATGTTGGGTTATGACTTTGAAATCATCTACAAAAAAGGGAAGCAAAATGTGGTGGCAGATGCACTCTCAAGAAAGGATGAGGATGTGGAAGCATTGTTGTGTGCCATTTCTATTATCCAACCAGATTGGATAAACGAAGCAAGGGAGGAATGGAAGAATGACGAAGAAGTGTGGGCACTTATTCGAAAGCTACAACAAGATTCCAGTACTTCTGATACATTTAGCTGGCAAAATGATTCGTTATGGTACAAAGATCGCTTATACCTCTGTAAGAATTCCCAGCTAAAACAAAAGATTCTTATGGAATTGCACACTTCTCCCTTAGGAGGGCACTCAGGATTTTTAAAAACTTACCACAGGGTTAAGAAGGAATTTTTTTGGGATGGCCTTAAATCAGATATTCAAAAGTTTGTGGCGGAATGTTTGGTTTGCCAGCAAAATAAAGTTGAAACAATTAAGACACCGGGTCTATTACAACCTTTATCCATTCCAAGCCAACGTTGGGAGGAGGTTTCAATGGATTTTATCACAGGTTTACCCAAGTCTGAGGGAAAGAGTGTCATCATGGTGGTAGTTGACAGACTTACCAAGTATGCACACTTTTGTGCATTATCACATCCATTTAAAGCCAGTACAGTTTCTACTGCATTTATGGAAACAGTTCAAAAGCTACATGGAAACCCAAAGATTATTGTAAGTGACAGAGATCCCATTTTCACTGGAAATTTTTGGACAGAATTATTTTCTTGTCTTGGTACTCAGTTAGCTCATAGCTCATCTTATCATCCTCAATCTGATGGGCAAACTGAGATAGTAAACAAATGTTTGGAAGGATATCTTCGTTGCTTTGTATCTGATAAACAGACACAATGGGTCAAATGGTTGCCTCTGGCTGAATGGTGGTATAACACTTCCTTCCATACAGCAACAAAAATGACCCCATTTATGGCACTTTATGGGTATCAACCACCATCCATCACATCATATTTAAGAGAAAATTCTAAGGTTCAGGCAGTGGAACATCACATCGAACATCAACAACAAGTCCTCCAACTCTTAAAGGATAACCTCGTGTTGGCACAAAATAGAATGAAACAACAGGCAGATCAACATCGCAGTGAAAGAAGTTTTGATGTAGGTGATTGGGTATTCCTACGGCTACAACCATATAAGCAAATGTCCCTAAAGCAAGCTAAGAAGGATAATAAATTATCACCAAAGTATTATGGTCCGTACAAGGTGTTGCAAAAGATTGGTACTATGGCATACAAATTGGAGCTTCCTGCAGCTTCTCGATTGCACCCAGTTTTCCATGTTTCATGTTTAAAGAAGGTTATAGGTGACAAGCTCCCAATTCAAACAATATTGCCAGAACTTGACGAGGAAGGAAAAATTATATTGGAACCGGAAGCAGTCACAGAAACAAGAACTCGACAGCTACGAAATCGATCAATTTCAGAGTATCTTATCAAGTGGAAGAACTTATCCGCTGAAGATTCCACATGGGAGGATGAGAATTTTATGCAGAAGTATCCAGAACTACTCAAGCGTTGAGGACAACACTTTTTTGAAGGAGAGGGGCATGTTGGGTCCCTATAATACTAGTGATTACCCCATTACTATTGTAGTTATACCCCTATTTTTATTGTTGTGCCCCTATTACCCCCATATTGTTATTTCTGTGCCCCATAGAATCCCTCTATTGTTATTTTTGTGGCTTTATATTATTATTGTTAGGTCGGCTGGATTATATTGTGACTCCTTAGACTCCTATATATAGAAAGGAGGTTTTATCATTTGTATCATCCAAGAATTGTTCATTTATGTAATGTAAAGGAGGTTGCCCACTCGAAGAGGCTGAATTCTAAGGCGTGTATCTCTCTTTTCTATCTTTTTGTGAGCTGGTTTCATAACATGCTATGGTTGGATACCCACATGAGTACCCAGTGGGGGCTTCTCAGGACCCATCTATCCTAGGACTGCATCACTAGATCGCAGATCTGACAGAGAAGTTGAGGGACTTGCAATGGGCGTAACCTACATGACCACATGTATGGTGTACCAACTGTCATATTGAGGGGCATCACGCCACAAAGTTCCCGAAAATGAAAGGCCTGAACTCTTCCTTCATACCAGTGAGGCCTTTCACATGTTTACTCGCCACTAGAGTTATGCAGATTGGTATGCAAGGTCAATATACAGGGCTCACTTAGTTCCATGCATTCCCCAACCAGCAGAGTGCGGCACCAACCGACTATTGTGAAATATATATAACATATGGACATCTCCCTCACCTCTATCCAATTCTATAGAAGCACTCCAATGTTCCAAAGAACCCTTTTTTTGAGTTTTTTGGCTCGCCAACTCACCACACTGATTAATGTAGAGCCTTGGATGTCATATCTGATCGATTGGATCGATATGCCTACCATATCAATGAGACACCTTGAGGATGATGAGGTGGAGGAACAAAGAGAGGAAGGAAAAAAGGCAAAGGTCCAAACCACTGCTACAATTGTGATCAAGAAGGGAACAAACAAAGATATTTTCCACTACCTAGAAGGCCCTGGTGTTCTCAATCTAGAGTTAATATGTATGCAATAGATGATTTTCCAAAGATAATTTCTAGATGGGAGGAGCGAAACCACCAAAAAGGAGAAGATTTGATTAATGCAGAACCAAGGGAACCAGAAGAATACCCCCTATCAAACTTTAACATAGTCACGCAGGGAGGAAACAAAACTAGAGCTGACTTGGGAGCTGCTAAAAAATCAAGGGTCATAAATCCTACCTCGCCAAAGCGCTTATATGATTCCATCTAGCATAAATAGCATTACAAAGAGGTTGTGGAGACTTTTAACATGTTGATTCCAACTGATGAGCCTCGAATAGTAAACCCAGAATTGTTGAGAGCCATAAGCCCGAAAGTATTGCAAGCAAATTCCCAAACTATAATGGAATGGTTCAAGTTGTTTCTAAAAATTGTAAATGATGAGAAAATGATAGGCTAGTTATGAAAAAATATCAAATTTGTTGTTAGGGAATATTAACCTCTAGACGGGAGAATTTCCGCCAACTTTCCTAAGAGACAATTTATACAAGTGTAGAGGAATAAGAAAAAATAGGGAGGGAATTTCAGGTTGATGCATAAATTGCAGGATTCCAAATCAAATATGTGATGTTGAATTTAGGTTCGTATGTGAATATCCTACCAAGAAAAAATTGGGAAGGCTAGGGGAGGCCCAAGCTCAAATTTTCCCCGATTTGGTTGTGCATGGAAAACCAGTAATGCATTCTCCCTGTGGGGCATCTAGAAGATGTAGAAGTCGACATAGCAAGGGTGAAAACATACACATATTTCGAAGTAATAGATATCATGGGGGACAAATATCCCTATACAACACTATTTGGGATAGACTGAGCCTTTGAAAACTATGAGGTAATCGACCTAAAGAAAGATATCATGACCTTTGAAGTGGAGGGAGTCCGGGTAATCCAACCCGTACACCCTTATTAAGGACCAAGGTTTAAAGAGTCGGTGGATGATAGAGAAGACCTTGAGCTACTAGACCAAATATATAAGATGATAACAGGAAAAAGGGAGGATTACATCAATCCAACAATTGGAGGGTCGATCAGGTGGAGAACTGTTCAGAGATTGGAACTCAGGTTCGAGGTTGCGTGGGATGACTAGAATCAAGGTGGACATGCAATCAATGCTAGACAATGCAACATAATCCACCATATTCACCGAATTGGAACTGAAGTATGAGAGTTTCCTATTTTTAATGGTATGGATTTTGTTATTGATTTTATCAATAGATTTGATTCAAATATATTGGAATTACAAAAATTTGTTGTATGTTTTCCTCCAAGCAATGCTAGAAATGTGGTGGGGCTCTCACCACAACCACCTCAGAGATTGGCAGATGGTCAAGCCTACACTGATAGCCAAATTCAAGTATTCTGAATATAGTCTATCCAATTTTACTAAGTACCGAGGAAATGCTGACCCTTGACAACATTTGGAAAAATGTCGGAAGAGATGGATCAAATAAGGGATTCCAGAATATTTGTGGGTGCACAGATTCATCCATATTATGGGGACATTTCCACAGGAATGGTATGTCAATGAAGAACTGCAGAGGCAGACTAGTGAATGGGACTAGATGGCAACTCAATTCATTAGTTATTTTTCCTTCACTGATGATGACGAGAGAATAACCACTATTATACAAGCAGTCAAAAGGATCATATTCATAGTAGGGAAGCTCACCGAAGACTACTTTCATCAGGAAGCATTCGATCATACTTATGAATACCAATTCCATGAAGGTGTAGCTTACGAAAAGAGAGGCCTGGAGCCTGATGGGGATGATTTGGAGGAATTAAGACATCTGATATTGAAGGAATCTGAAGGGGAAAGGAGCATTGAAGATGGGCCTATAATGGATGGTCTGCAACTTCTACCTTTAAAGTTGTGGAAACAAAATATCAGAACTGAAGAGAATCCTAAGTTAGCTTCGTTAAAGGATTATTGGGACGAACAAACAACCAACGAAATCTTCGAACTTTTGAGAGAGTACGAGGATATGTTCACTATGTTTTTTGCGGAGCTTAATGGAATTAAGTGAGAACTAGGGGAAATGAAGATTGTGCTTAAACCGGATGCAAAACCAGTGAAGCATTGGCCATATAAATTGAACCTGAGAGTTAAGGAGAAGGTGGAAAAAGAAATAGTCATAGTGTTAGTAGCAAGTTTGATCTTCCTAGTGGATGAGGCTGAGTGGGTCAGTCCATTTGTTATACAAAATAAGAAGGACACTAAAGAAATTTGGGTCTACGTGGATTACATGAGTCTGGAAAATGCCTGTGTTCATGACCCTTTTCATACCCCTTTCATCGATAAGGTCCTAGACAATGAGGCAGAAAATGAATCTTACTCTTTCATAGACATATTTTTTGGCTACCACCAAGTTTGTATTGCGGCGGAGGATAAGAATAAAACCACATTCACGAATGAATGGGGGTCCTATTCCTACCGCATTATGCCTTTTGGACTTAACAATGCACTGACAATATTTTCGAGGATTGTAATCGCTGCCTTTAGAGATTATATTCACAGATTTATGGAGGTTTACATGGATGATTGGATGATATAAATTTTGTTAAAAAGGCACTCTAGTTTGCTCTGAGTGATGTTCAACCACTGTGGGCAGTTGGAGATCTCCCTGAATTTGAAGAAGTGTGTTTTTATTGTCCCCTTTGGGATACTCTTAGGGAATATAGTTTGCATAGAAGGAGTATGTGTCAATCCTTCTAAAATTGCGGTGATTCTTAACATAACACCCTCAACAAGTGTTAAGTAGCTGAGGTCAGCCCTTGGCCACATGGGATATTACCACAGATTCATTTGTAAATATGCCTCAATTACCGCACTGCTGGAGAAGCTTTTGAAGAAGGCTGAAAAGTTTACCTGGTCCAATGAATTTCAAGTTGCTTTCAATTTTTTAAAAGAAAAGTTGTCCAATGTGCTGATCTTGGTCTATCTATATTGGAACAAGCAATTTCACATTCATGTCGATGCATCAATAATTTGCATGGGAGTTGTGTTGGATTATCTTAGAGAAGGTAATTGTTAGGCCCCTATACTACTAGTGTAACCCCTTATTGTTATTAGTACAACCCACTTATTATATTGATGTACCCATGTAGTGCCCATATTGTTACTATTGTGCCCCAAAGAAGCCCACTATTGTTATTATTGTGCCCTTACATTATTATTGTTATGTCGGCTCTGATTATGTTATGACCCCTTAGGCTCCTATATATAGAAAGGAGGTCTTTTCATTTGTATGATCCAAGAATTGTTCATTTATGTAATCTAAAGGAGGTTTCCCCCTCAAAGAGGCTGAATTTTAAGGTGTTGATCTATCTTTTCTATCATTTTCTTGAGCTGGTTTCATAACATTTGGTATCAAAGCTTTGGGATTCTAGGGTTTCGCTGCTCCAAATAGGTCATCGTGGAATTTTTGCTATAACTTTTTTTCTGTGATGTTTCAGAAGTTATGAAAAAAACCCATTTGAGAAGAAATCACGCTAAACCTCGGGTCCAAATTTGAGATCTTTTTGCGCTATATTTGTGGAGATATGATCTGAGGAAGTTGGTATTTTTTCAGACTCCTGAATTACATTCCAAACAGGTGACCTGGGGAAAATCGTCATAACTTTCTCTCTAGGGATAGGATTGAAATTTTGTAAGAAGGTACAGAAAGGGAACAGACTTTAGTTTCTTATATGCAATTTTAAGATCCAAAGGTCGAAACAGTGACTCTTGGCACGTCGTACAAGTTCGCTCTATTGAACTAGTCTATAATCAAGTCACTGTGGTAGATTTCGCATAACTCTTCCTTGGAGAATCCAATTTGGGTCCGACTTGTGGCATTGGAAAGAGGACACAGAGGGCTATGACAGATCACAAATTCAAAACTAGATGATTGGAAAGTACAGAGATACATCAGAGGCAATATCGAGCTCCTACAAAGTGAAAAATGTGTGTAGATTTTCTTAAATTTTTGCTTAAGCTTGGTTTGAAAATTTATTTTGAACGAATTCAAAGGGCTAGTAGAGAATTATTATTGGTAACTGATGCCTCGAGGAAAGAAAATGCAAACACCTAGTAAGGAACCTGAAAGCTCTAGCATGACTCATGAAGAAGAAGAAGAAATCAAAGTACAAGAACAAGTGCAACAAGTGTCACTTGCACAAAAAGCAACAAAATCTAAGATGGATGGTTTAAGGAAAGATGTAGAAACTAAAATGGATGGTTTAAAGAAAGGTGTAGAAGCTAAGATGGATTGTTTAAAGAAAGGCGTAGAAGCTAAGATGGATGGCATGGAAGCTAAGATGAATGGCATGGACGCTAAAATTGATGGCATGGATGATAAGATGGAAGAATTGAAGATAAATATAAATAAGTTGCTACAAGAAATGGTCACTAATGGTGAAAGGGTACTAAAGGAAACTCATGATGAGAACAAAAGAAATGTTAATCATGATTCCATAGACTCTAATGTTGGATCGAAGACCCACCATATTCCAAAAATCGATATGAGGAAGTTTGATGGCAAGGATCCCACAACATGGATATTACTGATGGAGCAATTTTTCGATCTCAATAATGTGAAAAACACACAAAAGGTACGTATGGCAACTTTATATTTGGAACCAAATCAGTTTGTATGGTATCAATGGCTTTGCTCTCATAAACAATTTATCACTTGGGCAATTTTTACAGAAGAATTGATAGCACATTATGAGGATACAAAAAACAACACTTTTTTTAGCCAATTGATAAGTCTCAAACAAAAAGGTTCAATAATGGAGCACATTGAGGAGTTCCAAAAATTGAACATAAGGGTAAAATATATTCCAGAGGAGCATAGGATTGATGTGTTCATAGGGTCTTTAAAGGATAATATCCAACATGATGTTTGCCTTTGGGAACCCGATTCATTAGAGAAGGCATTCGGGTTAGCAAGAAAAATGGAAAGCAAAATTATGGCAACCAAGAAGCATACCACTCACAACTATAAAGACGGAAGTGTTGTTGCCCCTAGTCTTCCACAACCTATAAGTTTGACACCACAACAATTGGAAGAAAACAGAGCAAAAGGGCTTTGTTATAGTTGTGATAGCAAATACACTAAAGGTCATAAGTGTGCTGAAAAGAAATTATTCTACATAGATTGTGAAGAGGAAGAAGAAAAGTAGCAAGAAAGGTCAAAAGAAGAGGATATGCTCCAGGAACAAAGCCTAGATAAAGAACAAATGAATTCGACCATATCTTGTAATGCACTGGCGGGAATTACCACTCCTCAGACCATCAAGATACAAGGACAAATAAAGAAGAAAAAGGTAATAGTGTTTATTGATTCAGGAAGCACCCACAATTTTATTCATTGTAAGGTAGCAAAAGAATTGAATTGCTTCATATATCCAGCACCAGAGTGTCAAGTGATGATTGCAAATGGAGGAACAATAAATTGCTCTGGAAAGTTCCATAATATCAAGCTATCCATGGGAGAATATGTATTGACTAGCCCAATGCTTTCTATTCCAATGGGAGGTGCTGATGTTGTACTAGGAGTCCAATGGCTACAATACTTGGGTACAATAGCTTTTAATTTTCAAGAAATTCTCATCAAATTTTCTACGGAAGGAAAGGAAGTTGAACTAAGGGGTATTGCAGGGAAACCAGGAAAGATAATCAGCTCTAATGGTATGACAAAGCTTCTAAAAAAGGAACAAAGAGGTGTAATTGCACAATTATGTTCTCTAGATGTTTCCACATCAGAATCATCTATTTCTCCAGATCTCCAAAAAGTCCTGGACAATCATTCCAAGGTATTTGAGACTCCCAAAGGTCTCCCACCTATGCGTGATCATGATCATGCTATTCATCTGATTCCAGGAAGTGTTCCTCCAAACATCAGGCCGTACAGATATCCCTATGTCACAAAGAGTGAAATTGAACATATGGTTGCAAAAATGCTAGAGGCTAATATAATTCAATAGAGTCAAAGTTCTTTCTCTGCTCCAGTAGTATTGCTGCACAAGAAGGATGGATCATGGCACATGTGTCTGGATTATAGGGAGCTCAACAAGCTCACTATTAAAGATAAGTTTCCCATTCCTGTCATTGATGAATTACTGGATGAATTGCATGGATCAATTTACTTCACCAAGTTGGATATTCGTTCAGGATATCGTCAAATCAGAATGAAGACTGTAGACATTCCGAAAACAACATTTAGAACTCATGAGGGTCATTATGAATTTTTGGTCATGCCTTTTGGCCTTACCAATGCACCTTCAACATTTCAAGGTTTGATGAATTCAATTTTCAAACCATTCCTTAGAAAATTTGTGTTAGTATTTTTGATGATATACTAATCTACAGCAAGTCTTGGAAGGATCATGTTGAACATGTTGACAAGGTGTTACAACTATTGGAGGAGAAACAATTATATGCGAAAAGATCCAAATGTTTCTTTGGAGTGAAGGAGGTGGAATATCTGGGTCATATTGTATCTGATGAAGGAGTTAAGGTAGACCCTAGCAAAATTAAATCCATTAAGGAATGGAAAATCCCCACATCCATAAAGCATCTGCGAGGATTTCTCGGGTTGACAGGGTATTATCGCAAGTTTGTCAAGAATTATGGGAGAATAGCAGCACCTCTAACAACATTATTGAAGAAAGATGCATTTTCATGGACTTCGGAAGCAACAAAGGCCTTTGAACGTCTTAAAGAGGAAATGTGCAAAGCACTAGTCTTAGCTACACCGGACTTCACAAAAACTTTTATTGTGTAATGTGATGCTTCAAGAAATGGAATTGGTGTTGTACTAATGCAAGATGAAAGACCCATTGCTTTTGAAAGTTTTCCAATCAAGGGAAAGTTTTTACACAAAGCTATTTATGAGAAGGAAATGTTGGCAATACTCCATGCACTTAAGAAATGGCGACCCTACCCAATGGGAAGACACTTCAAGATAAAAATGGATCATGATAGCCTTAAATACTTTTTAGAACAAAGATTATCCTCTGAAGAGCAACAAAAGTGGGTCACAAAGATGTTGGGTTATGACTTTGAAATCATATACAAAAAAGGGAAGCAAAATGTGGTGGCAGATGCACTCTCAAGAAAGGAAGAGGATGTGGAAGCATTGTTTCGTGCTATTTCTATTATCCAACCAGATTGGATAAACGAAGCAAGGGATGAATGGAAGAAGGACGAAGAAGTATGGCCACTTATTCAAAAGTTGCAAACGATCCCAATTCAAACAATATTTCCATAAATTGAAGAGGAAGGAAAAATCATATTGGAACCTGGAGCAGTCACAGAAACAAGAACCCAACAGCTACGAAATCGATCAATTTCAGAGTATCTCATCAAGTGGAATAACTTACCCACTGAATATTCCACATGGGAGGACAAGAATTTTATACAGAAGCATCAAGAACTACTCAAGCGTTGATGACAACGCTTTCTGAAGGAGAGGGGCATGTTAGGCCCCTGTACTACTAGTGTAACCCCTTATTGTTATTAGTACAACCCACTTATTATATTGATGTACCCATGTAGTGCCCATATTGTTACTATTGTGCCCTTACATTATTATTGTTATGTCGGCTCTGATTATGTTATGACCCCTTAGACTCCTATATATAGAAAGGAGGTCTTTTCATTTGTATGATCCAAGAATTGTTCATTTATGTAATGTAAAGGAGGTTTCCCCCTCGAAGAGGCTGAATTTTAAGGCATTGATCTATCTTTCTATCTTTTTCTTGAGTTGGTTTCATAACAGTAACCTTGATCACTTGATCTACTTTTCCAGCAAAAATATTTTCATAGTGGAAAAAAATTATACCACAACTGAGCAGGAGGCCCTTACAATGGTGTACTCACTATAGAATTTCCAAAATTACCTTCTAGGGGTCCATTAAAATTCTTTACTAATAATTATTGTTGACACCTAATCTTCATGATTGGGAATTTTATGTAAATAAATAAATTGGGAAGGTGAACAGTCATCGGGAGATGAACTGAACAATCACTCCCTATTGTATATAACAATGGGTTACCTATGGAATAAAAAACGAATCAGTTGTTTTGTTTTGTGGAGTTACTGCCTAGCCTGACATGGTATCAGAGCCAGCTCCCTCTTTACCCTTTATGTCTTTGTAACTCCTGATCTGCTCCATTGCTCTCTATAGTTCTGTCTGCCACACCTGCGCTGCCCTGACATATTCTATTTATGATTTTTTTGCATACGCTCAGACTCCAAAACTGTTTCATATTCTCTGACCCCTGACACCTCTGTCCATAACGCGCTGCCTTTCCAGCGCTGCCTCTGCTGCAAACTCACTATTTTAACGTTGAATGATGGTATCGTTGAAACATTGAATGATGGTATCGATGGTATCGACCTCTCAATGGTGGCTCAGCGAAATGGTGGCACTTCTCGGACCTGAACCAGTGACCTTCAGCTCTTTTTCCTCTGCTGCAAACTCACGATTGAAACGTTGAATGTTTGGTAACACTATCCCTTTGAATCCTATTGAACTGCGCTGTGGTTTAACTACGTTGAATGATTTAATGATTTAACTACTTGAAATGTTGAATGGTGGTGCTGCCCCGGTCGCAACGGAATAAGCTTTGAAGCTGCTATTCATTACAAACTACTAAAACGTTGATTGCAACATAAAGACTTGACAGCCAGTGGATGTTCTATTAACGGTGCCCAATGTATTTTGATGTTGTTCAATGAAATGTTTGTCTCTATTAGTATTTTTGGTGCGCAACAGAAATTGGTATTTTCGGTGCAAGTTGCGATACTCATCGAAATATTCTCTTTGGATTGAATAATATATTTGCCATATATCTTTCTTTTAAAGTCTGGTCAATATATATATTGAATGACAGAGCGTTTTGAGTTTTGAACTGTGGTATTAATGCTATTTGAATAGTCCAGCGTATTGCACTATGCGGTTAAAATAGTATTTGAACTGCGGCTTTATTAAGTGATATACACAGCCTATGAAATGCTTTTTAATCGGTCCAGCGAATGGTCTATGGTATATATATTGAATGGTATATATATATATTGAATGATTTTCATCTGTGCGTGGAGCTCTTGTTTAAAAGAAAATAAAAGGGGAGGTGATATGGAAATATTATATGAGGATATTCTATAAATTTTGGAGACATTTGAAGAAAACATAGTGCATAAAGACTTTGAAATATTTTTTCCCTTTTGAGTACAATTTCACTGTATATCAACAGAAGTATTTTTTCTATCAGCAGAAGTTTTTTTTACAGAATGCATTCAATCATCTCTATGGTAGGAATAGTTCTCACTGGCAAGGAGAACTATCCTGATTGGTCCCGGATGATACAACACACCCTCATCTTCAATGAGTTGTGGAAAGGAGTGTGTGTCGGAGAAGGAGACAGTGACCCAGAAAAGCCTACCTCAGACAAAGAGCTTTCCATTTGGGAAAACAAGAACAACAAAGCTTATGCATTAATCCCAGCATCTGTAAATAAGGAGGTGAGTCGCCATATTTCATCATATTCAACTGCCTTTGAAGCTTTACAAAAGCTGAAAGAACTCTATGACTCACATTCTGCACTTGAAGTCGTCCAATTCATGATTAAACTCTTCACTCTTGAACTGCAAAATAATGATCCTCTTGCTCTTACATCTGAAATAAAGTCTATAATGCATGATATCAAATCCACTAAGGTTGAGCTAGATATCCCTCTTATTGCTTTTCTCAAGGCACTTTATCCTACTTACTCCAATTATCTTGAGTTTTTGCAAGCAAATGGAAATCTCAAAGATGTAACCTTTGACTCTCTTGTGAAAAAGTTTGCTAAAAGAGAAAAAGCTTTTGGAAAGAAGACAACCCCTGAGTCTTCTGAAGAGACTGTGTGCCTTGCTCATAAAGAAAAACATCCTGCTCAAGATTCTACAAGAGGAAGAGGTGGACGAAGAGGAAGAGGAAGATATTTCAGAGGCAGGGGGGCAGACATTCTCAAGGAGAAAAGGCAGATTTACACTGTATTCGCTGCAAAAGAAATGGATCACATGATGCATCCACATGCAAGCTACCATGGGACAAAATTGAGCAGAGAAGAAACCAACAAAAAGGTAAAACTGATGATACAGACAAAGGTAAAGCACCTGAATCCGCTCACTATGTTGAGGCACAATGTAACATTGGAGTAAATGAAGATTTGTTTAATGCTTCACTTGCTTCTTGGAAAAATGATTGGTTGCTTGATTCAGGAGCAACCTGTCACATGACTCATAGAAAAGATTTTTTTGAAGATTTCACTGACAATGTTGATGGAGTAGTATACTTTGTAGATCAATCAAAAATCAAGCCATCAGGGCTTGGCATAATCAGGCTTAAACTACCTGGTCTTCCAGACTTTCTTTTGGATCATGTTCTATATCTCCCACAGCTCAAGAGAAACTTGTTGTCCTTGGTTCACATCCGCCAGCAAGGTCACTCCATTCATATGTTTGATGGCAAGCTTGAGGTAAGAAAAGCATCTGACCACTCACTTGTCATGAGGGGAATAGAAGAAGAAAGGCTTCTCAAACTGCAAGGAACCTCTGCTCATGCACAACATTTCTCATATATTTCTCATGATGAAGAAGGTACATTTCCATCAAGTTTATTATGGCATGCTAGATTTGGACATTTAAACTATGACAGCCTCCGCTTATTGAAGAAAAATGGTGTTGTTGGTTTGCCTACAATTCCTAGGAAACATAAGCAATGTGATGCTTGCATTCCAGGAAAGCATAGAAAACAGTCTTTTCATGATTCACATTCAAGAGCACATAGGAAGCTTGAACTCATTCATTCATATTTATGTGGTCCAATGCCTGTTCCTTCTACAAATGGAAATAAATATATCATGACATTTATTGATGATTACACCAGAATGTGTTGGGTTTATTTATTGAAGAACAAATCTGATGCCTTTCAAACATTCAAGAATTTTCATAAATGGATTGAAAATGATGCACAATCTCATATTGGGTCTATTTGCACTGATAATGGAAAATAATATACATCAAATGAATTTGAAAACTATCTTTGCCAACATGGGATCAAACATCAAACAATTGTGCCTTATAATCCCCAACAGAATGGTGTAGCTGAAAGAATGAATAGAACAATCTTGAATATGGTACGATCCATGCTTTTCTTCAAAAATGTAAAGATAATGTTTGGGCTGATGCTGTTCTATGTGCTGCATATATAAAGAATAGATGTCCATCTAATGCTATAAGAAACAAGACTCCTTATGAATTGTGGTATGGACATGTTCCTTTGGTAAAACATCTCAGGGTCTTTGGTTCCACCTGTTATGCTTTGATACCAAAGGTACATAGAAACAAACTTGGTGCTAGAAGTCGTAAGTGTATCTTCCTGGGGTATTCAAACACCTCCAAAGCATACCGCCTCTATGATGAAGTAAATAAAATGTTTGTTGTATCTAGAGATGTAATTTTTCTTGAATCATCCAAATCTGACAATGTTGTTGAGCGGCAACTTGATTGCTTGGATAGATTCGAAAAAACGAAATCATTTCAAGAGTTTGATAATCAAATTCCACATCTTGAAGGGGGGATTCCTATACTAGATCAACATGTGGAATCTTCTTCTGAAGAACAATCTCCCCTGCATGAAACTCCAACAACGGATGATGCTTTAAGTGATGTAATTGATAGAATTGGGAGACTCAATCTTGATTCAGTCCCAACTCAATCAACAGATCAGCTTGGACCATCTTAGAAAGGTCCCCCGAAGTGGTTGACAAAGACACTTGAAAGTGTTCATTCTGATGAAATTGGAAAAACAGGAACCAGAAACTCAAACCAACAAAATGGATGTGATGTAGATGACTCTAATTCACCTGTTGATATGGATGTTACTTATGATTGTGAATTGAACTTGTCTACAGATTTTGAACCAACTTCCTTCAAAGAAGCTGCTTCTCATGATGAATGGAAAGAAGCGATGTAAAAGAAGTATGATTCCCTCATAAAGAACGACACTTGGAAGCTGGTTGATCCTCCATTTGGAACCAAACCAATTGGCTGCAAGTGGGTCTACAAGAACAAGTATAAAGCTGATGGCTCACTTGACAAGCACAAAGCTAGGCTTGTGGCAAAAGGTTTTTCACAGAAGGAAGGGGTCGATTATGAGGAAATTTTTGCCCCCACAGCAAAATGGGCCACCATCCGGACACTCTTTGCACTAGCAGCTCAGAACGGTTGGAAAGTCCATCAAATGGATGTAAAAAATGCATTCTTGAATGGAGATCTAAAAGAGAATGTTCTTATGTCCCAGCCTGAAGGATTTGCTGTGAAAGGACATGAACATAAAGTATGCAAACTTGTGAAGTCCTTGTATGGCCTCAAACAAGCACTGCGAGCCTGGTATGAAAAACTAACTGAGCATCTTCTGAAACTCAACTTCAATCATTTTGATCTTGATGATGCAACTTTATTTGTCAAGAAAGTTGGCAAAACAGTTGTGTATCTTGTGGTATATGTAGATGATCTTTTAATGACAGGGAACACTGAAAGCTACATTGCATCCATAAAGAAGGAATTGGGGAAAAGTTTTGAAATGATTGATTTGGGCTATGTTCATTACTATCTTGGCATTGAAGTAACCCAACATCCAAAAGCCATATTTCTTTCTCAAAATAAATACATTGGAGATTTGTTAAACAGATTTGGCATGACAGAGTGCAATCCTCTTTCTACTCCAATGGAACAAAACTTAAATCTCACATCTATTGAAGGAAAGGAATTTGAGGATGCAACAAAGTATAGACAGCTTGTAGGAAGTCTCATCTACCTCACTACTACTAGACCAGACATTTCATTTGCTGTTGGAATCATCTCCAGGTTTATGCAAAAGCCTTGTGAGGGACATTGGTCTGCTGCAAAAAGAGTTTTAAAGTACTTGAAGGGAACTCAAGACTATGGAATCAAGTACACACAGGTGGATGACTTCAGTTTGATTGGATACTCTGATTCAGACTTCGATGGAGACAAAGAAACTGGAGTATCTACTTCAGGATATGCTATGAGTCTTGGATCAGGAGATGTCTCCTGGAGATCACACAAACAATCAGTTCCAGCAGATTCCATAACAGAAGAAGAATACGTGGCAGCAGCTGAAGCAACAAAAGAAATTGTGTGGCTCAGGAAAATTCTTGAATATTTGCAGGTAAAACAAGTACAATCAACTCCACTCATGATTGACAACACCTCTGCAATAAAGTTGGCCAAGAACCCAAAGTTCCATGATCGAACGAAGCATATCAATACTAAATATAATCTGATTCGACATCATGTTGAGGCCAAAACAATCCATCTCTGTCATTATTCCACAAATGAGCAAATTGCAGACATCTTCACCAAAGCACTTGGAAGGGAAAAGCTTGAACGATTCAGAATGATGCTTGGACTCACCAACATCCCTTCAGATTAGGGGGGGGGGAATGTTGACACCTAATCTTCATGATTGGGAATTTTATGTAAATAAATAAATTGGGAAGGTGAACAGTCATCGGGAGATGAACTGCACAATCACTCCCTATTGTATATAACAATGGGTTACCTATGGAATAAAAAACGAATCAGTTGTTTTGTTTTGTGGAGTTACTGCCTGGCCTGACAATTATGCTCTAAAGTACCTAGTAAACAAGCATGTGCTCTAAGGAAGGATTTGTAGATGGATTTTTTTGTTCCAAGAGTTCATATTTGAAGTAATTTTCAAGCCAAGAATACTGAACTTGTGGCCTGATTATCTTTCATCGTTAGAGTTAGGTGACGCGAGGGGAATAGTAGACTATCAATTTCTGGACGCTGACTTGTTTTGAGTTGAGGCCATCCCAGACTACTTAGAGGACATTGTATTATTCTAAGCTATAGGAAAATGACCAGAAGAGTACATGGCAACACAGTGGAGGCACATGGTGGTTCAAGCCACATATTACCAGTTGATTACAGGTCAGTTATACAAGATGGGCCTTGACTAGGTATTAAGAAGGTGCGTTCTTGATCATGAGAAACAAGATGTATTATGGGAATGCCATTCAGGAGTTATGGGTGGACATATGGGCAGGAAGGGCATTGCGAGGAAATTTTTACATGCATGACTCTGGTGGCCCACACTATTGTGATATATATAATAGTACGCCAAGAGGTACGATGTTTTCTAGAGGGTTGGAAAGCCATCACACCAAGATGAACTTCCTTTGCACCCGGTATGAGAATTCCATGCCTTTGAGAAATTGGAAGTCTATTTTGCGGGGCCTATTAATCCTCTAACACGTCACTCACATGCCAAATATATTATTACCGCCACAGATTACCTTACTATATGGGCTTAACATGCACCGGTTAAAGATTACACTACAAACACTTCTTACAAATTCATCTTCGATAATATTATCATTTGGTTTGGGTGCCCCCTAAGCCTCACCAGTGATCAAGGGACCCACTTAATTAATGAGACAATCACTTCATTTCTGAAAAAAATTATGATCCAGCACCATAAGAGCAACCCATACCACCCTCAAGAAAATGGTATTGTGGAAGCTTTTAACAAAATCTTAGAGAGAGGACTCACCAAGATATGCTCTGCTAACTGAGACGACTCAGAAAAATGGGTGCCAGCTACATTATTGGCTTATTTTATAGCCATCAAGTTCTTGCACAAGTATACACCCTTCCAACTAGTGTATGGACAAGAAGTCGTAGTACCTGTCGAGTTTACCATCCCCAACCTTTTTATTGTGCTGGGCACTCACATGTTCAAGGATGAATCAATTTGAAAACAGTTGAAAGAACTCTGGGAGCTGGATGACTCTAGGTTTCTATCATATTTCCATCAAATTATTGAAAAGCAGAGGCAGAAAGCATGGCATGACCGACACATCAAGTGAAAATATTTTGCAGTTGGAGGACATGTTCTTATATACGACAGTAGGTTCTTAAAACATCTTGAAAAGTTGAAAATGCATTGGTTAGGACCATTCATTGTTGTGCAAGTGAAATAATCAGGATCTTTCAATATTGGACAACTGGACGGAGTCCTATTGCCTAGTTGGGCGAATGGTGCATGCTTGAAGCCTTTCCATGACATGACCAGTTCTACATCAAAATGATTTGATCTTCGAAAGAGGATCATAGGTAGGTTTCGATAGATTTAGTCAATTCCTTTAGTGTGTTAGTTGTGTTAGTTAACTTTTTTAGTCATTCATTTCAATCAAGTTAGTCATAAATAATTTTTGTTAATTCTTTTAGTAGTGTCAGTCACGTGCACCCCTTCGCAACTTCTTTTGGTGAGAGAGTCACACGTGCCAGTCGTTGTATCCATAATAATTTGTAATAATTCCCTATGTTAGTTCAAATTTGGGCTAAATATATCCATTAATATCCCTGACACAATCAATTCATCAATTTCTAGGAGCCTGCCATCATATCATCATAATTAACCATCATCTCCACTCTCATTTTTTAGTTTTCATGTCATCTAGGTGAGGTCTAGGTCATAGTCATTGTTATTGTCATGAGTGATCCGGATTTAGATAGGAATGCAATAAAATAGAGAGATAACCATAAATATAGATATGTAGTGGAAATAATACTTCATTTCATTAATGTAAAATACTAAAATATGCTTACAAATAGAAATGGAAATAAACCAGCTAGGGTGATGGTAACTTATCTCTGAGAAGAGATGTGGTGGCTACATGCCTCTGAACTGTGTTACAATGAGGCTCGAAGGCCTATTTATTGTTGAGAAACAATGGAAAAACCTAAACATCCAAAAACCTAACCCTAGGAGATGAAACACCAAACTGTGGGCCCCATTTTGGGTAAATTGGTACATCAACTTCCCAGGATTGTAACTTTGGCATACGATCTCCATTTGACGCGCGCAATAGCTCTTTAGAAAGATCTATTTGAGGACTACAACTTTGGGAAGAGAAACATCGGTCCATGGACCCATGTTTCTCCCAAATTTCCCAAAAAACGTCGTTTAGGGCCTCAAAACAACTCCGAAGTTTAGGACCATAAAAACTGCTAAAAATAATAAATTGTGCTACAATTAAGGAAACTGAAAAACTGAAAGAGATAGTTTTGGAGGTCCAAGTGGGATAGGTGGGTGGCCACCAACATCCACCTGGATCATTCCTCCCCCCTTAGGAAGAAATGGTCCCCATTGCGTTGAGTTCCTCCATATGTTGAACTCGGTCCCTGGTGAGTTGTTTTGTAATCTCAAATGTGTCCAGTAATGGTGGGAAGCATGGTAGAGGGTGGTCCACATTGAAAACTCGGTGCAAGCAAAGGAATGGGGGAATTTTGTGCTCCAAAGCATTATTTCCCACAACCTTGGTAATGGTGTAAGGATCAAGTCAGAGTGGTCTAAGCTTCTGATGGGTTCTTGTAAAGCATTCTTTGTGTAGATGTAACCAAACTTTGTCACCCATATAAAACTTGTGTGGTACCCCTGTGCGTGAGGAGAAGTTGTTCCTGTCTACTTTCATGACCATATCCATCTTCTACTGTTGTTGTGTGGAGTAAGCCTTCGTGGGGGTCATGGATGTGGCGACGATCTTCCCCTTACTTTGGAAGTAAACCAGACAGAAAATGAATTTCCTAGTCTGGGAGATGAGCTTGTTGCCTTTCTTAGTAGTGATCAAAGAGGTGGTGGTAAGTGGGGCTACCTCTGGTATCCTGTATAATGAATTACCCAAAGTGATAATAACAGTGCGAGGCCCTGGCTCATACACAACATGTCGCCTCCATAAGTATGGTTGGCCTAATAGTACATCACAAACATAAAGAGGTGCAACATCACACAATACCTCATCTGTGAAGGGCTTGATGTTGTAGGGAAGGTGACACCACTGGTGGACTCAGAGATCTCGTCCTTGGTGAAGCCACCTGATACTGTACGACTGCTGGTGTGGTGTAGTCGGTAAGCCCAGCCGCTTCATGACCTTTGCTGAAATGAGGTACTTTTGGCTGCCACTGTCAATAATGAATTGTAGTGGCAAACCCTTCACCCACATTTTTGAGTGGAAAAGACGTTCCCCCTCCTCTAGATCTTCGGGCTCATTCTTCTGGATCTTGACAGTGGAAATAATGGCGCTGTCTGCGTCAATGATCTGCGTCCCTTTTCCATTCCCCTTGTCGGGTTCTAACTTAGGGTCGGAACATGCATTTGATTCTGAAGCCTTCAACTCGGCCACCAGCGATTGCTTGGTCCAACACTCACTAGTGTTGTGAGTGGGGCTCTTGTGGAACTCACACCACTTTCCTATGTCCTTCTTTGGCTTCATGGTTTTTTTTTTATTTCTTGCGGCTTCAACGGGTTGTCTTAGGTCACCCCACCTTGGCTTTGTCCTTTGGTCTTTGGATTTGCAGATCCAAAGTCTCGCTTCTTTTTTTTAAACTTTTGCTCGATTTTGATAGTGTTTTGGTACGCGTTGTAGAGTGAGGAGATTTTCAGGAACTCCATCTCTTCCTAGATGTATCTGTGTACGCAGCCGCGGTATTTGAGTACCAAATGTAGCTTAGAATCCTTGATACGCAAATGTGTGTGAAGGGTATGAAAAATGTTTGTGAACTCTAACACATCTTGGTCCCTTCCCTACTATAGCATGGTCCACTTTATGTATTTTACCTCATAGATTTTGATAGGGTAGTACTGCTCCTTGATGGCATCTCGGAATGAATTCCAAGTGGGTGTGGCTGAAAAAGTGAGCCCATACTTTCATCCTTCTTCTCGCAGTAGGTTTCCCACCAGTCCTTGACATGGGGGGCTGCTTTGAGAAGAGAGAAAATAATCTTTTCCCGACTAGAAAAATCATGAACAGAAAAATACCCATCTAGAAGATTTAACCATTTATCTATGGCATATGCATCTATTTGACCCTCGAAGATGGGGATTTCAAAATTAACTTGTACCTTAAAGGGTGTGGCATTTCCAAAGTGGCCGCTAGAAGCCAATGCGTCACCTCTGGGTAGCCACTGAAGGATCTAGGCAAAGTTTTCCATCATCGCGTTCCTTTGTCGCTCAAGGGCTTCTTCAAGTAAGATTTTGATAGGATCTCCTGCCCCCTCGTCTTTCTTCTCATTCGCCATGGGAGGCCATCAGGATTTGCGGGGCTAGTCTTGCAAAGGTTCGACGAGTTCAAGCCCTAACTCCTTATATCCTAACCTCATTGGGACATGCAAAGAAAAACAAAGAAAAAATAGAGCGCTCTAATACCACTGATCTGGATTTAGACAGGAATGCAATAAAATACATAGATAACCATAAATACAAATATGCAATAGAAATAATACTTCATTTCATTAATGTAAAATACTAAAATATGCTTACAAACAGAAGTGGAAATAAACCAGCTAGGGCGATGGTAACTTATCTATGAGAAGAGATGTGGCGGCTACATGCCTCTAAACTGTGTTACAATGAGGCTTGAAGGCCTATTTATTGTTGAGAAACAATGGAAAACCATAAACATCCAAAAACCTAACCCTAGGAGATGAAACGCCAAACTGTGGGCCCCATTTCAGGTAAATTGGTACATCAACTTCTCGGGGTCATAACTTTGGCATAAGATCTCTGTTTGACGTGCGCAATAGCTTGTTAGAAAGATCTATCCTATTTCCCAAAAAACATCATTTAGGGCCTCAAAACGGCTTCGGAAGTTCAGGACCCGAAAAACTGCTAAAAACAGTAAATTGTGCTACAATTAAGGAAACTAAAAAAGTAAAAGAGACATTTGTGGGGGTCCAGGTGGGATAGGTGGGTGGCCACCAACATCCACCTAGATCAATGAGTGGGATTTAGTATGTAAAATTACCATATTAATTAGTTAAGTAGTCTAATCACAATTGTCATGTTGGGTCTTTCTATTTAATTTACATGGTAAATAATAAGTTTCTCAGTAACAAAGAGGAGGTGGTTGAATTTCCCAGTTTAGTGTTTGTGTCAAATTTCCCCTATCCCTATCCCAAGTTCAGGCCCCTTGTGTCCATTATGTATCATCATCACACTGTAGGCATGAAGAATACCATAATCTTTGTTCTAGTAGCCAAACTAGACTCAAGAATCACCAAAACTGAGCCTTTCTATGGAAAATATGACAAGGTCACGCTTATGGGTAATGATCTCTCATAATCATTCCATTTTCTAGTGCTCAAGTGAGAAGTCTAAAAAGAGGCATTTTCAAAATCCAAAGGAAGCCAGTCATCAAAAATTAAATAATATTTCAGAGGCCTGCACCGATCGACACTGATAAATCTACGAAGTCTATAAGTGTTCGACACCATGGGAGTGACAATGCAATATACAAAATTCCTTATCAGCAAAATGCATGGAGGGTCTTTGTGGGTCGAAAAGGAATACCTAATCCATGCCATCGACCTACATAGACTCACATAGCTATCAGTTGCAGGAGCCGTGATATCAAATACGTTTCATAATACTTCCAAGTGGAGAAAGAAGATGGGAAATGACAACTACTATAATACGTATGAGACCAAGCGGGGTGGCAAGGGAGCCCTGATAGAACCAATCAACAAGTGGAACATCAAATTCTCCTCCTATACAATCACTAGGAACATCATGCACCATTTCGCGAGAGGTGAATGCACCCTAGACACTATCTCAGTCATGGAATCCTGTGTGCAAGGCACACAGTTGAATTGGTGTAGTTTTATTTCACATGACCTCTTTGAAGGTTGTGAGGATATCTACAAGAGGGAAACCTATTTTATTTAGGGATATTTTGGTGTTACCTTAGCAATGTGAAAGTGGTGCCCACTAGAAGGAAGGGAGATAACACTGGTGGCTGAAAATCGTCCCCTCGCCCTTAAATATTCACCATGGTAAGACCTTTGGAGTCCCTAGCAGCAATGAAATTAATGAGGATTATTTTGCCATATGGTACAAGAAAATGTTGGATGATGAGGATTATTTTGTCATATGGTATTGGAAAATTCTAGACGTCACCGAATCCAGGATTACAATCCCACCAGTGCTCCTAGATGAATATTCACAATATATATGGTTTAGCATAAGCCATGGAAACACCTAGGTTCAGCCTAAGTGCATCAACACATACACGTATCAGTTGCGGTCACAGCCATTCATCATCTCGGTGGAATCATTCCACGTTGAAGTCTCATCTTGGCCTGGGATCACTGGAGATGATCGGGATGAGAAGATTATATAATTGTTTGGAGGAATGGTGCATCAACCATTATCTAAAAGTTCTTGGCTGAAGAAACACTCTCAAGACACACATGTAGTCCTTACATAACATTTTGGAGGATCTTGAGGAATCGATAATTTTGTTTCCTACCTTTTCTGAATTTATTAGTTCAAGTCCACTTGGTTCTTTGACCATTACCCCTACTATTTCTTCAATTCCCTCAATAGGCCCTCACTCTCATACTAAACCCACCATCAAGAATACTCAACCACTAAACACCAAAACACCATCGGTTCCCAAGTAAAATATTAAAACCACCTCAATGCAAGTTGTTGATATTACTGGTGAGCAACTATCATCTCACAGTAGCACACCCATCAATGAATAAAATCCACCCTCCACTTCCATTGTATCCCCAAGGTCGTGAAATCCATTTTTGATAAAAACCTCCACCTCAGCCACTATTTTAGACATTCATCCATCTAGAAACCTCCTTGGTGCAGAAGAAGATATGGAGATCGAATCCATAATCCAACCCACTATAGACACTACTAATGAGGCACTCACATCTCACCTAAAAATTACAGAGTCTATTACTACATCCCTATTATCTCTATTACTAAATCCTGACCCATTCATGGAAACCAGTCAGCCCATAAGCACAGAGAATCTGAAAATAGAATCCATCCAAAAATTTCCCCTAACTGCCAATCCCACCTCCTTTCCACCATCGCAAGCAAACCAATATTGCAATAGTCCTCACACCGTTAAGCCCTCACAGTGAGAAACCTCACCCCAAGGGAAATATGAGAAATAATTTGCTAGCAACCAACCATTATAGAGTCGGTTCCCCAAACCCACTACTATGACCCCTGATGACCTCCAGAGTTGGTCATCCTCTCAATTGTTTAATTTCATTCAACTGGATGCACGCCAAGCGGAGGCATTGCACAACACTCTCGCAGCTGAACATGAGAAACAACAACATCAACTTCTTTCCATTGTAGCAAAATGGGATCACATTCTCCAGGAGAAGTAGGCTTAACAAAGTTAGGTTGATGAAATAACTACCAAGTTCCAGGATCTATGGCCCTTGGTTGCCAAGATAGTCACAGATGCGTCAAAAGAATTTTTGGCCTACACTCCATTATCATGTTGCGACCATATCAAAGTAGCCTAGACTGACCTCATATGGACAAATAAAGAACTCAAACAAAGCATTACTGCCACTCAAAGGGCACTACCAGATCCTCCCTCCTAGTATACCATCGCAATTGAGCAAAAAATCCATGAAGATTATTTTTTGAAAGCCTCTATCATTCAAGCTATGGAGGAAGCTCAAGGACTCTTAACGCAAGTTCACGACTAGTTAGGCTACCTAGAAAAGAAAAATAAATCATTTTACCCATTGCACCACCAAACTAATCATTTATTCAACCAAGTCATGGCTACCAAAGACGAAACCCAGTGAAAGGAGCTCTAAGCTCAGGCAGATGCCATAAAAAGACATATCCAACAAATTGAGGATGAATTGAGTAAGACTAAGAGTCTGCTTTGGGACCTTAAGCTTCCCACATAGGCTCACTTGCAGATGCTACAACATCTCATCAAAGAGGAAAACGCTCAATGTAATACCCTTTTGATGACCTACCCTACCCAACCCATGACCGAACTCGCAATGCAGTTCATTGATCAAGCAAGCACTCTCTCGGGCTCATGATAGGCGGCAATCAATGAGTACACAAGGTTAAAAAATGTAGCCATTGAGTCCATTATAGAGTTGGGTCCTTCATTTGAAGGAACAAGTCAAGGAGGAGAAACACAGGAAGAAGCACCAGTAGCACCAACCAATGATTGACTTCAGGTACAAGTCAATGGACTATACTCGGGGCCTATTGGGTCCTTTATTTTGAGGGTTATGTTTGACATGTTTTGATGATGACCACATTTTGACCAAAGGTGATCATTGGGAAATCACAGAGAAGGCAGTCGGAGAAGGAGAAGGGACCTGCCATAGACTGGCAGTTGCAGAGAACCGACCACAGTAATCAGGGCTCACGTAGTTGCAGCCGAGCTGGAAGGATTGCTAACAACTGAGGAAGCAAACACAACCAATCAAAAATGCAGCCGAAAAGGGGAAAGGAAGAGCATCTAAGGGAGACACAGTAATCCAAGCAAGAAAAATGTTTAAAAAGACCAAAGGGAAAAGTAAAGAGAGAAAAAGCAAGAAATACATTGAAATGTTGTCGTGGATCCTATTGAGCCCGCACTATTCTGTACTATCTATGTCATGTATTATATTGTAATGTTATTCTCTATTCTATTGATGAAGCTTTCATCTAGATGTATTGATGTAATGTCGTTGAACTAATGAAAGAGGAATTTGCAGGGTTTTATGGGAGTCTTCTTGTGTGACTTTATATGCACCTTTTAAAATTTTATTGTGAATGCACATGCATAGTACATATTCCTTTTTAATGTTTCAGTTGTTATGATTATATCTCCAATGTTCTAGTTATGGGTTTCCTGGGTATTTATAGCTTCCATGTGGTTTCTCCCGACGCCTAGTTCCAACACCTTAACCAAGTAAGGTCATGATGCACCTCGGATGAGATGCCTTATTCTTCCTGAATAGGGTGAAAATTTTGGCACTATGCTAGACTACAGGGAAGCCTTTTTTGGCCCCTTTTCCTAAACTCATCTTGTTCATCATTTTTTGCCAAAAATAACTTTGTGTTCAAAGCTCAAGATTTGATGAAATTTAGAGTGTCGGGAAGCTGTAAATGAGAAAAAGAAAGTTATCACCTTAGAAAAGAGATTTGATATGGTTAAAAGAAGAGCAATTTTGGATAACCCTCCTCCAAAAAGTGACCTTGGGGTATGGTCATATACAACATGTACCATAAAAATGCCTTAAGGGGATTCAATGTGTTACATTGGAACACTATAGTCAAAGTAGGTTTATTCCTTACACAAAACAAGCATTTCATACTAAGAGAAGTGTGGGATAAATTTCCTCAATTTATGGATAGCCATTTAATTTTTGTTGCATTAACATTCAATTTCATTACTCGTGGGACTACCCTTTATATCTCTAATGTGGAAATTTTCACTTAAGTAGGCCTTGTAATCTATGATAAATAGGATTGTGAATCATGGCATGTATTTCTCATCCTTTAGCTTGGCTATAATATTACTCACAATATATTATATTGGGACACGCTTGTGCCTCATCGAAACCACCTCAATCATGACCTATGCTTAATCTCTTGCATGACACAAATACTCTATTAGATCATCCACATGGCATCACCAATAGATAAAAATACATATTATCATGCTAGTTCATTCCCAAAGGCATCATCAACAAAATATTTCAATTGGATTTTTTAGTACATCCCTGCCCTTTAGTTATAAAAATTGATCATGTCCACTTATTTTATTTATAAGATCCTCCCCACTTATTTCAACTACTATGGGGTATCTATGCATAGTGAAACATAAGACACAATTCTAGCCATTATCCCCACATTTAAAAGTACTATGCACCCACACGACCAATATTGTCTCAAGTTTAATTCAATTGAACATATAGGAGTATTGAAATGCACTTTTGTGCATTTTCTTTACATGTATAATCACAAGCACTAGTGCACATAGGATATACATTTTGTTTCATATAACACAAGTTCGATTGTTCTCATCACAATTTAACATGTTGTAGCACATTTAAAGGCTTATTTGAATTTCATCATGTAGTACTCACAAACATCACTTATTCCAAACATCACTTATTCAATGCCTCCAAATATAGACACGTTTATCTCTATTCATAATCAAATCATCAAAACAATGTGCTTTATTAAGAAGATATAAAATGTGCATTTCCAAGTTGATGGCATTTAATGATACAGATTCAAAAAGTACAAGCACCAACATGATAAACACCATGTCTTACACAACTTTATTCTCATCTAAGTTATTATCTTGTATGTAAAATGAAAAACTTACATGCCTACCACATAACTTTAGGCTAGTATATTATGATTCATAATCATCATAATTTTTTTTTAACAATAATGCCTTCAACCTTACTTTCAAATGTATACCATTTTTAATATTTAGTTTTAATAACCTTACAATAAATAATACAAACAAATTAACTAAATGCAAACCATAACCTTCCCAATTAAAATTCAATCCATTTTAATAACTTACAATCCAATAATACACCATACCTTTCATTAGATTCTAAAACTCGTTAACATGTTATATTATTTCATAAATGAATAGGTAAAACCAAAATTCTCTTAACTATTCTTTAAATCATTCTTATTAGTCCCTGCCATCTGGCAATGGCCAGGGACTATAGTAATCGAAAACCTCGATGCTAGCATTAGTTAACCTGCTTGTGAGCTGTTTCTTAATGGCGGTTGATGGTGTATATTGAAAGTTTTTTAGTACATTGTAATTTACCGTGTTATTTGGCCTCTTCCCGAGGCGGGGAGGCCAAACTATATACTATATTCATTATATTCATCGGTTTCATTTACATTTTATTTGCATTTTGAAAGTGTTAAACTAATGTTAGTATTAGTTCGAAGCATTAAATGCTATGGGAGGTACCGAATGCAATATCAAAGTTGGTTGATTGCTTGTTGTCTTCATGACACTGCCATCTGGTTACATGACACTGCCATCTGGTACTTTGACACTGCCATCTGGTTATTTTGTAACACCTCGGTGGCTATATCTACTATGCAGACTCAAAGCTATATGTAGATGCCGAGATAGAAAAGGAAGAACCTATCTCTATGCAGACTCAAAGCTATATGTAGATGCCGAGACAAAAAAGGAAGAACCTATCTCTCTCGCCGAGATAGACTCGCCCCCCCTATCATCTAAGGCTTTGGCAGCGGGAAAAAAGAAACTCGAAAAAAGCCGGATAAAGCTACCTTTAGCGGCTGTGGAGATCGCTACCTGTGATCTCAGTCGGTTCGGCTGTGACTGAGCCGTCTCTTCAACCTGTGATCTCAGTTGGTTCGGCTACGACTGAGCGACTATGGGAATCGCTACCTGTAATCTGTTAGTCTGCAGAAGGTGCCTATGCCATATTCAAATGCAGATTAACCAGGCGCTCTTGACCATAACAAATATCGGGTGTGTCAAACAATTTTTGTATGTAAATTCACCTGATCTAAGAGAAATAGCAATATTTCAAGGAAACTAAAAGGCAAAACAAAACAAAAATGAAATCTTACTTCTCCAAAAACTCGTTTGTTAACCAGAACTTGTACAGTGAAATGCATAAATAAAGCAAACATATTCTCTATACAATAGGATTTTGTAAATGCCTCCATAGCTTATGCAATATGTAATGGCTCTACATACTGATTATATATCTCTGGCACACACTCTTTATTACTTAGGGAATGTGCAGAGTCTCATTTAGGAAACGAAGATAGAAATACATACGTCATTTCCTTCGAATTCAAAATGCCCATTGATTTGCATCCTCCATTTTCCAATATCACAACTGCACAATCTGTGTGCTTCTTTCCAACAGCTCTGTGTAGAACAGTCTCAGCCTCATCATCTATGGCATTAGGATCAGCCCCTGCCAACAAGAGCTCCTGTTGTCTAAAAGTTAGTTAACAGCTTCGCAAAGAAATTACTGGTCATATGAATTGACGTCATTCAGCCCAGCAAAACATAATGTTCAAAAACAATCAGCTTAAAAATTCTTATATCCTTCTATAACTATATTATTGAACAAAACTTGAAAGCCTTACCTGCATGCAGTCAGGCTGGCCATGAAATGCACAAACATGAGCAACAAAAGGGCCCAAGCCCTCTTTTAGCTTTGCATTCACATTTTCTCCTCTCTTTATCAGGGTTTTTAAACAGTCAGGTGTTCCAGCAGCCAGTGCAAATACAATTGGGGGGTCTCCATCCTTGTCCAGAACCTCCACATCTGCTTCAGGATACTCCAAAATAGTTTCGACAAGCTCAGAATAACCCCTCATGCACGCCAAATGTAAGGCAGTTTGTCCTTCAGCATTGTGATCATCTAGGAGAGTACCAACTGAGTTTCCAGTCTTTCTAGATGAAGCTCTCACAAGTAAATCTCTGCAATTCATTGCTTGTCAAAGATAAAACTACAGCCATATAACTGAGAAATCTATTTGAACAAAAATTCATGCAAACAACAAAAATTTTGGAGAGTAAAGAAAATCACCTAACACCTTCCACATCCCCTTCTGAGACCATACGATGAAGAACATTTTGAGTATCCTGTACAAATTCCAAGACAGATGAGGGAGATGGCTCTGTCCCAGTAGCCTCAGAATCTTTTGATGGATCACTGGCATGAGCAACCATGAAATCTATGAGCTTCTACCCACAAAAAAATTATAGATGCCAGTCTTAATCTCAGCTCAATGGCAAATAATGATAATCCTGTTGCAATTAAGTTTTTTGACAAAAAGACAAAAAGTGGTTACTCAGTACTCAAGTCGGGCATGAAAAAATAGTACAATGGTCCATCATTAATCAGTAATCATATTTATGGCAGAAATATTTCTTCACCTGACTGATCTACTTATTTTGTTTAACATTGATGGAAAGTCATGCAGCTCATTTTCCACATTCTATGGTGAAAGTCATAATTGTTTTTAATTGTGCCATCTTAGCAGTATAGTAACTATGAAGACTGCGAGGGAAATACGGTGAAAGATCCAGGCTGTCGTGCGCTGATCGATCTTGTTACGGTTCTTGACGTTAGCGGAAGCATGTCGGGAACCAAGCTGGCGCTCTTGAAACGGGCCATGGCTTTTGTGATATCAAATCTGAGCCCCGAGGACCGGTTATCCGTTGTTGTTTTCTCTTCGACTGCCAAACGAGTTTTACCCTTGAAGCGCATGAGTCCAGACGGCCAGCGTGCGGCTAACCGTGTCGTCGAGCGCCTGCTCTGCACTGGTGGCACCAATATTGCCGAGGGTTTGAGAAAAGGTGCGAAGGTGCTCGAAGATCGTCGTCAACGGAACCCGCTCGAAGATCCTTGCCATTACAATGTGGAGAATAAAACACAGTGACAAAGCAACAAAAGAAAAATCTAGCCCCAATACCTCTGCTGGTCTGTACATATGCAAATATTGTTGTTGTAACACGTGTAATATATGCGCCATGCTCTCCACATGTAATACATGCGTCTTGGTGTTCCATGCTCGCTATTACAAAACAATTAAATAAATTTTTGGGCCTATATTAATTTATTAATGTACTGTTATATCTCTTGCTTAGGTTACCAGTTATGTTTTATTTTTCATACAACATCAACATATCATTCTCATTACTTGATTTTGTTACATTTTAAACTCTACATTTTCCCAATTGATTGACAAAATTACGTAATTCCATTCACTCGGATCTAGTGTCCTATTCTGATAATGGCACAATAATGGTAAGGATTATCTACTTTATCTTTATTTACTCGATTTCAAATAGACTCTAATAGTTAACATTGCTATGTGCCATTCTAATTGATATTTCTAATTGTATCTTTGAAACCGGGAATGCATATTTTTAAGGCATTGGACGGATATATATTTTTCCGCCATCGCCCCCCACAATCCAAATTGAGGTTCTAGCTCAATCCACATTCAAGACATGAGATCTCTCTTCGTCTTAGTATATGATATGGAGGATCGGGCTGATAGAGAACATGCTTTCTCAACCAATAAATAGGCTCACTCAATCAAGGCAAGATCTTAGATGTCTCTTTGTCTTCGTATATGGAGGATCTATATATCTCTGGCACACACTCTTTATTACTTAGGGAATGTGCAGAGTCTCATTTAGGAAACGAATATAGAAATACATTCGTCATTTCCTTCGAATTCAAAATGCCCATTGATTTGCATCCTCCATTTTCCAATATCACAACTGCACAATCTGTGTGCTTCTTTCCAACAACTCTGTGTAGAACAGTCTCAGCCTCATCATCTATGGCATTAGGATCAGCCCCTACCAACAAGAGCTCCTGTTGTCTAAAAGTTAGTTAACAGCTTCGCAAAGAAATTACTGGTCATATGAATTGACGTCATCCAGCCCAGAAAAACATAATGTTAAAAAACAATCAGCTTAAAAATTCTTATATCCTTCTATAACTATATTATTGAACAAAACTTGAAAGCCTTACCCGCATGCAGTCGAGTTGGCCATGAAATGCACAAACATGAGCAACAGAAGGGCCCAAGCCCTCTTTTAGCTTTGCATTCACATATGCTCCTCTCTTTATCAGGGTTTTTAAACAGTCAGGTGTTCCAGCAACCAGTGCAAATACAATTGGGGGGTCTCCATCCTTGTCCAGAACCTCCACATCTGCTTCAGGATACTCCAAAATAGTTTCGACAAGCTCAGCATAAGTTACGAGCCATTCAAGGAGAGGGGCTTTGTGCAGTGAACGAATTTGTGCTACGATGAGGTGCCACAGTTATTGAAATTGACCTACGAAGGCAGTGAAGGACCGACTCGAATAGCCTCATCATCTACTAGATGGAAATGTCTCGAACTCTTGTTCATATGCTCAGAATGGCACCCACAGTGTTTCATTGTTCACCTTGATTCACTGGAAATACAAAGCACAGAGAGAGACCCTGCTATCTGGACCATGCCAAATGCTTTGGATCTTGGTAAACTGTTTAGTTATAGAAAATCAGAGAATCAAGCTTCCTCCTCTCAAGATGATTTGCACTGCTCAAAAAGTCAAGCTAAACAGGATAAGTCAGATTGACTCGCTGGAAATATTCCTGTTTATGAAAAGTATCCCAAGTTCCGTAGGCATGCTACATAAAAACTACAAAATGATCTATAATGGCTTTATCTACAAGGTCATCTGCTATAAGAATAGGGTGCCTACTATTCACAGGGCAGGGACTAGCTGCCTCACAGCCTTCCTTGTTTAATAAAGTATTTGAATAATTTGAAAACTTGCACTTATATCCTTGTTACCATTAAAAAAAACATTAGAACTAAAGAGAGAATCATTACTCCTTAAATGGTAGATTATAATCTTCCCCACTCTCCTTCTCTTATGAAATCATAACCCTTCCTCTTTGTCCTATTAAAAATATTTCATATACCTTTTATATTTATGTAAATTTAGTGATTACATGTTTATACCATGTCTATATGTTCCAACTTTAACTTTAGAATAGAAACAAATATCCTAAGTTGATTAGTAAAACCTTAAATGCATTGAGCTTCCATTGTCATCCAAATGTTTTGACAAACATGAAAGTATATAATATCTTATCTCATCTCTGTTTAGCCACAACTTCACAACTTTCTTTGATCACTTCAAATGTAAATATGAGGGTGGGGTGCACATATTAGGGATTTTGCCACGTCATCGGAACGTCACTTTGTCACTAGAAATATTGGAGGGAGGTGAAGGCTTTGACACACTTGTTGAAGAACTTCATCATTATATAGTGAAACTTCTTTCTAAAAGGTCCTTATAATTAATAAATATAAATGAAAGATGTTTTTTATAATTAATATAAATGAAAGATACTTTTTATAAAGTACCTAACGTTCACTTAGATTAGCTTTGATTTTCAGCACTAAGGTGGAAGAGCTTCATTCCTATATGGTCAAATTTTATATGGAGACTAGCTTGCTAGAAAGTTATTATATTTAATATAAATGAAAGACACTTTTATAAAGTAACCTAACATTCGGTTAGTTTACCTTTTCTTTTGGAGACTAGCGTTGGGAATTATTGATATGGTTTTCAATTAATTATTTTAAAAATCGACGCTTATTACATTACAATGACTCGTTCAATGATTATATATATTTTGATATGGTTTTCAATTAATTATTTTAAAAATCGACACTTATTACCATTACAATGACTCGTTCAATGATTATATTTATTTTTTTATTATTATGTCAATTTGTTTTTAGTGTTTTCCAATTCCGTTTTTTTTCCTCTGGAGAGGTTTATATTTTTGTGGGATTCTTTTACCTAGGCAGAGGAATTATTCAGATGGTCAAAAGTAATTGGAATTTGGGCAAAAGAATTCAAAAAAGCTTTGTAGAGATAGTGTTTGAATTGTGTTTTTGATGGTGGAAATGGATTCAGCACTATCAAAAACGTATAAGACACCTAAAATTTTGAAGTTTAACAACTATAATTTGGATTTACAAAAAACTTTGACAAATTTTCTCTGATCGGAATTTCCATAACTTTTTGTTAGATTCTTAGTTTTAGACAATTAGTTTAAGTTATTTGTAATTTATTGCTAAGCTTTTTGAACAACGTGCAATTTTTTTAAAGAAACCTAAACCTTTAAGGAGTGGGAGGTGACTATGCTCGTAAGAGGCAAACCCGTTTAAAAATATTTCCATGCCATAGAGAGGCGAGAGAAAAGCATAAATACGTTTACCTTTGCTAGGTGTTTGTGCCTAGATATTAATGTTATAAAAATCTCCATCATTTACATCTGGTTGACTTAAGGACCTTTCAACACCCTTCAAATATCCCTATAAGTTTATCTCTAACTTTTCCATATCTAGTTAGGGTATGCTTGGGCATAAAGCTTGATAGGTTAATCACTGTGTAACTTCATATTATTGATTTACATATATATTGTTTATGGGATGAAACTTAAATGGTTATGAGAAAGGTTGGTTTTTTTTTCATTTGAGTTTAAATTTTAGTTTATGAGAGGTTTATTTTTTGTAAATTGATTATTAATAGTTTTATATGATTTATTTGTGAGTTGTTAATTTGATTTTTTGTTTCAAAGAATATATTATTTATCTTGTATATTATTTTTAAAATGAAGGGAAGTGTTCATGACATTTTTTTGATATATGTAATCTGGAAAAAATATATGGCATCCTTTCATTATCCCTTAGTTTAACCCAAGAACAACTCAAAATAAGATTTATAAAAAAAAATCATTGTATTCATCATCAAAACAACCTCAATTATGACCATGTTGAACTTCTATCATGACACAAATCATTCTTTGAAAAATCATGAATCCATAGTGGAACTGAATCCACATCCAATCATATCCTTCCACCATATACCAACCAAAGGATATTCAAACATCCAAATCCATAATACATTATTTTGCAATACACTATCTATAACAAGTTGTATATGATGTGATATGTAGAAAATCCTATAGAATGAGATCCACAATAAATATTATAGGATGGGATCTATAGTAAGGCATGTAGTATGGATTCATAACAAGAACCATAACATGGATCCATAGCAAACTTGTAGCATGCACCTATGATATTCCAAAAAATTGTTATAAACATGCATTTCTCCTACTTATTATTCAAATAATCAATGAAATGTGAAGAAATGCAAGTCAAGAGTACATTGTGCCTAAACCAAGATCTAAGCATAAAAAATAATCAATACAAAATAAAAAGGTAGGAAAATCGATATGCAAAAGATGACAATTCTAGGGACCATTACTTGTAACCATTGCATTAGTGGTGAATTCTATTTGTTCATTTATATAAATATCTAAACCTTCCATATGCAATGGAGAAAATGTTTAGGTTGTTATTTTTTCACACGTTTGTATTGATATAATGACAAAACATTGTTATAATTATTCATAGTTAAGAGTTGCAACATTTCTTTGCATTACTTGACCCCTACTGCTATTATAGTTCATTTTTTTGTCCCATAAATATATGTACATTTGAGTTAATCATTATGATGACTTTGCATTATCCCTTTGGATTATATTACTTTTTCTTCTTCTTGTATATTTGAATTTCTATTATGCATTTCATTATTTAGTTGAATAACAGTACTCTACAATTTCCATTAACAAGTTTCCATGGCAATAATATCCTTGCAATATTTATCACATTTTTTTCTTCATCAAGTTTCTCTTTGCAAAGGCTCATTGATCATCATGATCAGCTATTATGGCTTACTTGCTAATTGTATGCAAATTAGCATAACCATAATTTTAATCATCATCACCACAATTGAAGAGACTGTGTACTTAAAATGATTATTCCAAACCTATGTCCAAATCATTGATGGATCAATGGAAGTGGTAAAATACACTTGAGTGTATTTTCTTTGCATGTATGCATTTGAGTGTATTTTCTTTACATATTTGACTTGCACATATGCAAGTGGTGAAATACGAATGTAATCATAAGCACCCATGCACTTTGAAAAGAATATCCCTTCAATATAACAAGATTTGAAGTTGAAGTATAGTAAACACAATATGACTCATTGTAAACCATTTGATATCCTCCAAAAGAATAATGTGATTTATTGAGAAGATGAAGAATCTTCATTCCCAAATTAATGACATTTAGCAACAAATCTAAAAATATAAACAATAACATAATAAACACCACGTTTTCCAAAACTTCTTAATTAAAAATAAAGTATGACTCAAATTTTAAAGTAAAAATTACCATACACACTATAAAATCAAACCAACATGATATCTTCTTATACATTCACTAAACAATAAACAATATAACAACAATGTAACACCAATCTCTTTAACCTTAACATGCCACAATACCTTAAAATATGTCTAATATCCAATGTTGAGCTCATACAACTATACAATCCTCTCATACTTAATTGCAATATAATGCAACCATTACATTATTGACATTGATCTTAAACGAAATTAATTAATTGCAATATAATGCAACCATTACATTCTTGACATTGATCTTAAACGAAATTAATTAATTAATTAATTAATGATTATATAGATAACATTTTGAAAATGTTTATCTCTTAATTTAAATATTGTGATTGGATGATAATTTCATGATCAACCCTTAAGGTGGGGTGAGCGTACCTTCCAATATTTATCTCGTTTATAAGGATTTCCTGCGAGTCATCATCAATGTAAGGACTATATTTCAAATTTGATAAGAATGGGAGGCGTGTTGTTTCATGATAGGGGTCTCACATGTCTTCTACCCCATTGCACCATGTCATCCGAACATTTCTTTAGTAGTGGTGACCTTAGTGGATTGGCAAATACGTTTCTTTTTTAGTAAAGTTTCTTTTTTGGATATGAATGTTTTTTTATATATAATATAAATGAAAGAACCTTTTATAACTTAGCTTATCACTCACTTAGGTTATTTCGTCTTTTCAATGCTAGTGGAAAGAATTATTCACATAGTTAAATATTTTTGATAAGGTTTCCAAATTAATTATCCTAACATGATGTTGATATGCATTATAGTTAGATAATCATGTATTTTGTAAGCTTCAAAACTCTTACTTTTTAACATGATGTTATAATTATTACTATTACAAAGTTTCCTTGGAAGTTTCTTGGAACATGTTTGTCACAATTGTTTGTTTATTATGACGTTGATATGCATTATATTCGGATAATCATAATCATGTATTTTGTATTATTATTGGTAGAGTTTTTTTTTGGAATATTTTTGTCATATATATATATATATATATATTTAAATATTTTAGTTTTTTTCTAATTCTTAAAATTGACTTTTTCGTTGTTTCTTTTTTATAATGTTGTTTCAAATTTTTAGGTGAATAAAGTTTCTTGTTTGATAATTGTTCTCACCCATAGTGTATAAAGGTCAACATCTTCAAGGATGGGATTGTGGATTTCTTGATCTTAGAAACGTTAATCACACTGCATTCATTAGTATTGTTGTATTAGTCGTTTACTAATTTGGAATCAATTTTTTTTATCCAAGTTAGGTATATCTAGATTCATTTGTATGTTGAAGGAGACAATTTTTTTGAGTTATCTCATTGGATCACTACTTGATGTCAAGCACAAGGCATGTTGTATAAGGATTTCATTGAGCTGAATACACATTTCTTCTCTCTGTTGAGTAGGTACTTGTTCTATAAGTACTTTGTCTCATTAGGAGTATTTTTGTTCTCACTTTCCCTTACTATTTTAGGTGTGAGGATTTGATAGATAAATATTCAAAGACCAAAGAAAATGGTAGATTAAACAACTATGTCTTAGAATGAGCGTGAACATGCCTAGTTTTCCTAACTATATAGGTATTGTTTTATCAAGGTTAGAGAATTATAGTTTTGATCAAATTTAGTTATTATAAACAATGTTCCAATATGAATGATCTATCATGCTCATGTGAAACATAGGCAAACGATAGAGTTAATCATGAATGAGTCAAACTTTATTGTGGTAGAAGCATATAAAGTTGGATTATTAAGAAAAGCCAAAAATAGCCATTCAACCAAATAAATTGAAATAAATAAACAAAAATGCCAATCAGATAATGATGTAAGCTGGGAATTGATAATGGAAAAATCGAAGGGAAAAACTCTGATGTATTGATTAGTCACATCATAATGCTAGTATTCTATGTTTATAAGAAATACCATGAATAAAGGTTTACTGAGTCAAAAGACTCATTTACAATAATAAAGACAGAGAAGGGTCGTATTGGGAGAACCCAAAGAGAACCACTTTGTACACAATCTTACATATATTCGTACATTCTTAAAAAATGATTAAGTGTCCTTCCCATTATGTTTACATATAGAAGAAGATATTGATTAGAATACTTAACAACATCTTACTAGTTTTGGCCAAAAGAAGAAGATGAAAAGGTATGTGTCTCCACATTAACCGGTGCTTGCATTGGGTTTGTTGACTATTTGTGATGTTAACTAACATATGCTAAATCATCCTTTCCACTAGACATGTAGGATAATTTACCATCCTTGTCAAAGGATGTGTAATTGAATGAGTTAAGGGTCAACTAATAGATTTTAAAGTTAGTTGACTAATTCAAAGGATGTGTGAGTCTCAACTAATATGGAAGTTGATTGGGAACTCTGATCAAATATTCAATTGAGACTAGGCACTAGTTGATGGATGCTAATTGTGTCTTGGAATGGATCATATGGTCCCTTTGACGTTATGTAATAGGTGGAGAAAAATATATTTGATTGGTGTTACAACCATATGTGAGCATCTATTATGTTATCACTGCAAAGAAGTTGAAATTTTTGAACCTTCCATGCTCAATTTAGAGGAGGAATTGTCAATGTTGCTATAGATTGAAGACTTAGTGCTTGAATGTGGACTAAGTTAGAATAGGACACTATTTTGTAATGGAAGCATCAAGAATCTTTTGAGATAAACAATATTTTATAAGAGTTTGTCTAAAGGTCCAAGTTCCTACCAAAGAAAAGTGATAATATATTAAAGGAGGTGAAGTATAGATTTCCTCATCTTATTCATAAATAATATGTTTTAAGGGAACAAAAACTCCTAAAAGGGGAAGATTTTGTCTAAAAGTGGACAAGGTAGAAGACTTCTTAAAGAATGAATTAGGATGGGTCAAAGGAGAAACATTATTAAAGTGAGACAACTAACTAATAAAAAAGAACTAAATGACTAAAGATTAATGACAAAGTCAACTAACTTATTCACTAGATTGGATTGACTAGTTCACTTATGTCAACAACCAAGTAGAGATATTTTCTCATGTTTAATGACCATATGGATTCAAGGATTGGAGGGTTCATTTTCATAAATATTAATCATTTAGACATATGTCAAAATAGAGGTAATGTTTATGTGGTATTTGATCATTAGGACAAGTTGATTGTATAGAGGCATCCATTACCAAAAGTAAAGTTTAATCATCTTGATGACTAAAGGGATGCGAGAGGAACCAAAGAGATATAAAATACCTTTGAAGGTGCTCCATAAGAAGGTGGAATAGAAGAAAATAGGTTTGCAGATTTGAAAATATGAATGTGGAAGTTCACTAAAGGATCACAACTAGCTTTGGAAGTTGTATTTTTCATAGATGAAGTAAGTTCCTTATAGAAAGGGTAAACCTCATATTTGGCACAACTATTACTCATGATTATGAAATATAATTTTTATAACCCTATTTTCCACTTCATTGTGTTTCCAAAGACCTTAGCTCAAATCAAAACAATTGCAAGTTGAAGTTCATCCCATTTCACCCTTACTTTTTCTCATTAGATGTCGCATCGCTCCTTGCTCGTTATCATCATGGGTATCATTGCTCCATCTCGGTGTACATCCTGACATGGAATTTTCAAACTACACATGATGCCTTTGTTCATGGAGTGATGATGGCTCTGTTATCACCACAAGAAACTCTCCTAGGTTGTATATCAAAGATGCTCGGGAACATTAAAAACTCAACAAAAATGTTGGAAAATGGTGGATGAATGGAAGAAATGATGCATATTCAAGCTAGATAACCACTTCTACTATGCTTAACCCCAGACATGGGTGAACACCCCCAGAATACAAGGCTTTAGACCACCAATTACTCACAGTTTTAGGATTAAGTGGAAATGGAGAATACTGATCACACCAGCAGATGCAGAGGACTCTGTGATGGCCAGCTGCAACTAGTAAGGAGGTCTGCAAATCTATTTCCTAATGCACAGACAGGATGACAGCTCTTTGGCATTAAAACAACAGAAACCTACATACATATTCAATAATACATGCTAAATTCTAACACAAAGGTGGGATGATAGCCCCTCTAATGCTAAACATCAACAGCACATGAATAAATGCATAACAGGCACAGCCTGGAACAAAGAAGAAGTGGAAAGTGAGCAATTAATAGCAAAAGAAGCTTGTATTAGCTGAAAATGAAGACCAGACGCTGCAGGTATCACAGTAGTTACAGTCTCCAGAAGTTGAACCTTACATCAAAATAACATTCATCAACCATCAACCCCTATTACATTCTGTCTTCTGGATATATATAGAGATTTTTTAAGAAATTTCTTTGCTGCTCTATGCCTAGAGGGGTCATAATGGACCACCAACCACATTAATTCTCTGAAATGGGCCTCTGTTACGATCTGATTGTCTTAATGAACAAATCAACCTTTCTCTGGTGTTCTGTAGTCCTTCTCAGTCAGGTGGAGTACTGACTGATACAAGCTCCATAACTAACAACCGTGTTAACTGCTCGAGGCTGTCTTGTTTCCTTCTTTGGCCATAATGCTCTTGAATGCAGTAGTTATAGAATAATTTGCACAGGTACATATTCTGCAAACCACCTCCGTCCTTCAGGAGTTTGGAAAGGCTATGAGAGAAGACCATGTTGGCAAACTGTGGGAGAAAATAGGCCATAGGATCACGCAGATCAACGGCGGAAAACACTCGGCGAGGAGTAGCGGGAAGTGAGGCGGAAGAGAGTTGTGAGCTGTTGGATCCAATGCACGAACAACAGAGATCTATCGCCGAGAGAGAAACGGGAACGAACGGAAGCGGACAGACGAGAGCCATCAGATTAGGGCGCGGTGGATCCGACGGTCATCGCACGAGAAAGACGCACGGGTGATAACGCGCGGGGCATAGTGGTTTCGTGGGCGGGCAGTATTCCCCGCACCGCCTATCAGAGGTGGGCAGTTTCCATATAACCCCTCGCGATCCAATGAAACAACAACATGTGGCAGTAGGAAACCATCGCGATTGCGCGTTAACGGGCGGGCAGGTCATGCGAGCGGGGCTTGTGACTGTCGTCCAATCGCGACAAGGTTTGATCTGACGGTGAGGAGATGCACAAGGTTTAACGTGCGGGAAAAAGGACTACGACCTTTGGATCACGACGATCAACGGTAGAGGAGCGATGGCAGAATCGTGTCGGCGGTAGATAAGGGGACAGTTTTATAAGGTTTTACACGATTTGTCGCTTTGCAACGAGGGAAGAGGGACGTAAGAAAAGCACACGGTCACACGATCACAATCATATGACCATTTGAACATGGCGAACGGGGTTACAGAAATATGGACTACGCAAAGCTTTTAAGGGTTAAAACAAAGGCAACGGAGTAAAAGAAACTAAGCAGGGAAATAGGGAGAGGCGAGGAATGAAGAGGTTATCAGAAGAAAAATAGAGATAGAGGGGTTAAGAGGGTATGAGGAAACTGAAGGAGCTGAAGGGGAACGACTGTTGCGAGGACCTTTTCAGCACCAACACACAACCAAACCCGAGTTAGACCTTCCAATGCTGAAGTTGTAGTAGAGCTAACACTAGCTCCTTCTGGCGATGAGATCCTCGCTGTGAGGTCTCAAGAACTGCAGACCAATGCCTTCATACAAAACATAGCTTTAAAAGCATTGCCTAGTATCCATTGGGCATGGAGTCAAATTAAGTCTATACTAAAAAGAACACATTTACAATATTAAGTCTTGAAAACTTAAAACTTTAAAAACTACCCATCTACTGGGCTACCAAAATTGTTTCCTGTCAGCTGGTTCATCAAAAAGCTGCAAAACTGGATTGATTTGATCCTCTATTTCAAAAAATTTGGGGCATTTGACCTTAATAGGAAGATATGGATAAAATCTCATCTCCATTCTGTGTGCTCTATTCCTTGGATGTTCTTTATGTGAGCTTCTGTACACCTGCTGAATAACCACGTTTGTTGTGTACTTGTCTGTGTCTTTTGTGGCCTACACAATAAATATAAATGGTGTACCAATAAGTTCATGTGTAGGGGACACAAAAACATTATCTACTCCTAAACCTTTCTTTGAACAATCCTCGTCCAAGGAGGAGTCCCATAACTATACATCCTCTTCCTCTGTCATCTGATAAGTTGCCTTTTCAGTCTGTGTGGAGGCCTTCTGAGTAGGAATTAGAATATCAAGACTGAGATGATCAATATCAGCCTTGGGCTTTGAAATATGGCCTGCCTCAGAGTTTAGGGAGCAACTGTGAGGGAATTTTACTTGATCAGGCAGAGGGACGAAAGATGATGGGGAGCTTTCTTCTCCCTTCTTGATCACTAGTCTGGGGACAAAAGCAGGTTGACTAATTTGCAGATCTGCATAGCCATGTGAAGATGAGCTAGCATCGGGCACAAATTCTTGGAGGTTGGTAGGACCTGCTGCTGACTGCTTCTGCTGATCAGCTTGTTGTTCTGTAGCTACAACAAGCTCATGAGCAGCACCTCTGGATAAAGCATCTTCATAAGCAGCTCTGGTTAAGAAGGGGGCACTGCCCTTATCTTCCAAACCATGGACCTCCTCCTCTTCAGGTTGCTCTTCTTCCATGACTATCTTCTGAAAAGGGGTCTTCACCCTTTTGTCTTCTTTTGCATCCTGATTTCTCTGCAAAATCTGCAAATGCTCCTATGCTCCTCTATATGGATTTGGCTTTGGAAGAGAAAGGTCACAAGGAACTACTACTTCTTCAGAATACTGCTCAGCTTTTAGTATGGAAACTTCAGAGGCTAACGCCTCAATCATCCTGGCTAATATATCGATATTAAGATCTGAGGATGATGAGGATTCACCTCCTTGTCTTCTCCCTTCAGCATCACCTTCGAGTCTTTCTACAGCAATGATGTTTACTTCTATTTCGAAGGCTGAATCTTGCATATCAGCCAAAGAAGTACATCTTCTTTCTCTTAACAACAGGCAGAATTGAGAATCAAAGGCATTAGCATAAGTGAGCATGGCAGAAGTAGGGGTGGGTCTTACTTCAACTGGCATTCTGTTGTACATATGATTGAATCTGATGTTGAAATCAGACAGCAGCTCACCATCTTCTCTCTGCAAGTTCCCAAATTCAGTATGATAATAGAGCAGATCTTTATTATTCCCCCAGTGCTTTAGGAACACATCATCTAGGGCCTCAATGTCTGCAATAGACCTAGGGGTTAGTTCTTTAAACCATTTTCTAGCTTCCTCATCTAGGCTTTGGACAAAGACCCTCATCTAGACATCCTCTTCATTGATATCCAGGTTATCAGCATAACTATAAAAGGCCTCAAGGTGCTCTTCAATTGATATTCCTTCTGTACCAGTAAACCTAGGCATGAATTCTTGATAATCTCCTGCAGGCATGGCATTCAAAGGGACAGGCAAGACCAGGGGTCCATACCTAGCAGCAACTATTCTTTCTATCTTTGTAAGGGCTTGCTGACCTGCCATGACTAGGGTATATGAAAGGATACTGGTAGACTGAGTGGTATGAATCAATGAAAGGAATGGCAGAAATAGAGGAATATGATGGACAACAAAGAATGTTTCTTTCTTTGAACTGGAATCCGAAAGGGAGATGAATGACTAAGGAGCTTTATGAATCTCTGAAGGTGAATTTCACTAGCAGAGATACATAGGATTTCCAAGGCTTACCTGGTCCTAATGCTCCTTTCTACGATACTTTCTTCTGCTTAACGATCTTCTCAGGATCAGGCACTGGTTCAGCTGGTGATTTCTGAAGATATCTTCGATCATACCTCACAAACTGAGCCAGAACTTCAATGTGGAGTCGCCAAAAGTTGGTCTTCCTCCAGTGGAGTTGCCAAATAGATGATTACAACCAAATTATGTGCCCAGACCTTGTCTATCATCAAAATCTGGAACTGTGTCATTCTCCCAGGGAAGTTGAGCTTTGATTCTCCTCTCCCCGGCAACAACGCCAATTAATGTTATCACCCCAAGAAACTCTCCTAGGTTGTATATCAGAGATGCTCGGGAACATTACAAACTCAACAAAAATGTTGGAAAATGGTGGATGAATGGAAGAAATGATGCATATTCAAGCCAGATAACCACTTCTACTATGCTTAACCCTAGACATGGGTGAACACCCCCACACTACAAGGCTTTAGACCACCAATTACTCACAGTTTGAGGATTAAGTGGAAATGGAGAATACTGATCACACCAGTAGATGCACAGGACCCTATGATGGCCAGTTGCAACTAGTAAGGAGGTCTACAAATATATTTCCTAATGCACAGACATGATGACAACTCTCTGGCATTAAAACAACAGAAACTTGCTTACATATTCAATAATACATGCTAAATTCTAACATAGAGGTGGGATGACAGCCCCTCTAATGCTAAACATCAACACCACATGAATAAATGCATAACAGGCACAGCCTAGAACAAAGAAGAAGTGGAAAGTGAGTAATTAATAGCAAAAGAAGCTTGTATTAGCTGAAAATGAAGACCAAATGCCGCAGGTATCACAGTAGTTACAGTCTCTAGAAGTTGAACCTTACATCAAAATAACATTCATCAACCATCAACCCCTATTACATTCTGTCTTTTGGATATATATAGAGGCTGTTTACAAAATCTCTCTGCTGCTCTATGCATGGAGGGGTCATAATGGACCACCAACCACATTAATTCTCTGAAATGGGCCTTTGCTACGATCTGATTGTCTTAATGAACAAATTGACCTTTCTCTAGTGTTCTGCAATCCTTCTCGGTTAGGTGGATTACTGACTGATACAAGCTCCATAACTAATAACTGCATTAACTGCTCGAGGCTATCCTGTTTCCTTCTTTGACCATAATGCTCTTGAATGCAGTAGTTGTAGAATAATTTGCACAGGTACATATTCTACATACCACCTTCGTCCTTAAGGAGTTTGGAAAGGCTGTGAGAGAAGACCATGTGGGTGAACTGCGGGAGAAAATAGGTCGTAGGATCACGCAGATCAACGGCGGAAAACACTCGGCAAGGAGTAGCGGGAAGCGAGGCAGAAGAGAGCTGTGAGCCGTCAAATCCAGTGCACGAACGGTAGAGATCTATCGGTGGGAGAGAAGCAGGTACGGATGGAAGCGGACAGACGAGAGCCATCAGATCAGGGCGCGGTGGATCTGACAGTCATCGCAAGAGAAAGATGTGTGGGTGATAACGTGTGGGGCATGGTGGTTTCGCAGGCGGGCGGTATTCCCCTCACCGCCTATCGGAGGCAGGCGGTTTTCATATAACCCCTCACAATCCAATGAAATAGCAACACGTGGCAGTGGGAAACCATCGCGATCATGTGTTAATGGGCGGGCAGGTCATGCGAGCAGGGCTTGCGACTGTCGTCCGATCGCGACGAGGTTTGATCTGACGGTGAGGAGATGCACGAGGTTTAACATGCGGGAAAAAGGACTGCGACCGTTGGATCGTGACGATCAATGGCGGAGGAGCAATGGCAGAATCGCGTTGGCGGTAGACAAGGGGACAGTTTTATAAGGTTTTACATGATTTGCCACTTTGCGACGAGGGAAGAGGGATGTAAGAAAAGCGCACAGTCACACGATCATGGTCATATGAACATTTGAACATGGCGCCTAGGGTTACAGAAATATGGACTACGCAGAGCTTTGAAGGGTTAAAACAAAGGTAGCGGAGTAAAAGAAACTAAGCAGGGAAATAGGGAGAGGTGAGGAATGAAGAGGTTATCAGAAGCAAAACAGAGACAGAGGGATTAAGAGGGTATGAGGAAAATGAAGGAGCAGAAGGGGAACAACTACTGCGAGACCCTTTTCAGCACCAACACACCACCAAACCTGAGTTAGACCTTCCAATGTTGAAGTTGTAGAAAAGCTAACAGGCTCAAGGTTCTAGAATTTGGCTTTCTAAATATGATCATCTTAAGTGAGGGTGTGATGACTTGGCTTAAGTTAAACTATTAGATAACTAGATACAACCTAACTCCTCTCAGCTCTAGGTGATGATATACATCATCCCATATTTGGGAATTTCCTATATAACCAGACTCTCTCAAGGGTGAGTAAAAAGGAGAGGGATAGTATATTGTATTTTTATGTTTGAGAATTGTTACTAGGATATCATTCTTTGTTGCATAGATGAGCCCAATCTATGCTTGTGAGTCAAGGAAGGGTTAAAATTGAGATACCAGAGAGGAGTGCTTTCCTTCCAAGATGATTATACTTACTTTTATATAAAGTTATATAGATTTCTATATTGTTTCTTCCTCTTGCATGTTGTAGAATATAAGATCATGATATGTGCTTATGTTATGATTTTATTATTTTATGTACACTAACTTACCTTCTATTAGAGGAAAATGATTTCCCTTGTTTGTCTATGATTGTTTGTGGATGATAAGTTCCATGTGTTAGAGTTAGATCTTGGGATGAAAAGTAAGATTTTTGGCTACTAAATCAAGTCCATGGTATACATTGGCTTGCAAGGGTAACAAGGTGCATAGTCCATTCCTTTCTTTGTTTACATTTCCATATGCAAGGTTTTTTTCATAGAGATCTAGGGGAGACTTGTTTAGCTTTCTATCTACAATTTAGTAGACCCTAATGAGGGATCTATAGGGAAATATTACCTTTTCTCTAGGGTGGAAAGTGTGCAAATAGAACTGGAAACTCCATTGGTGATAGGGTCTAATCTTCAAACTTAGTGTGACAAGGTCTAATATTCTAATTTTGGCTATGTGTCCCTTCTTCCTTTGGGGCATACCACTAGCTATCTTTGAAACCCCAGTTAGTTTCCATAGTTTATCATTTTCCCTCCCTCCTATTGAATTCATTTTCAGTGTGGGGTGAGGAAAATCCCAACCATGGGAGTTGTGTGGTTCCCACCTAGTTTTCTATGCCTATGGTCACTATCTCTAGTATGGGAAAATCATGTACGGGGAATCTTCTCGGGGAGTTCCTTTATCCTAGGGGGAAATCCCCCTAGGGGAAACAATAATTTTTCCACTACAACTGCTCCATGGGTTTAACACTCTAGGGATAGTAATCTCTTTGTTAATATTGCTTCATTATAAAACTATGCTATGGGGCAAACTACAAGGTACATTTTGGGGTACCATCTTTACCTCCAGACCCATTTAACCGAGATCAACTTCCATTTCTAGCATCACTTGACTTGTCATATTTGGGGAAACTTACAAATGACTCCATTTTAAATGAACAATTGAGGACATCAGTGCTAATTAAGTTACCCTAGAATATAATGAATCTCAATGGTAATCCGAGAGAGAAATTGACCACACATCACCACATACGAATTATATGGTGTTCATATAATTCTTTGGTGGATGATAGTATTAGGTTGCATCTATTCTAGTGAACTCTGATTGAAGATGCCACTAAATAGTACATTGAACTTGATAAGGAATCTTACCATGATTATGCCACCTAGCATGAAGGTTTCTGATTAATTTCTATTTACCTTCACAACAATATATTGGAATTGATCTCTTATCTATCATTAGGAGGGAAACTACCACTCATATTTTTTATCATATTCATGAGTGGAGGCAATGTAAGTGATTTATTAAGACCAAGATTCTCGATCGATTACTGGAAAAGTAATTTACATGTAACAACCTTGGGTTAAAGTTTCATGTAATAAAGGTTAATAAAGGAAAAATAAGACTGAGGTCATGAGACATGTATTCCAAGTTGAATGTTGGGAAAACACTATAGTGGGCATCATTTTTGGTTTATGTATGGGTATGGAAATTGGGAAAGGAATTGACAAAGGAAAAGAGGCAATAATTTGCATTTAGTTATGAAAATAAAGGAAAATAGGAGAAAATGAAGGTGAAGAGACACAAATTTTCATGCTAAGGAAATTAGAGGAAAAATGGAGAAAATGGAGACATCAATAATAAAAAGGCATAAGAGAACCAGTTCACTGCTTTTATCAGTTTTAGATTGGGTTGATTGATAAAGGGAGAGAGAGAGCTCCAAGAGAGGAAAAGCAAGCAAGGAAGGAAAATAAAGCAAAGGAAAGAAAGGAGAAGGTTGGATTAGTGGGTCCAACAGGAAAATATTGCAAGTAATAGGTTGCATGTATGATTTCCTAGCTAAGATGTGAATGCATGGTACATGCATTTGTTTATTTGGTTCATTTGTTGTCATTTGCATGGGTTTTTCCTAGTTTGACAGTAGTTTCATCCTTGCCTTATCATTTCATGCATAGCCATGGTGTGATGGGATTCATTCCTAGTTGAGCTTTGGATTGCCAATAGGTTTTGAAACTGAGTGAGGTGGTCTTAAGAAAATTCCCAAGGATTAGGGGTGGATATTCTTTTCTCCATGAAGCCCTCGACAAGTGGGTGTAGATAGGAAAATTCCTTAAGGTATGATGAATAAATTTTGAGGAATCAAAGATTCGTTTGGTTTTGTGATATTGGGACCAGTTTAGGTAAGATAATGGTAGTTTGAGGGTGGAGGTGGTTTAACCTCTAGATTCCTTTGGGTGTTTATCTATTGGCTTATCCCATGACATCCCGCATTCATGCTTGGAATATAGCATAGGGTTGATTGGCTCAAAGTAATATTTGGTCTAGCCCAATCTATGGCCAATTGGTATGTTGAAGTCCTTGACTTGGTTGGATTTTGCATAAGTTAATAAGAGTTATTTTCCTATTGTAATCTATGAGAACTTGTACTTAATATTATGATGATTTGACAGTTGTTCTCTCATGGTTAATATTTTGGTTATATGATGGTTATAAGCATGGTTTTATAATATGTTCTAGCTATGACTCTTGTTCATGAATTGATATGCTAATGAATGGTTGATGAATGCATGAGCTAACAAGTCTTATTTAAGCTATTATAAGAGGGAATTAAACATTATTGGTGATTCTCAGATGAAGTTTAGACCCTTAAGATCATATATGTGTTCATCACCTGTAGCTTTTATGTCTTTCATATGTTTGACGAAATGCTTGTCATGGTTAGGCATGGTTAGGTCATGTTCTTGTTCAAGTTCTGAATGACTAGCATTATTAACATCCTATTTATGCTTATGGAAAGTTACAGGCAGTTCTGGGCAGGGGTCTATGGACTAGCCTAAAATGGCTCAGATCTCAGAACCGCAAGCACATAACTGGAGCTTTTGGGCCATAAATGCATGGAGGCAAGATTTTGAGTGCAATTATAGCCTCATGACTGCATGGATGCAGTGTCAAGGGTGTGTTTATGTTTCTAGGTCAATGAAAAAGGGGTCCAGCTCATGGATTGACCACCTAGGGTGGTTTGCAACTTTCTTAGGAGTCAGTGGTTTCTGAGGTGTGTTGGTAAAGTTGTCGATTTGTCGGCCCCACTTCCATAATTGTAACTTGGAGGTCATGTCATGTCATAGTATCACTCTGCTTCACATTTAATCTGAGGGTTTGTAAAAGTGGGTAAATGTGGGCGGGGCAATTACAGATTGGTATAAGAGCTTCTAGGTTCAAACACTTGGACTAGATGGGTGGGATATGTTTTTTATGCATGCATGTTATTCGTATGCATACATTGCAGTGGATATAGTTTTCATGTATATAGTCAGTGTTACAATTGAGTTATCATGCATGATGTGAGGTGTTGATAGGCTGATGTCATTATCATTATATATATATATATATATATATATATATATATATATATATATATACAGACACACACACACACACATATATATATATGTGTGTGTGTGTTTGTGTGTGTGTACACACACACATATATATCAAACTAATCTAGACTGATTTGTGCAGATGGGATAGCCTCCCCTGAACTTCACTAATGTATGATTTTGATTATGTTTGTATTTAGTTTATCTAACAAGGAATGTTTAAAAGAAGAAGAGGATTAACAATGATGAGCAGAATGGTGGATTATAGTTCACATGAATCTCCTTATAGATCATTTGAGTAGTACATAGAAGAGTACTCTCCTGAAATAGCAGATACACTGAAAAGTTTGAAGGCATAAATCAAATTTTTCAAGGCAGATAATGACAAGATAATTGAGTAACAAGAAAGACTTGTGAGAGCTCAGGAAAACCAAGTTGAGGTCAATGTGGTCATCCTTTAGAGTTTATCATATTTGTAGAGACAGGGACAACAAAGGATCAATTATGGACAGGATGAAAGGACTAATGGGGCATATTGTAGTAGGTTGTGATTAGGGCACAGGTTGGACAAGGATGACACGATCAGAGGTGGCAGATGGATGGATACACATGATAGGAGAGGTAGTGATTATGGGTTCTATTCTAGTTCTGGTTTAGATAGACATCATGGACATCATTGTTATCATCCTTACAGGAGGAGTGAGAGGGGGTATTTTCGAGATGATTTTAAGAAAGACAAGTCTCCTACATTCTATGCAAAGATGAAAAAATCAGAAGATGTAGAAGCATGGTTGCTTGGGATGAAGAAGTTCTTTAAGTTGCATGAGTGTATAGAGAATATGAAAGCCAAGATAACTATTTTTAGTCTCAAGGTAAAGACATATATATGGTGGGAAAAGTGTGTCAAATGCATCAAGATAGAGGAGTTGAGTTGGCGTGAGTTTAAGAGATGCTTTATAAAGAAGTACTTGTCTGAGAGATATTATGATGGAAAGGCTAAGTATTTCTATGAGCCAAGGATGAGGAGTATAAGAGACGAAGCATACATGACTAAGTTTCTAGAGTTGTTGAGGTATGTGCCTTACCTCAAGGACGAGAAGACGAAGGTCAAAAGATTCATCAGTGGACTACCATTAGCATTCAAGGATCATATTGAGTATGATGAGCCTTGGTCATTGGAGGAAGTCATTGGGAATTTGAAGCACTATTATGAGTAGTCGAAGTGCAATACTAAGCCTAAGATTGATTGGAAAGGTAATGATAAGACCAAGGGAAAATGACCTTCGAAGCGGGAAAGACCTCAAGATGCAGGTGAGAAAGAAAATGTCTCTCCTTACAAGAATTTTAATGTAGTTGATGAGGGACATGGACTTTAGCCTAGAGAGCATCATAATAAATGTAGTGGAAGAGAACCATTGTAGTGTTGGATTTGTGGAAAATATCATTACAAGAAGGATTTTCTGTTGTACCAGGGTGGTAGACCTCAAATCTACAATGCTCAAGAGGTGCAGACAGTTAAGGATTTATGCAGCATATGATAACAACTAGGAAAATCACTAGGCATCCATTATTGAGATGGAAGGTAAGCTCTATGATCAAGTCATTTCCATTGTGATTAATCCTGAATCGAATTACAGTTATGTTAGTCTTGACCTGGTGGATAAGTGTGGCTTGATTAAAGAAGTGCATGAAGAGTTGTGGTTGGTGTAGTTGGAAATAGGGACCAAGAAAATAGTTCATCATTCAGTGAGAGCTTGTGCATTTGAGTTGAATGGTTCATACAACATTCCATTGGGTTCATACAACATTCTTTTGGGTATGGATTGGTTGTACCTTAACAAAACTAAGGTAGATAGTTACCAGAAGGTTATTGAGTGCCTAGATGATGATGGAGAAAAGAGAATTTTGTAGGGAAAAAAGAAGCCTACATCAGAGAAAATTGTTACAAGCATGAAAGCTAAGCGTAGTTGTAGGAAAGGTGTAGAATTTGTAGTACATGTTTCTCGTGGAAGAGGGAAGGATGTTGAGGATGATGAAGTATTGAAGAGGTATCCCATTTTGTAGCAGTTTCAAGATGTGCTTCCTGTAGAGATTTCATAGTTACCGCCTCATAGGGAAGTGGATTTCTCTGTTGAGTTGGTGCCAAGAGAAGCACCAACATCAAAGGCACCTTATAGAATGAGCATTATATATTTAGTGGAATTGAAGTTATAGCTCAAGAAAATGCTTGATAAGGGATACATTAGGCCAAGTGAATTTTCTTAGGATGCACCAGTATTATTTGTGAAGAAGAAGAATGATATTCTCATATTGTGCATTGATTATAGATAGTTGAACAAGGTGATTATCAAGAATCGATACCCATTTTCGAGGATCAATGACTTGTTTAATTAGTTGAAGGGAGTATCAATGTTCTCAAACTTTGAATTGAGATCAGGATATCACTAGGTACGCATCAAAGAAGAGGACATCTACAAGATCACATTTTGTATTAGGTATGGGCATTATGAGTTTGTGGTGGTTCCTTTTGGTCTTACTAATGCTCCAACTACTTTCATGTGTTTGATGAATAGTGTTTTGCATCCTTATCTGGACAAGTTTGTGGTAGTATTCATTGATGATATATTGATATATTCTATGAATGAGGAAGAGCATGTAGAGCACCTGGAAATAGTGTTAAGATTGTTGAGAGAGAATAATTTGTATGCCAAGCTTAGAAAGTGTAGTTTCTTTCAGACTGAAGTTCATTACTTAGGGAATGGAGTTTCCAAGGAAGCTATAGTTGTGGACTCGAAAAATATTAGAGCTATCATGGAGTGGTTAGCTCCTAAGAATTTGGATGAGGTCATATCATTCATGGGACTAGCAGGTTATTACAAGAAGCTCATCAGGAACTTCTCACGGATTACCTATCCTATTACATCATTGAAGAGGAAAGAAAAAATTTTTGAATGGACTGAGGAGTGTGCAACTAGTTTCGAGCAATTAAAGAATTTTCTTACAAATTCTCTAGTCTTGAAGTTTGTAGATCCTGACAAATATTTTGTCGTATGTACAAATGCTTCCAAGAGAGGACTGGGTGGAGTATTGATGCGTGAAGGATAGGTGGTATTTTATTAGTCAAGAAAGTTGAATGATCAGGAGCATAACTATGTGACTAATGATCTCGAGTTGGCATCTATAATTCATGCATTGAAGATGTGGAGACATTATCTCCTTGGTAGGAGGTTTGTTCTGATGAGTGATCATAGTGGGTTGAGGTACTTGTTTGACCAACCCAATATGAATGTTAGGAAAAATAGATAGTTGGCTACTCTCAGTGAGTCTTACTTCGAGATTAGATACATCAAGGGAAAGGAGAATAGGGTTGCAGATGCTCTCAATACGAGAGTGCAAGTGAACCATGTTTTAGCTGTGAGTTATTATGGGACATATTTGCAAGAGTGGATCTTGCAGGCAGGCCGACATGATGATAGGTACTAGCAGATGAAGCACATGTTACAACAACAGGGTGAAGGTGATAGGGATGAGGAGCCTCATCTCACAGCAGATGGCTTGGTCAGATTTATGTGCAAGATGACAATGAGCTCAAGAAGCTTACCTTGAGGGAGTTTCATGTTAAGCCATATTCAAGTCATCTGAGATATCATAATACATTAATAGCAATTAAGAAATGTTATCATTGGCTGAACTTGAAGAAAGAGGTGGTTGATTTTGTTGCAATATGTTAGGACTGTTAGCAGGTAAAACCAGAGTGTAAGCATCCAATGGGTTTATTGCAACCGATTTTGATTCCAGAGTGGAAATGGGAAGTCATTTCCATGAAATTCATTATAGGTTTGCTGAGCACATCCAGAAAACATGATTCCATCATGGTTGTGGTTGACAGGTTGAGTAAGGTAGCTCACTTTCATTGCAATGAAGTCTATGAATTTAGCTAGTGAGGTAACTCATATATTTATTAGGGAGATAGTGAGATTGCACATTGTTCCCAAGAAGCTCATATCAGACAGAGATGCCAAGTTCACTTCTAGGTTTTGGAAGGAGTTATTTACAGGTTTGGGGATATATTTAGCTTACAGTACAACTTATCATATGTAGACAAATGGAAGAACAGAGAGGGTCAACAAGATTCTTGAGGATATGCTAAGGATGTATGTCATGCATCAACAACAGAAGTGGGAAGATTATTTTCCACTAGTAGAGTTTGCATATAATAATGGGTATCATGAATCCTTGAAGATGAGTCCATTGAAGGCTCTTTACAGGTAGAGTTGTAATACTCCTATCAATTATATTGATCCAGTGGATAGGGTGTTGATTGGACCAAATATGTTATAAGAAATGGAATAGGAAATGTAAGATATTAAGAGGAATTTGAAGGTAGCATAAGATAGGCAGAAGAGTTATGAAGATCAACACAAGGCATTCAAAGAGTTTCAGGTTCATGAGCATGTGTACTCGTGCATCAAGCCCAAGATGAGCTCCTTCAAGATTTGATCATGTGCCAAGTTGGCACCTCGGAATTGTGGGCCTTTTGAGATCCTTAAGAGGATTTGACCTATTGTCACTCACTGCATTATGGGTTTCAGTTGGTCAAGTTCTCCCAAGGGTAGTGAAGTTTGAAGCCACCTTCCCAGACCATGGAATATCTCAAACCTAAATTGGACCCTCTCCATTGCATAGTTCTCGAAAAGAGCTTTCAAATGGTATATGGGAGTCCGAAAATGAACTTCTGAATCATAATATATGGCATGTTGAAGTTACCCATGGAAAGCCAAAGGACGAGGAAAGGACAAAATACAAAGGCAGATCGCATATCGTGGGACCATGAGCCAATCACAATTGAAAATAGGCTATCGGAGGGTCCAAGTGGAGCTGTTTATTGCATATCGAAGGTCAGGGGCAGTCCCACATCCCTCAATCCCATAGGTCTAACATACCGCATCCCACAATATCGCTATATCGCAATCCTGTGATCCCGCATCCTGCAAAATTGTAGTCCTGCACACTCAATAACCTTGTGTTATCACTGATTTGCGATATAATGTTAAATTGTTGGGGATCGCCGCAAAGGATTAACAAAGGAAATGCATGAAAAAACCAAGGTTGAGCCACACCCTTATCTGTCCTCCACATGTCGGAATATGGTAAATCCCGCACTCCCGCATATCATTATATCATAGTCCTGTGATCCCACATCTCGCAACATCACAGCCTTGCACACTCCAAAACCTTGCGTTATGACTGATTTGAGATATAATGTTAAATCGTTGGGGATTGCCCAAAAGGATTAACAAAGGAAATGCATGAAAAACCAAGGTCGGGTCGCCCCCTTCTCTCTCCTCCACGTGGTGGAATATGGTAAATCCTGCACTCCCTCATATCGCGCATCCCGCAGTCCCGCATCTCGCATTCCTGCATTCCTGTAGTCCCGCAATCCCGCATCTCGCAGTCCCGCGATCCCGCATTTAACAGTGCCACAATATCAGGAATCGGCAGAATAGAGTGGTTACCACTTTAAAAGCCTTGTGAACTGTCGCTTTTGTGATCAAGTGTAAAAGCATCAGGGGAGACTAAAAGGGATTAACAAAGGAAATGAATGGAAAAACTAAGGCTGGGAAAACACTTTCTTTCTCCTTCATGTGGCAGTATGGAAGGTGACGCGTCAAGTACGAAGGACACGTGTCATAAGGATTCAATATTTTTAGAGGTCCTACGGGGGAATTTTCGGGTGACATGTGTCACCACTCACAGGGTGACACATGGAAGTGATGACGTCACCCCCCACAGATTGGCGATTGCACAAGTTACAGTGCTCCTACACAAAAGTCTCCAGGTTTGAGATTTCGATATGCGGGGAATCCTCCCGAATGCGTTATTTTATTTGACATATCTCATGAGGACTTCGTGTCCAGACTATGAGCCAGTGATGTAAGAAGATGTAAGGTCCCTCCCTCTCCCGTATTGTGATTGCAATACAATTAGTGGGCCCAATCCCGCAAATCGACGATCGCAGGTATCACTAGATGTTATCAAAGGCAAGTGCGGTATATTTCTGGGATGCGAGATTCCAAGGAACAAAGGAAAATGGCCCCCCGACATAGGTCTAAAGGTCTTAGCGCCTGAAGATTGAACCCTTGGCCACATCCCCTGATCATATGAAGATAACAACAGTATTAGGGGCTAAACTAAAGGGTGGCTAAGGAACATTGAAACCCGCCATTCTATAGTATCTGTAAGGGTAAAGGCCCTGAATATAGCAAGGCTCTGAGAGCACGTAACAGGGAAGTAAAGGTGGATGGGTGGGCAATTCGAGCATTGAATAAAAGTATGGTGTGGCGGTGAACCAATATGAGAGGCTGAATAAGATTTAATGGCTCTTCATGGAGCCTCACTCCTCTACACAATGAAGGACCACTGAAAGAGGCAGTTACAGCGACCCACTCCCTATTCAATAGAACTGGTCATTCATGCAGTAAAAGAAGAAGCGATAGGAGTCAGTTGGGCAGCACAAGAGGCCATATCATGAGAAAAATATATCATGAGGTAGAGGCGATCACAAGATGGGCACGAATATATTTCATTTACTTTCTGCCTGATTGTTTAATTGTTTGTGTCTTGTAACATGCCTCCTTTCAGTGAGGCCATGAATTATGTAATGCTTTTGTGCCTAAGAGCCATCCCAACTGAGACATCTAGTCTATCTGACAGCTGAGACTCGGCTGAAGATATTTTTGATGTAATGAATGTCCATGCTTCCCCCTCCAAAATAAATAGGATAAAACAAGATAGTTAACAAAGGTTCAAAAATTCTAAAGAAACACTACATGTTATTTTCAGTTTGTATCGCTTTACAATAAAGATTTTCTAGAATATGAAGAGAAATGGTGGTGAGTCCCCTTCCAAGTATTACAATATGTTCTCCCTCTGTTAAAACCCATTTTGTTCATGTTTCTTCTCTGAATTCATGTAATTACTACTATTAGAAATATTCAAGACTTCCTCATAGATTTGATGATATCAATATGTTATGTATGTGTCTGTAAGTCCCTCACAGATTCATTTGTATCGACATTGTTAATGCTAGTTGTTGCATGGATTATTGAAATTATATCTTTAACAGTTTCTCTTCATGAATTATAGCACACAACCTCTCTTATTCTCATTATATCTACTTCTGACTCAGATAAGTATAGGAATTCTTAACGCCGCAAGGTCTATGTGTTATTCATAGAATTCTTGATGTTGCAAGCTCCATATAATGAGCTACTCATCCTCCTCATCCCCTATCATTTCTCTGCAAAATTATATTAAACTTTATGTCCTTGGGCTACTCAGCCTCCATTGTTTTATACATATTTTTGAGATTTGTATATGGGAAGAAGTACCAAGAAATCCATGTATTACTCCTTTAGGTGAATGAACCAACCCATTATATATATATATATATATATATACTAGATTTTGTGTGTGTGTGTGTATCTGGGAGCTGCAACATCTTTTGGCGCTGTTGCTGGGGAACGTATTGAAGGATTTTTCTCCTGGGATATGACAAGGTGAAAACTCTTTATGTAGGTGAGTGAAGTATATTCTGATTGCATTCACATCACCTTGGAAACTCCACAACCTCCTATTATCATTTATAACCCTGGCTTTTAAAAGGCCTCATACTCACTGAGATACATCTTAGCAGAAAACCGCATTCGTATCTGACCCAGAAAAATTAATTTTCGGGAAAGTCTAGAAATAGAAAACCCCTTGCCGATACTACCATGTCACCAGCCTATGAAGCTTCCTCATCCAACTCTCAGCCCACTCTTACTCACTACTCAGGATTTGTTCCTAAGGCCTTGACATACCCTGCATTCATTCTAGCCACTCCTACCACTGTGTTTTTGGGCCAAGTTCCTTAGTCAAGTCTCAATCCCCCTCCATTAATCTAGAAGGCTCTTTTAGGTTTTTTGTTAAATAAGTATGCACCTATTAACTTACCTCAGCCTCTGAGTGAAATTCCGTAGGACTACCTAAAGCATCTACCTAGGTTCAATGGGTAAGATGATAACACATCATAGATTCACATTGAAACCTTCAGTGCTTTTGCCGAGAACATAAACGTGGAACAACTAGATGTGGTCATGAGACTTTTTGTACAATCCCTTGATGGAGAGGCTAGAAAATGGTTCAAATCCCTACCCAATTCCTCCATCACTACATGGGAGGAGCTTGAAAACTATTTCACACATAAATGGGGTGAAAAGAGAAATCATGAGTACCTCCTCATAGTGTTTAATGCCATAAAGAAGAAGCTAAAAGAGGATATCTCAAAATTTATAAAGAGGTTCAACAAGCAATATAATAACCTACCATTTGAGATAAATCCTCCTCCATCTGCCACCCGAGTAGCCTTTTTTGGAGCATTTGAGTCTGAATTTGGCTTTACTCTAAGGGAAAGGAAGTCTATCACTTTATATCAACTCCAAATCGATGCACTTGAGGTGGAGGAAAATTTTTCCTCTATAGGAAAGTCAAGAGGAAAGCAAGAACCTACTAAGAACAAAAGAGGGAAAGAAGAGGCATCTTCCTCTGGTCGAGATAGAGAATCACCAGACCTGAAGATGGAGGAACTAGAAAAACTCATCAAGAGTTTATCATAGAAGGTTGGAAAGCTTGAGATTGAGAACAAGAGCCTCTTCAAACAGAATTCTCAAGTCAACAACTAGGGTTACAACCCATAATATAGAAGACCTTCATTGCAAATACTTCCAAGGGAGAGAAAGGAGCAGCTCGACCAGATCCCTCATCCGTTATACTCACAAGATGGTCCTAATGAGATATTGTCGAATACACAGGAGATGCATGGAAACTTATATTCCATTTTCCCTGAAGAAGAATAGGAGAATATGGTTCACCAGGAGGTCAGTCATGATGGAGAAGTAGTAGATGAGGATGATATAGATTATTATTGAAAAAAATTTACAAATTTCATACAAGCACAACCACAACGTAAATATAATCCAAGATTGTCAAAGAAGAGGTAAAGGGAACCAGAGCAATAGGAGGAAACAACTCCCCAAGTTATTCCTCCAGTACTAGACAAAGGGGAAGGCAAGCTAAATCTTGACCCTTCTAAGATGAAAGTCTCTACAAATAAGGAACGTAATAGTGCAGAGAGACAGATTGATAAGGAGGCACTTGCTCCGCTAAAAACTGCTAGTGGTAATGAAGAAGGAACAAAGCCCAGAAGTATAGAAAAAGTCCAACCTACATTCAATCTCCAGAGGGATCTTGAAAAGGTAAAGATTCTTGTCCCTCTGATTGAGCTTCTAAAGCAACCTACTTATAAAGCTCAAGTCTCTCAATTCATGCATCCCTCTACCTCAGCACCAACTCATGATAGTTTAAATCTCTAAGAGGAGAGGACAATGGTTGTTTTTGGGCCGCATGTAGAAGAACTTGATCCTTCTACTACACCTTTCTATGTGACTTTGGTGATCCATGATCTTTTATTACACAATTGCATGTTGGACTCCGAAGCCTCACACAAACTCGTGCCACTTGTGGTAATGGAACAACTGGGCTTGGAGATCACCAAACCATACAAGGACCTATATTGCTCCGACTCCAAGATAGTCAAGTTCTTAGGGATGATAAGAGACCTCGTCATGAACCTAGCTCAGATCTCATTGAAGAGTGTGGTAATGGACATAGTGGTGGCAAATATTCCTCCTCTATTCGGAATGCTCTTATCAAGATCTTCGGGTTTCGAGGTGGGGGGATCTATCCAGCTAGATTTGACTTATGCTACAATTCCCACTTTTGGAGGCAAGAAAAGGAGGTTTTACAAAGAATCCAGGTTTGTAAAAACCATGACCCTAGCTCATGGAAAAGAAAGTGAACTCTCTTGCCTATTCCTAGAAGAAGATGAGGTCATCTTAGAGAAAGCATCAATACACCTAACAAGGCAGTTATACCAAAAACATACAGATGAAAATAAAGCGTATAAATTATACTTTGATGGATCATCCAAGCTAGATCTTGAGGCATCCAACAACGTGGCAGAACATGAAGTAGTGCTCCTTGGGTTACAGACAACAAGGAATGTGAATGTTGAATGCTCGGCTGTACTTGGAGGCTTCGAGTTGATTATTAAGCAGATCAGATGATTTATTGAAGAAGGTGAGGAGCTCAGAAACTTGATTAGAATGTTTGTGGAGGAGATCAAAATAGTTGAGCATCAATTACCACGTTGGGAACACATATTAAAGTTCTTGTATGAAGATTTTATGAGGTACATGCTGATTTTAATTGTTGGATTTCTAAAGAATAATGGAATGAGGTTCGGTGCCCTGATGTGGAGATGATATCATTGGAAGGTTGGTTTTTAGAATTAGTGGAATCTTGAGTTTCCACTCCCTTTCTTCTTCTGCCTGCTCATAAGAGGTATGAGTAGAACTCAGTCAAGTAGTTAGTTGCTTAACTAGCTGCATTGGAGAGAAGAGATCACCTAGTAATTATATTTTCAGTAGGTATGGACAATTGTCATTCAAGTTTGAAGCCCGAGGAGAAGGCCCTAAGACTTTGGTTATGTGCTGTCTAAATTTTTTTAAAGGTTTTATGCTATGTAAGCCAGTCAATTAGTGAATCTTACAAGCATTTAGTCAGTTTGCAGTCGTTTAGTTAATTTTTTAGTTTATGATGCAAAAAGTCCATTTTCATAGACTTGTATTTTGCTTAAGAATGACTCCATTCCCAATGGAAGGAAAGCTACTGGTCTGCAGGTTCTCAACATCTTTCTAGCAAGGCACTATCCCCGGTTGGATCCAATGTTGTCACTCACTACACTATGGGTTTCAGTTGGTCAAGGTTGCCTAAGGGCAGTGAATTTTGAAGCCACATTCCTAGGTCATAGAAGATCTCAGAGCTAAATTGGACCCTCCCCATTGAATAGTGCCCGAAAATATCTTTCAAATGGTATATAGGAGTCTGAAAATGGAATTCTGGATCATAAGATATGGCATGTTGAAGTTACCCATGGAAAGCGAGAAGTCGAGGAAATGACCAAATACAAAGGAAAATCACATATCGCAGGACCATGAGCGAATCTCAATCGGCTATCAGTGGGTCTAGGCGGAGCTATTTATCGCATATCAGAGGCCAGGGGTAGTCCTGCATCCTACAGGTCCCACATACCACATCCTGCAATATCGTTATATCGCAGTCCCTAGATCCTGCATCCTGCAACATCATAGTCCTACACACTCCAAAACCTTGTGTTATCATCGATTTGTGATATAATGTTAAATCATCGGGGATCATCGAAAAGGATTAACAAAGGAAATGCATGAAAAAACCAAGGCCGGGTTGCCCCCTTCTCTCTCCTCCATGTGGCGGAATATGGTAAATCTCGCACTCCCGCATATCGCTATATCGCAGTCCCACGATCCCATATCTCGCAATATCACAATCCCTCACACTGAAAAAACATTTCGTTATCACTGATTTGCGATATAATATTAAATCAGCAGGGATCATCGAAAATTATTAACAAAGGAAATGCATGAAAAACCTCAGGTCGGGTCGCTCCCTTCTCTCTCCTCCACATGGTGGAATATGGTAAATCCCGCACTCCCACATATCATGCATCCTGCAATCCTGCATCTCACATTCCCACATTCCCATAGTCCCGCAATCCCACATCTCGTAGTCCCACAGTATCAGAAATCGACGAAATAGAGGGGCTACCACTTTAAAAGCCCTACGAACTGTTGATTTTACGATCTAGTGTAAAATAATCGGGGCAGGTCAAAATGGATTAACAAAGGAAATGCATCAAAAAACCAAGGTCAAGCAGACCCTTTCTCTCTCCTCCACGTGGAAGTACGGAAGGTGACATGACAAGTACGGAGGAAACGTGTCACTCAGATTCGACACTTTCAGGGGTCCTATGGGGGAATTTCTGGGTGACACATCTCGCCACTCACAGGGTGACACGTGGCAATGATGATGTCACCCCCCACAGATTGACGATCAATGATTGCATAGGTTAAAGCGCTCCTACACCAAAGTCTCTAGGATTTCGATTGCAATATGCGGGGAATCCTCCCAGATGTGATATTTTATTTGACATATCTCATGAGGACTTCACGTCCGAACTATCGGTCGACGATGTAAAAAGACGTAAGGTCCCTCCCTCTCACGTATTGTGATTGCGATACAATTGGCTGGCCCAATCCTGCAGATCAGTGATAGCAAGTATCACTGGGTGTTATCAAATGCAAGTGCGGGATATTTCCGAGATGTAGGATTCCTAGTAACAAAGGAAAACAGCCCCCGGACACAGGTCTAATGGTCTTAGCACCTAAAGGCTGAGCCCCTGGTGCTTAGCCCCTAATCATATGAAGAGAAAAACAATATAAGGGGCTAAACTAAACGGGGGATAAGGAACATTGAAACCCACTATTCTGCAGTGTCTGTAAGGGTAAAGGCCCCAATTAGAGCAAGGCTCCAAGAGCAAGGTACAAGGCAGTAAAGGCATATGGGTGGGCAGATGGAGCACTGAATAAGAGTATGGTGTAGTGGTGAACCAGTATGGGCGTCTCAGTAAGATTTAATGGATCGTCATGGAGCTTCACTCCTTTACACAACAAAGCACTACCGAAACAGGTACTTACAACGACCCACTCCCTACTCCATAGAACTAGTCGTTCATATAGTAAAAGCAAAAGTGATAGGAGTCAGTTGGGTAGCACAGGAGGCCATACCATGAGAAAAATATAGCCTGAGGCAGAGGTGATCACAAGATGAGCACAGAGATATTTCATTTACTTTATGTCTAATTGTTTAATTGTTTGTGTCCTCTAACATGCCTCCTTTCAATGAGGCCATTAATTTTGTAATGCTTTTGGGCCTAAGAGACATCCTAGCCGAGATAGATAGTCAACCTAACAGCTGAGACTTGGCTGAAGATATTTTTTATGTAATGAATGTCCATGCTCCCCCTCCAGAATAAATAGGAGGAAGCAAGACTTAACAAAGGTTAAAAAAATTCTAAAGAAACACTACATGTTATTTTCAATCTATGTGGATTTACAATATAGATTTTCCAAAATATGAAGAGAAATGTTGGTGATTCCCCTTCCCAGTATTACAATATGTTCTCCCTCTATTAAAACCCATTTTGTTCATGTTTCTTCTCTGAATTCATGTAATTACTACTCTTAGAAATATTTAAAGACTTCTTCACGGATTCACTGGTATCAATATGTTATGCATGTGCTTGTAAGTTCCTCACAGATTCATTTGTATCGACATTGTTAATGCTAGTGCCTGCATGGATTATTGAAATTATATCTTTAACAATTTCTCTTCATGAATCATAGAACACAGCCTCTCTTATTCCCATTATATTTACTTATGACTTAGATAAGTATAGGAATTCTTGAAGCTGTAAGCTCTATGTGTTATGCATAGAATTCTTGATGCTACAAGCTCCATATGATGAGTTACTCCTCCTCCTCATCCCCTATCATTGCTCTACAAAAGTATATTAAACTATAAGTCCTTGGACTACTCGACCTCCATTGTTTTATAGATATTTCTGAGATTTGTATATGGGAAGAAGTTCCAAGAAATTCATGTTTTACTTCTTTAGGTGAATGAACCAACCCATTATATATATATGTGTGTGTGTGTGTGTGTGTGATGTTTCTATCTCTAGAAAATCATATGAGATACACAAAATCTAGATGTGCCCAGGCACTGGTATTGTAAGCAATCCAAGGTTGTCTCTTGGAGCTATAGCAAGAGCAATGGCCTATCGACTTGCACTACCTCTGACAGTGAAAGTCCATGATGTCTTTCATGTTTCATTGATTAAGAGATATATGCAGGATATTGATCATGTGATTGACTAATATGTATTGTAAGTTGAACTGGAGGGAGAATTCTAGCTAGAACCATAATGCATATTGCAGCGAAAACAACTCATTATCTAGAACCAAGCAATAGAGAAAGTTAAAGTGCAGTGGAAGCACTTTGGGCCTGATGAAGCTACTTGGGAGATGGTTGATCAGATCTGGGCTTTGTATCCTTCATTATTTGTTGGTTCAAGAAAATGAGTTTTTGCTATATGTATATGGTTGTAAGTACCATGATGAGTTGTGTGATAAATCTCCAATAAGTGGTATGTATGTTTTGTTTTCAGCAGGATGTCACTTTAAATATTGTATCGAGCTATGTTATAAATCTTCATAGGCAACATGTTTTATTTTCAACGGTGTGCTGGTCATGGGTGTCATAGAACACCAATGACGGTGTTTCCCTAAGGTGGATGGGTTTGTAACAACCCCAGGTTAAAGTTTCATGTAATAAATGCTAATAAAGGAAAAATAAGACCAAGGTAATGGGACACGTATTCCAAGATGAATGTTGGCAAAACACTATAGTGGGCATCACTTTTGGTTTAATCAATGTAAACTTTGAAACGAGAATTGATACTATTACTCGTTTCGTAGAGATAGCAAAAAGTGCCCTGATTTTGAAAATGGGCGATGCAAAACACACGTATTTTTTTTAGAGCATAATTTTTGGAACTTTAAATTTTTTTATGTACATTACATTTTAGAATGTTAGTGATTTGCATGCTGATTTTAAAAAGTTGTGATTTTGCATCAGGCCCTTTTTTAAAAGTCCTATTTTTTGACTTTAAAAGTTCTAATATATGAAATGTAAATAAGTATTTTCTAAATTTAACAATTTTTTACACTTAAATTTTTTAACGTATTAAGTGTGGATATTTTTTTTAAATGTTGCATTTTTTTACACTTTGAACTTTTGTAATCGTCATTTTTTTTTTGACATAAAAAAACAAATATCAAAATATGTATAAAAAGACAAAAAAAACACAAAATGTGAAAAATAAATAAAATAAAATTATCTCATAAACCAAAAACAAAAATTGGAAAAAAAAAAAAAAAACAAAAAACAAAAAAAACAAAAAACAAAAAAATTAAGTAACTAAAAATAGAAAAGTTTTAAAAAGCATTAACAAAAAACTAAAAAAACTAGATTAAAAAAGAAAACCAATAAAGATCTAAAAAACTATTAAAATCAAGATTAAAAAAAGAAATCCAAAAAAACAAAAATATACTCATATATATATATATATATATATATATATATATATATATATATATATATATATATATATAAACATTCTAAATTTAAAAAAATATATATAATTTGGATTTAAAAGAAAAACAATTAAAAAAAAACATATATTTTCGATTAAAAAAAACATTTTAAATTTTTTATGATGATGATGATGATGATGGTTAACGTCCACTGAGACCAAATTGGTCTATCGGACCTACAATTTTCTTAATTTTTACTTGTCTGGCTCCTCGTCTTTCTTGGCGAGATTGGTGTTGTAGCTTTCTTTCTTTTCTCTACGGTCTTCCAACTTCCTTTGTCTTGCATCTCCTTCATCTCTTCTGGTTCTTGGGACATTGGTGTCTTAGCTTCGCGATCTATAGTCGGAGAAGAAGTTTGGTTTAGGAGATCTGCTTTGCTGTTAAATGAAGATTTATTTTCTGCGGTATTCAAATCCTCATAACTGTTGATTTGTTGGGGCAGGCTTTCTCCTTGCTTGCTTTGAGAGTTGTTTCCTTCTTCCTTGATTTCTTGTGACTCAGAGTTTTCTCTAGAATATTCTTCTTTGATGACAGTATAATGTTCTTTTTGTGCTCCTTCCCACCATGTAGATCTGTGGTGGTTTTTTCTAGCAAAATTTTTCTCAGAGGCTTTTGGGCAATTTTTGGCTAGATGCCCCGTCTCAAAGCACGATCGACATCTGAAGAGGACACTTTCATAATCAAGCTTCTGGTTCCACACATAGTCTTTACTTGTTAGGTTTATTTCAGCTGGGAATCCGGCGCTGAAATCCATTTCCACACAGATGCGTGCATAGGTGGTTCTGGCATATTCCTCTGTTTCTGGGCACCTGCAGTAAAATTTCCCAATTGCATTTCCGATGGCTTTTAGCGAGGAGAGATTCCAGAGATGCAAGGGTAGGCTTGGCAATCTCACCCAAACTGGTGCTGAGGTTATCACTGCTGTAGAGGGATCGAATGATGGGTTCCATGGCTTCATGAATAGGCCTGATTTTTCCCAGAACCAAGGGCCGGAATCTAGAATACATTGTCTGCTTTCAGGATTTTCAAAATCTACTATAAAGAAACCTCTAGCACAGGGGTAGATATTAATTTCATCAGAAATGATAGGCTTCCATACCTCCGAGATCCAATTGTGGAGTGCTATCAGCCGCGGCCAAAAACCATTGAACCGGCAAATTAGGGCACTTTCGGAGAACTTCAAAGCTTCATCGAGTGAGTCCTGGACCACTTGGATAGTGGGAGCTGGGGCTTCACTCACGATATGGGCAGGAGATTGCCCTCCAGAGGCGGATGAGCCACCAGTGATTTTTGCGAAGCTCGGAGCCATATTTTACGCAGATGTGCACCAGATTGAAAGCCAAACCGCAGATCAGGAAGGCTCTCCCCAAGGCAGATCTGCACCAGATCGAAAGCCAAACCGCCAAGATTGGACCGACCTCAGCGATCCGCGGCGGAAGAAACCAACCAATAGGAGAGCAATTAATTCAATCTATGAATATAAATTGCACTTCTCCTTCCGAATAATTCATAGTTATTCCAGATTTTCGCAGAAAGAAGCCGAGAAGCTGCAGATCGCACCGAATATAGATCTGTTACGAGACCTCCGATCGCACCGAGCGAATGAAGCGATTTGCAGTATCAATGGCTCCTCCCAAGGGTGAGAAGAAGCCTGCCGAGAAGAAGCCGGTTGCAGAGAAAACTCCTGCGACCGAGAAGAAGCCCGCGCCGAAGGCCGAGAAGCTGCAGATTTAGACTCTTTATAAAGCGATTTGCAGTATCAATGGCTCCTCCCAAGGGTGAGAAGAAGCCTGCCGAGAAGAAGCCGGTTGCAGAGAAATCTCTTGCGGCCGAGAAGAAGCCCGCGCCGAAGGCCGAGAAGCTGCAGATTTAGACTCTTTATATATATATATATATTAAAAAAAACATTTTAAATTTAAACTATATATATATATATATATATATATATATATATATATATATATATATATATATATATATATATATATATATATATATATATATATATATAGATTGGATTAAAAGAAAACAATTTAAAAATTAAAAACAAACATATATTTTCGATTTTTAAAAAATAAAAAATAAAAATTAAACTTTAAAAAACACATATTTACTATTAAAACTTCAAAAAACATATATGCACGCAGCTCCGCCACCGAGGGCCGCGCCCCCACGGGTGGTTGGGCGGTGGCTATCCAATTCCGAGAATCGGATAGCCTCCCCCACATGCGGCTGGGCGGTGGTTATCCCTAATCAAGTTTGATTTATCCCTATGCTTCATGTACTGCCAGCTATAGGAAACCCTTGTTTTGTCATAGAGATGTCCATCTCCTTTATATGGAATCTATGTATATGCATTTGAAAGAGGAATGATGAGGCTTGGGCTGGACGAATTTGGAGGAAGGTTTCACTTGGATCCGTGGTCGAATCAGGTTGTATTCTTCCAGATTCCTTGCAGACATTAATAAAGAAGCTCTATTTTGTTCCTAATGTGATGATATTTACGCTTTAACTCATGTTATGATCTAATTATGTATGATCTCATGTTTTATATCTATATGCTTATATGATCTAACATTCATATCTTCAACATGATTTGGGCTACTGCTAGTATATATTATTTTCTAGAATGAGTTGCAGGTTTGAAGCATTGGAGGAAGCAGAGGGGTTGGACCTTATGGGAACATCCCCAAACTTAGGACCTATAGGTATTATCTCTTCATCCCACTTTAGTAGTTTAAGCATTAAGACTACTTATTTTCTTGCTTCTTGTTGGTGTATTCCCTTCGATTTGTTGCGGTTCTCAACCCAGACCCTAGGGTGTTTTATCCCTAAAATAATGTTTTTTAGTAAAAGGACCAAGTCTGAAGGGAAAGGGATGCCCAAGGCCATGACTCAAAGCATAAAATCTACCAGGGTGGTAAATGGTGCTATAACAATAACTTGGTTGAATTTTGCATAAGTTAATAAGAGCTATTTTCCTATTATAATCTATGAGCACTTGTACTTGTTATTATGTTGATTTGATGGTTATTCTGTCATGGTTAATATTATGGTTATATGTTGGTTATAAGAATGGTTTTATAATATGTTCTAGTTATGGCTCTTGTTCATGAATTGATATGCTAATGAATGGTTGATGAATGCATGGGCTAACAAGTGTTATTGCAGCTATTATGAGAGGGAATTAGACCTTCTTGATGATTCTCATATGAAGTTTAGACCCTTAAGATCATATATACATTCATGACCTATAACTTTTATGTTTGTCATATGTTTGATGAAATAACTGTTACGGTTAGGCATGGGCAGGTTAAGTTTTGAATGATTAGCATTGTTAACATATTATTTATGCTTCTGGAAAGTTATAGGCAGTTCTAGGTAGGGGTCTGGAGACTAGCCTAAAAGAATGGCTCAGATCCTGGAACCACATGCACAGAACTAGAGCTTTTGGGCCATAGTCGCATGGATGCAAGACTGTGAGTATGGTTATAACCTCATCACCATATGGATGCAATGCCATGGGTGTGGTTATGGGTCTAGGTCAATGAAAAAGGGGTCCTACTTAGGGATTGAACACCTTGGGTGGTTTGCAACCTTCCAAGGGGTTAGTGGTCTCTGAGGGGTGTTAGTAAAGTTGTCGGTTTGTCAGCCCCACTTCCATAATTGGAACTTGGAGGTCGAGTCATATCATATTATCATTTCACTTAACATTTACATGGAGGATTTGTAAAAGTGGGTAAATGTGGGGATGGGCAATTACATTACCTAATCCTTGTTATGTAAAATTGCCAAGGATATAGTTATGGCCAACACAACTTCTAAGGATCATGTTATCTTGCATGCCAAACATTTCTTCTTAACATACTCATAGTTAGGAAACTTGTATATATTATTCCTAATGCTCATCTACCCTTGAACAATCCACTATGTTCAAAATTGGGACCACATGTTGATGGTGTATTTCATTCTATCTCCATGGATGTTGTGAGCTAGTTAGTTTCTCAATTGGGGAAATTGGTTGTTACATTACAAGCCCCTACAATATGCCTAGTTATCAACAATCAAAGTTTCCTGAGCATACCAATGATATTAATATGGTGCAATCCACACAACCTAAAATTGTTGGAAACCTGGTGGTAAAAGGAAGAAGAATAAGCAAAAAAATACTTCCATAAATGCTACTAAGACACAACAAACATAAACCAATATGGGTGGGGATATGAATGAATGAAAAATTAAGGTTAATTTTTCTTATAAGTTTTGTCAAGGTGTCCATTTAACTCATGAATTCCCATAGATGGATGACATTCATCACCTCTTCATGTAATAGGTTGTTAGACAACATTCTACTATTTTTACACTTCCATTCCATGTCAAACCATGTTGGCTTAGTGGGTCTTGACCCATGTTCAGAGTTAGTTTTGCTAAAAAAATCCCTACACTACTAGCCCTTTCGGTATCAATCTGTGGAGCGCGGAATGAAGTCTCACCCGAAGCAGTATGGGGGGATGTTGGAACCAAGTTTCCACACCCAGAAATTAGTGTAATGTTGCTTTATGCCCTAAACCTGCCTTCGTGCAGATCGATAAGCCTTTAAGGCTTATTGATATGACTTCCCTTGATTAACCTCTAGACCTTCGCGAAGGTCTATGACTATCTTTTGCGGACCCTAAACATGTGAATCAACCACTTGCATGCCTCTGTGATTACTCCTAATCTTGTATTTACCCAGATCAGCCTAAGCGTTGATAGCTTTAACATGTAATAAGATATGCTTCGCGCTAACAGTTAATATTAAGTACACACATATAACAACATCAATTATGTAAAGTCACACATCAATAAAGTATTATTTCATAAACCCATAATTTATCACAACATAAAAACACCTTCGTTCATAACAGAAGTAAATAGACAAAACACAGAAATTTCTGGAATAATCTCTTTATTAATACTTCAGTTCTACTTACAGACTCGAGACTTCCCTGTGCACTCAGTTGCAGGGGTCTGCGCACTCAGCTGCAGACTCTACTCTAAGCCTTTGCGCACATAGCTGTAGAGCCTCTGTTCTACACTAAGACATCTTCACTCTTTCTTCTACTGACCCATTACATTAGTCTTCATCATCGATTACTTCTACCTTAGACTCTCCTATTTATACAATCCCATGGTCCACAAACCATGGGTGGATCTACAAAAGCTGATTCAACTTACGTAAAAGAAGGTAAAACCCTTTATGACTCCGCGACCACAATTTGCGGAGACTTTTACACTTTATACAACAAACTTGGGCTTTTTGCCCCAAAACTTACCATAAGGGACCCTATCCCAATAGGCCCTCAACACAAAGATCGTGACTCGCCCTTGAGTCACTCGACAAGCAACTCCACCGCCCAGGGCCGCGCCCCCACAGACAGTCGGCCAGTGGCCAATAAAATTGTTTTTTTTAATAAAAAATACAATTTGTTAAATATGTTAATTGTATTTAGAATATATATATATATATATATATATATATATATATATATAAAACTAACTTTTTTTTTTTTTTTTTTTTTAAATCGAAATTTGAAATTATTGTCAAATCCAAATTTTTAATTTTTAATTTTTTAATATAAAATTTGAAATGTTTTTTTTTTTTTTTAATCAAATATATATATATATATATAAAGTTTTTTTATTTTTATTTTTATTTTTTTAATTTGAAAATATGTATATCTTTTTAAATTTTAATTGTTTTTCAGGCTTTTTTATTTTTAATTTCAGCATTTTTTTTAGAGTTTTTTAAAAATGTTTTTTATCTTAATTTTAGTAGTTTTTTAATTTTTTTTGTTAATTTTCTTCTTCTTTTTTTAATCTAGTTTGTTTTTAATTTTTTTTTTTTTTTTTTTAGTTTTTGTTAATGCTTTTTAAAAATTCCCTATTTTTACTTACTTTTACAGTTTTTTAAAATTTTGTTTTTTTTTCTAACTTTTTTTTTATGATTTACGAGATTATAATTTTTTTTTTTGAAAATATATTTTCTTATTATTTATTTTTTTATATTTTTTAATTCTTATCTTTTATAGATTATTATTTTATCTTATTTTTTTTACATTTTTATGATTGATTTTTTTTTTAATTTTATATTTTGTTTTTAATATATAATTTTATTTACGTTTTGCTAATTTAAACAAAAAAAAAAATATATATATATATTGTTTTTTTCATTGTTTTTATTTTTTATTTTATGTTTTAATTATTTTTTTGAAATTTTAATGTTTTTCAGAGTCATGATAAAATCTTTTACACCATTATTTCAAAATGTTGAAAATTTACCCTAGAAAAAAAAAGTGTTATTCCAGCGTCAACACTTTTTCGTTTTGAAGGTGTTTTTTGCACAATTTTGGCACATAAAAATTCGGTATTACTGGCATTTTTAAAAAATGTTGAAAATTGAGCCTAAAAAAGAAGCCATCGTTCCACTATTTCATTTTCAGGTTGTTTTTTGCACAATTTTTGCACAAAAAATTTGTTTTCACTGCCATTTTTAAAACATGTTCAAAATTGACCTTAAAAAAAACCATCATTCCAGTATACACACTTTTCATTTTTAGCACTGTTTTTCATGTTTTTTCGAGGTTTTTTTGCTAGAGTTCCTGTTTTGAGTTTATAGTTCCCATTTCAAAGTTTACATTGTTTTTATTTATGGCTATGTGAATTAGCAAAGGAATTGGAAAAGGAAAAGAGGGAATAATTGGAATTTATTTATGAAAATAAAGGAAAATAGGAGAAAAGGGAGGTGAAGAGACACATATTTGCATGCTAAGGAAATTAGAGGGAAAATGGAGGAAAATGAAGAAAATGGAGATATCAATAATAAAAAGGCGTCAGAGAACCAATTCACATCTTTTGTCAGTTTTAGCTTGGGTCAATTGAGAAAGAGAGAGAGAGCTCCAAGAGAGGAAAAGCAACCAAGGCAAAGGAAAGCAAGGAGAAGGTTGGATCAACAACTTCAACAGGAAGATTTTGTAGGTAATAGGTTGCATGTGTGATTTCCTAGCTGAGGTGTGAATGCATGGCATGTGCATTTCTTGATTTAGTTCATTTGTTGTCATTGGAATGGATTTTTCCTGGTTTGACAGTGGTTTCAGCCTTTCCTTGTTGTTTCTTGGATAACCATGGGGTGATGGGATCATTTGTGGTTCAGATTTGGATTGCTGGAATGCTTTGGACCCATGTGAGGTGGTCTCAGGAAAATTCCTAAGGATTGGAGGTGGAGATGGTTTCCTCTGGGAAACCCTCGATAGGTGGGTGGAGATAGGAAAATTCCTCAAAGTATGGTGAAGAAATTCTAAGGCATCCAAGCTAGGTTTGGTTTTGTGATCTCGAGACCGATTTAGGTGAGATAACGGTAGTTTGAGAGTGAAGGTTGTTTAAACTCTAGATTCCATTGGGTGTTTATGTCTTGATTTATCCCATGAGATCCCACATTCATGATTGGAATATGGCATCGGGGTGATTGGCTTAAAGAAAGAATTGGCTCAACTCAATCTATGGGTGGGTGGTACGTGGAAGTTCCTAACTATTATAGCACCATTTACCACCCTGGTAGATTTGATCCTCTGAGTCATGGCCTTGGGCAACCATTTTCCTTCAGACTTGGTCCTTTTACTAAAAAACATTATTTCAAATTCCATATGCGACTCTTCACTTCAAAAATCTTGTGCACACACAGGTCCAGCTATACCTAACTGTTATAGACATTTTTGGGCACTGCAACCCCAATCATAAATGTCCATAAACCAAGGGCTCTTAAGTCCCTAAAAGTGTTGTTCCAACCCCTAAAAAAACAAGGTCAAATGATTACATCATCTCCTAGAAGTTCTCCATGAAAAACTACTCAGAACTGGTCAAAATTGGACCATCTCACCTGCTCCATGGTCAAAGTGTGCTGCATCCCACTTAAATGCACAGGGAGGTGCGATGCATACTGAAAAGCCCTTCTATGGGGTGTAATGGGCGAGAGTGGACAAATGGCAGGGTCAATCTGCAAGGTGGAGGATCATGGAATCTTCTAGAAACTTCTCCTGTGACACTTGCCTCTCTGCATTCACCCAGAGATGAGTAAGAGATCATCAATCTCCAAGTGGAATTAAGAACTATCAGAGAGAGGACACTAATCAAATCTCAAAAGCTGCTCACCCCCCTTTCAAACATCTATATATGGATCCCTCATCCCAGAGATCCAGAGGCTGGAATTTTGTATCTTGTAAGGAAGTGTTGTTGGTTTCTTTGTGTAACATCATAGTGTTGGGTGATCTAAGCTTTTCATGAGGTGAAGAAGGGCTTTCTTGCTGAGAGGATGACACTGGGTCAGAACAATTGGTTGTAATCCTCTTTGCTATTCTTGATTATTAATAAAGCTATTCAAGTTTTCCTCCACATTCTTGTATGATTGATGATATATGCATTTGTGTGGTCAATATATATCTGGTCCTATATTGTTTATGATAGTAGATCTCTGTTCTTGGATAGTGTTATGCTGTTTTGATTCCACAGGTGCTCTTTGAAGCTGGGTAGACGAGGAAGCGAGTGGAAAAGATCTATCAGAAGGGAGAGGAATCAAGCAAGGAACCAAGCGCAAGACAGAGTTTGGTCTCCTTTATTCCCCTCTTATCTACTTCTCATAAAGGAAAACGAAAGTGGTTTTAGTTTGTTTGTTTCTAAGGTAGCTACCAGCCTTAGTGGGACTAGCAGCTCTGCATTAACACTAGATTTCCCGAAAACAAAATGGCGACTCCGCTGGGGAACGAATAGATTGGTTGTTTTTCTATATTTGTTTGCTTTATAAACTTACAGACGGAGCCTGAAGTCAAGCCAGCTAGCCTTCGAACTGCATTTTCTATGCAATTGCAAAGTAGTTCAATGTTGCTTCAGTATATCTCCGGGTTTTGTTTATGAACTGAAAAATTGATTTACAAACTCTCTAATTGCCCTTATGGTGGCTCTAGTAACCTCTTTAGATCTACCCCTGTGATTCATTTACTGATTACCACTTGCTTGGCCTAAATCCCTGAACTATGCTGCAAACTGTGATCAAGAACTGGATCAAAAGTCTCGCACTGTACCATCGCACCCTCTCTTCAAGGATCTCAGTATGCATCGCACTTCCCGTGTGTTGTAGGTGGGATGCATACTGGAATCCCTGTGTAACAGGTGCGCTGATCAGAAAGGGCTAATTTTGCCTTCAGACTTTGGTTTTTTCACTCTTTTCAGCTCTATTCAGGAGTTTTGTTGTCTGTAATTAGTATACCTCTATTGGAAACCCCCTTCCTTGCCATTATTCCGCCTCCATTGTGCAAAGAACTGTAAATTTTTTTACGTATTGTGAGCCATTTTTAGTTCTCTTTTACAAAGAAGTAGCGTAATTGGACTGTCGTTTCTTGATTTGGAAGTGTCGCAAGTGTCGTTTTCAGTCATAGAAGAGAATTCGATTGTTCTTGATGGTCGATTACACTGTTACTCTTGTATTTGATTTGAATTGGTAGTTTTTCAAGTGTAGAAAGCAAGTTTTCTTTTCCAATAACAAAGTGTCGTCATTGTCTTCATTTTGTCTTGAAAAGAAACTTGTTAGTAATGTCGCTTTGAAAAATAATTCAGATTTGCACTTAGCTTTCTTTTTATCATTCACACATTAAGAAGGCTGAAAACAAATACATGCATGTGCATTTGCATTTAGACCGTTTGTTGGTTTGATTTAGGACAATGCATATAGTGTGTGCTCTCTGCTCTACGTTAAAAGAATATCGTCTCTATTTCCTTAGTAGCTAGGATTTTCATTGCAAAAAGAAGATTAAATGATTGTTTATCATCTTAGATTGCATTTTAGGAATTGTATATCTACATCACGCAGTGAACCTGAAAGGAAAATTTCTTAATCAAGATCAACTGTAAAATAAATTTAATGAATCTAACAACGCTTTGGAACCTAACGCACAACATTTAGAAGTCTAGGCTAGAGACGTATTCTGGCGTCGTAAAGCCTGGTAACTGTTGTTTTCATTGCTGGTTGGGTGATTCCTCCACTTTGAGACGATAAGTGTAAGTACGGACTTGTGCTCCCACGTACCATCGAGTATATATTGGGAGACCACAATAGGCTTTATCCTTTATCCATAGGAAGCCGTGTCTGCCACCCTATCGATCGCAATGCACTGAACACAACATTCAGGAAGATTGACTGTCGTACCGTAAAAATTATTTTGCAGTTTTGCGATTGGTTTGGTAATCCCTCTGTCTAGATTTCCATAGTAGTCTCTTTCATTTCTTTTCAGACTCATTAAAGGAAAAGGTCCATCTGAGCACTTGTCACTTCAGGTTCATTAAAAATCGAAGGTGACTAGAGTCATCTTTTGTTTTTTCTCGACTCTTAAAAATTGAAAAAACAAGCTGTGTCAAAGTGTCTAAAATTCATTTAATTCGGAAACATATTTCCCCTTGATTTTTAGTTGATCGAGTAATCCGCAATCGTGGAAGAAAGTCAATTGAAACCCCGTCGTTCGCGGAGGCTTACGAGTCAACTGTCTTTGTCTCCAGAATCAAAATTTTTATAGACGAAGCGAACTCATTTAACCGGTTCCAAATCCCCTGGTAAAGTTAGAACAAGTGTTCCAACACCATCGGAGACTCCGGTTACTCCAACCATTTCTGGTATCCCTACCTTTACAGAAGAAGTTCTGCAGCCACCAAAGAACAGTAGAACTGATCCTAGTGTGAAGGTAAACACTTGTATCACTGAACCAACTCCATCTACAGCTGATTTGGAAGGTGTTATTCCCCAAACATCTGTCGCTGCAGATTCTATACCTTCTTTGGCACCAGAAACATTTTACGGACCTGACGGTCTACCTCTTCCCCTGGTTTGATTGCTATAGAAGAGATTGTGGAGGATCCTCCATCTAGTACTCCATCACAATTTGGAGTCGGGATCACCCTATATCCTTCTTCATCAGAAATTAGTCTACCATTATCGGAAGCTCCTGTAGAATTGCTAGGAAATCTTTTGGATAAACTAGAAATGTTTGAACAACCGTCGACATCTAGGATTGTGTCATCCGACACAGCAACGGCAGAACTTCCTGCTGTTACTCGAACAATGTTCGTCGGCATACCTTTTGTCCCAACTAGCTCTCAATCACTAAATGGGGCCCACTCAGCAGCTATTTCGACAGTATGGTCTGTTCCCGTTTGTTCATCCTGAATAATATCAAGGAACTCTTATGTTGAGTCTCAACAAATTGATCCTTTACGGTGTCAATTTGGGCAGTCCGGTCCTCAAGGACAAACCATTCCTTTGAGTACCAGATTACCGCCGTATGGGGGGCAATATACCCTTTTATTGTCTCCTCCAGGAGGACAACCATACGAGAGTTCGCAACAAAATTCAGGTTATGCTGGAATTACATCTAGCGGTTGGGTGCCAATACTGCCTCAACAACCAAGAGTTGTATACTCGATGCAACAATGTTTACCTATGTCAAATATACCAACTACGCCGGCTATTGTGATGGTGTCACAAGTACAAGTGTTGCCTGTTGGATGCCAACCTCAAGTTTTTTAGGTTGTAATGCAACAGCCTCTTGTCCCTGCGACTCAACCACAATCGCCAACTAGTGGAATGACACAGGCCCAAATGGGTACAATTACCCCTCATCTTGGTCAAACAGCCAGTATTGGACAACAACACATGGCTTCACAACCATGGCTGGTGTAATATCAACAACCGCAATTCCAACAAGTTTACCAAGGATCTAAGCAACAAATCTTTGCAAATAATGGGCAGTCGTATATTCAAAACGGTCAAAATCAACCATTCTACAATGGTTATGCCCATCAACCTTATCAAAGTTACCAGCATCAAATGCATTATGCTGGTATGCAAAGACCAACTGCTCAAGCGATTCCATCTTATCCTGGGTATGCTTCGCCAAACCTGAATCAACAGTTACCCTTTGTGGCGACTTTAGAGTTACCGGATCTAAATCGGCTAACGAACGATCCAATTGCTTACGCCCCTTGGTAGCCAGCGATTCTGCACAAGCTTTCGTCAAATATTCCTAAATTTAATGGAAATCCAGGTGAAGACCCGTCGAATCATGTGATGACCTTTCATCTGTGGTGTTCGTCAAACACCCTAAATGATGATTCGATTAGACTTCGCCTTTTTCAGAGAACATTAACTGGTCCAGCAGCAAAATGGTATATCGAATTACCTAGAGCTTCATTTGATAACTTCAGTACCCTAGCCACAACATTTTTAACCCATTTTCAGTTACCCATAAGGTACGAAACGGGAACAGAACTTCTTACCAATTTCAAACAAACAACGGCCACTCACATATCTGATCATATTCATGAGTGGCGACGTCGCCGTAGAATGGTAAAAACGTATGTTCCTAATCAGCTTTTAGCTGAATGGTTTATTAAGTCATTGTTACCTTCCATTACAGAAGATGTGGCAAAGGGGGGAGTCGTCACTGAAGAGCAAGTTATTGCTCGTGTGCAATATTTAGACTTGATTTATACTCAGTTTGGCACGCTCTACGATAAAATCCCTGACGCTCCCAGGCCAAAATTTTCCGTTCCTCCTCCTCCTAAATCAAACAATGACTCTCATGTCGGCGATGGCATGATTGGTATGACAGACACGAAATCAACAAAGGCTACATCTAAAAAGGCCCGTAAGATTTCTAGTCAAAATGCAAAAGAAGAACTTCTTGCCTCGGAAGTAAATGTCGTCTCAACTGACAAAGGCAAAGAAACCAAGCAACCAGGAGGCAAGAAGAAAAACAAAGGGAAGAAGAAGAAACAGGAGGAATCATCACCTGAAAAATCTTCTGCAAACCCTTCTAGAGATAAGAAACCAAATCGTCCATGTCTTATATGTGATGAGGATCATTGGACAAGAGATTGTCCATATAAAGCTGAGCTTAGAAAATTCTTCAAGAATTCGAAAACCTCGGCAGTATTAACTGATCCGTTTCCAAATCCAGGAACAAATCTGGTTGCCAGTGATAATGCTTCCCCATCCCAAGTGCTGATGTTGTCAGTTTCGAAACAGCAAAATGATGCTTTGATAATGACAAGGAATAAAGATTACGGGAATCCACAGTTGTCGAACAACAAGGATAAAGATCAACCTAGTAGTTCGACAACAACTTCGACAGAAGTTGCACCACCCATTATTCCAAAGCTAACAATAAAATCGCCAAAGGGAGTAGTACACAAGTCGACATTTAATCTGTGTGCCAGAGCAGCACAACATTATAATATAGTGGAAGATATGGCCCAATCGCCATCCGCTATGTCGACACTTGAGGTACTACAAAATTGCCCCTCCCAAAAGCAGGCTTTATTATCAGCAATAGGTGGGATTGACCCAAAGGATTCTAATCTTGTTTCCTTTAATCACAAAGGATATGATCCTCAATTGCCAGCTCAACTAGCTTTCCTCATTCAAGTGAAATCCCTCAACAAAACTGTTCATCGAACAATTATTGATGAGGGGGCATCTACATGTATTATGTCGATGAGTTGCTAGAAAACTTTAGGATCTCCAACCTTGTCATGATCTTCGACGACATTAAAAGCATTTGATGGATGAACATATATCCCATATGGGATTTTAAGTAACTTTCAAGTTGAACTGGGGGGAAAACGGTAGAAATAGATGTTGAAGTAATCAACGGAAACCTCGATTACAACATCCTACTGGGAAGGCCCTGGATATATGTTATGGCTGCGGTTGTGTCGACCTACTTTAGGAAGATCGCATTTCCCTTTCAGGGAAGAATTATGATCGTCAACCAACAAACATTTCTCCACAATAGTTCCCAAGTTACGGGAAGCATTCCGATGATCCATGGAAGCCCCCATTCGCTTCAAAATATCGGAGTAGGCCTACTAAAAGACCCTATATTAATGGGGACTTTTGCCCTCCCACCTCCAATCAATCTGGCGGAAGTGGAAATGGTAGGAACCTACAATATGATATCTTCTATTCAAAAGATCTCAGAAAACGATATTAACATGGATCATCTGCAGGTATTGCCTCCAAGCCCAATAGAAATATTGTAGCAATCAATGTTTTTGGCATGGGAGGCAGACCCAAATCAACACTCATCAAGTGTTTGGATAGATAGGTCTAAGGAATATGGCACCCCTTCAGATCCTTGGTCGCAAGTGCAGTACACCGATGAAGGAATTTTTGAGTCAATGATAATTGACGGGGTGCCATGGGAAAATTACCACCATCGTTCCCATCTTCCAGATTGTCAAGAAGATACTCCTGATGACCTTCATCATCCTTCAGTTTTTGATTTCCTATCAAATACTGTAAACACGGTGGATTCCGAGTGAAACTTGTCCAATATTGAATAGACTATCACCATAAATATCTCGATGAAAATAGATCTTGTAGAGAATATTTATGTTGGCAAATGTTGTTCTCCTTCATAACTGGAAATATATAACGCTCTTTTTCGCGAATTCAAAGATGTCTTTGCTTGGTCGTATGATGAAATGTCAGGCATTGACTCGAGTATAGTTGAACAAGAAATAAAGATGTATCCAGATGTCAAACCAGTACGACAACGGCTACGGCAGGTGCACCCCAAGAAAGCCGCTGCCATCAAGGCAGAAGTTGAAAAACTTCTCCATGCTGGATTTATTTACTCAGTTCCTCTAACCGATTGGGTATCGAACATTGTTCTTGTAATAAAAAAGCAAGGAACGATTAGAGTGTGCATCGATTATAGGGATGTAAATCAAGCTTGTCCAAAAGACAACTACCCTACACCCTTTATTGACCAGATAATTGATGAATGCGCCGGATGTGAAATCTTTTCATTTATGGATGGATTCTCCGGGCATAATCAAATCAATATCCGCCCACAGGACCAGTCAAAGACTACATTCATTTGTCCGTGGGGAACATTTGCATATCGCAAGTTACCCTTTGGTTTAAAGAACGCAGGGACAACATTTCAGAGGGTAATGAATTATGCCTTCCATGAAATCAAAAACATCGTTCAACCATATCTCGACGATCTTCCGGCTCATTTGCAAAAGCGGACCGATCATCCGCAACGCTTAAGAGCAATATTTCTACGTTGACGACACTACAAGATACGACTCAATCCACACAAATGTGTGTTCTGTGTCAGTTATGTTCGTTTACTTGGTTTTGTAGTCTCAAAGGATGGGATTCGTCTCGACCCATGTAAGGTTCAGGCAATCATAAATTTGCTTCCACCTTCAAATTTGCTTCAGATTCAGAAACTCCAAGGGAAAGCAAACTTTCTGAGGAGGTTCATTCCAAATTACGCCGAACTTGCTAAAGGTTATACGCGTCTATTGTAAAAAGAAGTACCCTTCGCCTGGGATTAGGTCGCGCAAGATTCCTTTGATGATTTAAAAGAATCCCTAATGAAAGCATCATTAATGTATGCCCCTGATTATCAAAAAGACTTTAACATGTATCTCACTGCAGCAGATACAACCATCATAATGGTTTTAGTACAAGAAGACAATGGAATTGAACATCCTATATATTATTTGAGTAGAAACTTAAATGATACAAAAAGAAAATATTCCTATGTTGAAAAGCTGGCTCTCGCAGCAGTTCAAGCGATACAGAGATTTTGACACTATGTCCTCTTTCGAAAAACTACCATTTTATCAGATTGCAACCCCATGACTTATATATTGTCGCGACAGTTGCTGGGGGCAAATATTCAAAATGGATAGCAATTCTTCAAGAGTTTGATGTGGAATTGTAAAATACAAATCGAAGAAATCCCTAGTATTCCCGGAATTACTATGCGATCTCCCATCGTCGTCCAATGATGAAACGTCCGAAGAAACCATCGTGGATGAATCTTTGTTTCTGATATCTTCAAGCAATCCGTGGTATGGAGATATAATCATCTATCTCCAAACTCAAAAATATAGGTCTAATACCTCTAGCTCGGAACAAAAACGTATTCGATACCAATCAAAAGACTACATGATCATTGGTGATACACTTTACCGTCGTGGTGTCGATACAGTTCTGAGGAGGTGCCTCACCCATGAGGAGGCTGAAAAAGTCCTGAATGATTGTCATTCAGGCGCGTGTGGTAGGCATCAATCTGGTTACGCTACAGCGCAAAATTTTTTACGAGCAGGATACTTCTGGCCAACAATGTTCAAAGATTGCATAACCGCAGTCAGAAGTTGCCATGCATGTCAAATTTTCGATAGCAAAACTAGAAGACATCCCGCACCCCTGCAGCCAATAGTTGTTGTTGGGCCATTCGCCAAATGGGGCATAGATTTTATGACATGTAACCCCACCTCGACCGGGGGGCATGGGTATATCATAGTTGCGGTAGACTATTTTACCAAATGGGCCGAGGCGATGCCTACATTAAACAACACCAGTGAAACAACTGCCCTTTTCTTTTTCAATCATGTAGTCGCCAGATTCGGCGTTCCACAGGCCATAGTCACAGATCATGGATCGCATTTTCGCAATCACATGATGGTTGAATTGGCTACCAAATTGGGGTTGTCCCACGACAGCTCTACTCCATATTACCCGCAAGCCAATGGACAAGTTGAAGAAATCAACAAAGTCCTGAAGCAGATGCTGCAAAGGATGATTGGAGTCCACAAAAGGAGTTGGCACCTGATCCTGTACTCAGCCTTGTGGGCATACCGAACATCGGTAAGGAATGCAACCAGGTTTACACCCTTTCAACTGGTGTATGGCCTAGAAGCAATCTTACCAGTTCAGTGTGAAATCTCGTCCCTCAAACTCATAGTCGACCTTCCCCCCAGAAATTCAGAAGAGGAGGCTCGTTTCTTGGAACTAATCCAATTAGATGAAACCCGTCGTGATGCCACTTTGGCTAATGAAGCCCATAAGAAACGAGTCAAGGCAAAGTTCGACAAGAATGTCAAACCCCGTGTCTTCTTGGAAGGTGACTTGGTCTTACTTTATGACCAAGAATCCGATAAATTGGGAGAAAGTAAATTCAATTCTTTGTGGATGGGCCCCTATATTGTTAAATGTGTATTAGTAAAAGGAGCCTACTAGTTAATGGATTATTACAGGATTCCACTGACGCAACCCTGTAACGGGTTGTACCTTAAGAGTTACTACGCATGATTCAGTCTAGTAACCCCTATGCTTTTGTTACATTTTTGTTTTCGCTAAGGGTAATTGTTTTGGTCAAGTAATCCACTTTTTACATTTGTTGCAGATGCCAAACCTATTGGAATCATTTGTTGGATATGCCGATGGAGCAAGTCGTAGTTTGCGAAACCTATCTTCTGCGGCCTGGGCCATTTTTTATCCGAGCGGCGAGTTAGTAAGTTTCAAAGGGGTATGTATTGGTCAATCAACAAATAACATCGCTGAGTATAGCGCATTGATAGAACTCCTCTCTGATGCCATCACACATGGCATACGCTGACTTGTCGTCAGGCTAGACTCACAAATCGTCATACTACAACTCACTACTATCTACTCCGTCCGAAATCCAGCGATCTATCGCATGTTATTAAGGGTCAAGATTTTGGAAAGGCAATTTGATTTTATTCAATATCAGCATATTTCCAGAAACTTAAACACATTAACAGATTCATTGGAAAATTATGTGTTAGATAGACATTTTCAGCATTTATAAAAAGAAGAATTTCATCAGTATTTGCATCAGGATCATGTAACTTAACCAAAATAAAGCTCCGAAAATAAAAAATATATACATAACTGTTTATGGTTTACACATAATTTTCTGTAACCAAGACAAAAATTGGTCAAATGACCCAAAATTCAAAAGGCTAGGGGGCACCCTAGTCTAATGATGCTGGTGATAACAAGTCACCGCCTGTGCAATCATGCGTAAAATCCTAGTCCATCGACTCAGCACGCCAGTAGTATGTCGCTGCAACCTCAGAGGCAGCTCATCAGTCCTCACATCTGGAATACCAAGAGTGAGGCCTTCGACCTGATCCTGCAATGCTGAAAGAGTCTCGGCCACATCAAGGTTGCGAAGGATAGCCCTTCCCACAGCCTCTCCTGCTGGAGTGGCAGCTGGCACTCTCAGGCGTACTACTGGCCGAACTGGTCCAACATTTGCATGAGCACATGAGTTTTGATTAGTCCTGATAGAAGAAAGCACAAGAACATTATAAAAGAAATGATAAACAGAGATATGGTTAGAGAATTTACCGATGACACCCCACTGCTCGCCAGCCGGCAGTACCAAATCTGGATCACCCCGGAAATCCATACCAGCATATGGATACTCGGAAAAAACCATCTCCTGACGGTTGAACCACTCGAAGAAGGTATCAGAAAAGGAAACCTGGGACTGACCAACATGTCTGGCCATAAGGTCAACCCATCTCTGCATTCGTGGCTCAGTCGGTGGAGGTAAACCAAGTGAAACATACTGCGGCTGCATCAGCAGGATCTTTTCCAAGGCAAAAGCGGTCAAAATAGAACCATATCCAAAGTTCTTCAATCTTCCATTTTTCACCTTGGTCAGTTGTTCTTTCATCACAGAGAGTACTGCATCACACCAGTTGAACACCTTTGGTTCAAGGCATTCTAAGGCATACTGCATATAAGACCTGTTGGCCACATGAAGAGCCGCACTACCAGCCAGTCTAGCAAAAGTGAATAGAATGGTCCTCAAGGACCTGTCAGTGACATCTCGGATATTGATCTTGTCGTCCTTACTCGGTTGAGATCCCTCTCTGCAATACCTGTGAATGTAATCCCTCACGGATTCACTCCCACGGGCCGAACCTGATAATGAGATAGGGGCACCCTGCCTCGATAAGCTGGTCAGAAAATAGATGTCCACGACAGTCAAGGGGATGGACTTGCCCCTAATCTGGAACACCTGGGTGGTAGGATCCCATGCATCGAGAAAATATTGCAACAAGTTGATTTGCTTCCTCATGCTAGAGATGCAAAAAAACTTGAACAGGCCATAGTTCCACAATGCATTTACCGTAACCAGATCATGTAAAGCAAGCATGTCCTCTTCTTCATACTCACGTTCTTGCCATGTAACATGCATTTTTCTCCAATGAATCTCTGAAAACAAACAAGAGGAGAGTCAGGATCCTGATTTGGTGAAAAACAGGCAAAAATTTCCATGAAAAACTGTGCACAAATTTCCCTCCTTGCACCCATCGCACCCCCAGCAGTGTTCTGGGTGGGATGCATGCTGACTGGCCAATGGCCAAGCCAGCATGCATCGCACCTTTCGATATAGAAGAGGTGCGATGGAGCTAGGGCGAGTTTTTCAAACCCCAGAGGCTCAGAAAAACCAGAAAACATGCTCAGAATTCAAAAAGGAAAGAATGAAACTGAAGAGCTCAGGTTTAGCTCCTACTTGGTCCAGACGGCGCCAAGAATCGTCCACAGAATCTCCCAGAATCAGCTGGTGAAAATCAAGGGGGAAAACACCTCCAAAGCTCCAACAAACCAAAGTTCAAATGAAATGGTAAAATGAGAGGTAAAAACCACTTTTAAATTACTTTTCACGTAATTCAAGTAAAATATTAGTGTTTTGACTCATTTTTCAAACATATATTGTTCGTTTCTAACTAGTTTGATGAAGCAATTGAGCAGGCAATACAACCTTTGAAGGAACAAAAGTTGTCAATGGTAAAATCAAGATAATCAATGACCATTATATCGAGCAGTTTTAACGCGGAATTCAATCTCGTTAAAAAATAAACATAAGCAATGAGCAAATGTTCCCCCAGAGTTTAAGCTCATTAAAAAATGAACCAATTTTTGGTAAATAACCATCGTGAATGTATTATCATCAGCCTTTGAAGCCTTGGTCGTGTTCTCATCATCACCTCCACTCTATTTTGGCCGATCATTCACCTCCATTTGATTGTTTACCCTTTTTGAGGAACAACTGCGAAGAGTGATCCTGTTAGCCATCCTTGTGACACTGCCGTGATTGGAAAATTCCAAACCTTACCTAGAATTAGCTGCTACCCAAATTTATCACTCGTTCCTCAAAAAACGAGTCTCCTTTAAGCTCTTTTCAACTGACTCGTAAAATATGAAAAGATTGCCGAGTAATTGGCCTCTCCAGCTCATTAAAGTGACCGGAAGTGTTATCCCTCCTTTAGATTTTAATCTTTTTGGACTTGAGGGATTATTACACAAAAAGATCGAGCACTTGTTTTGTTCGGCTCGTTAAAAGTACCAAAAATTCATCCCTTTTGTATTGTTTTATACTTTTTCGGACTCAAGGGATTATATGACGAAAAAGGATTATTGGATTTTTCTTTACGTCCCTTTTCAGACTCTCTAAAATTGAAAACGACCTAGTTATCTTTGTCGTTAAACTCGTTAAAACCGAATAGCGACAAACTTGTTCGTACAGACAAGAACGAGTTTCACTATCGCTAGGCTCGTTAAAACATAACGATGGGTTTGCCCGAAGGGTAAATTATAGAACAAGCATATGTTATCCTCCTCAAGCTTGACAAAAATAAAGAGGTAATGGTCAGCAATGACTGGGGAAAAATTGGGAAGAAAACTTGAAAAAACTTTATTGGTAACAAGTCGCTCTTGAACATGACACTTTCACTCCACATCCGAGTCAGGTTGGGTTGTTCCGTTCACTGGTCATATCACCATGGGTCCGTCACACCATCCACATTTTGGGTTAACGCTACCAATCCATCATGTCAGTGTCGCCGATATGTTCAAGAGAAGTTGCTCAGAGAATTCACCTATGTCTCATCCACTGCAATACATTTACGCTCCATTCTTTCATGACCGCCACCTTGAACCTTATGTCATCAAATCATTTTCACCTCCACTAAAATCATTTGCTTCGTTCCGTGTCGTTGATGTGGGATTCACTAAGGCCCTCCTATGACGGATCGCTTCTTATCGACATCATCTCATTATCCAGGAAGTCGATCTAGGAACAACCCTCTCAGTACTTTGAAGCTTGCATGCCTCAATGGCAAGTTTCTCACTTCCAGTGACAGGTTTACATCAATGGCCTTCGACCGAAAGATTTTGCGTGGTGTTCGACGCCAAGTCCCTTATTCACACCACGTGAATTGTACTGTAGTACCTTGAGGGTCATCATCATTATCGGTGATTCCTCTCGCGCCTGTTAACAGCTTACATCATTGGCTGGTAATCAAGCGATGTCTTTCCATGTTCGACTCCAGAACATCTATCACATGGATCAACTTGTACTTTGAGTGAAGATCGAACGAGACTGAAGACCCCGGATCTAGTTTCATCCATCCGGGCTATGATATATATTCAGGAAAATAAAGACATCAAATGTACATCATTGCTGCACATATAATCATCCAATCTAAGGGATGATGGCTCTACTGGAATCATCAGTCTGCACACAGACGATTGTCTGTCTTATGTACATGAAAATGAATTTATAAAGCTGAGCATGGGAATGCCTGCCTCAGCTAGATCATGAAAATATTATGAAGATAATGTATTGTATTGTATCTTATTACAGGTCGCCTTCCAGCTCGAAAAAACTTCGGATCCTCATGATAAAGCATTTCACCCGACGTCAAAAGATTAACGACCTCATGCTTTAGGGGGAAACTGTTATAGAAATTTTTGGGCACTACAACCCCAATCATAAATGTCCATAAACCAAGGGATCTTAAGTCCCTAAAAGTGTTGTTCCAACCCCTAAAAAAACAAGGTCAGCTGATTACATCATCTCCCAGAAGTTCTCCATGAAAAACTACTCAAAATCGGTCAAAATTGGACCATCTCACCTACTCCATGGTCAAAGTGCGCTGCATCCCACCTAAATTCACACGGGAGGTGCGATGCGCACTGAAAAGCCCTTCTATGGGGTGCGATGGGCAAGAGTGGACAAATGGCAGGGTCAATTTGCAAGGTGGAGGATCATGCAATCTTCCAGAAACTTCTCCTGTGACACTTGCCTCTCTGCATTCACCCAGGGATGAGTAAGAGATCATCAATCTCCAAGTGGAATCAAGAACTATCAGAGATCGAACACTAATCAAATCTCAAAATCTGACTCACCCCCCTTTCAAACATCTAAATATGGATCCCTCATCCCAGAGATCCAGAGGCTGGAATTTTGTATCTTGTAAGGAAGTGCTGCTAGTTTCTTGGTGTAACCTCATAGTGTTGGGTGATCTAAGCTTTTCATGAGGTGAAGAAGGGCTTTCTTGCTCAGAGTATGACGCTGGGTTAGAACAATTGGTTGTAATCCTCTTTTCTATTCTTGATTATTAATAAAGCTATTCAAGTTTTCCTCCACGTTCTTGTATGATTGATGATATATGCATTTGTGTGGTCAATATATATCTGGTCCTATATCGTTTATGATAGTAGATCTTTGTTCTTGGATAGTGTTATGCTGCTTTGATTCCACAGGTGCTCTTTGAAGCTGGGTAGACGAGGAAGCGAGTGGCAAAGATCTATCAGAAGGGAGAGGAATCAAGCATGGAACCAAGCGCAAGACAAAGGTTGGTCTCCTTTATTCCCCTCTTATCTACTTCTCATAAAGGAAAACAAAAGTGGTTTTAGTTTGTTTGTTTCTAAGGTCTACCAGCCTTAGTGGGACTAGCAGCTCTGCATAGACACTAGATTTCCTGATAACACTAACCTGCGTATATAATTTGAAACATTTTTTTTTCTCAAGAGTGGGACCTTCTACTGAACTAGTAAAATTACATAATGTACATAAGCCTACACCCACTCTGTGAAAATTCAACAACAGCCAAGCTGTAAAAAAAAATCGAAACAAACTTCAAAAACCAAGAATAGCCTGAACAAGACTACCGAGGAGCCTGTTAGTCGGACTATCGTGCATCAAAATAGAAAACTGAATGCCTTTGAGGACGGACCCACAGATCCGATGACCCACACAAATTCAACAAGAAACCAACCAAAACTTGTTAATTATCTTTCTATCTTGAGGACCGTGTGATCCAAACTACCAAGATCCAATGGTCACGCGTTAATTTCGGGCAAACACCTCTTCCTCACTTTAGCTCTGCTTACGGACCCGAAGAGAAATTTAGGCCGCTTATCTAAACTTTTTCGGGTCCAAATGCCGAATTATGATTCGTGCATTTTCTCTGCCCGAAATCCATAGGATGGAGGAGAACCAAAGGGAGCACGACAACTAACCCCCTTTTTAACCTATCTTACGGATCGAAAAAATATAAGCCCCCTCACTATAAAATTTCGGGTCCTGATTGAAAAATAAAGATCGAGCATGTTTGCACCCGAAATGTGTAGGATGGTAGTGATCTCAAAAAATAGCCCGCCCTTTAACATTTCTTTCGGACCCGAAGAAATAATGGGCCACCATGTTGTGGGGAAAAATGCCTATGTAGGACGATCCTATCCACCTAAGGTGTGACAGTGCCTTAGCAACAAACAGAGACAGCTATTCTAGTATTCTTCCTTTATGAATTAAGAATGAAGAGAGATAGATGGACTAACCGGTGTCTTCCGTTTTTCCCTCGATCCGGTCCCTCTTCTCTTGGAGGATTCCCAGCTACTTGCCTTCTCGCTCGCCCAACTTCAAGAGGTTTCTGCAAGATCACAAGAAGAGAACACTACACAAAACATGGATTCATATTCATAACTAGTTCAGGATTAGAAACAAACTAAACATACTAATGCAATCATACATCAAAAATACATCAGTATATAGGAGAAACCAAGATAGCTTTATTGATGAATAACAGGGTTCAGGAAGAGATACAACCCATAGGGCTCCAATCCAGCATCTCCTTCCCAGCAAATGGAATTCCTATCTTCACCCCCTTCAAAGCATTAAGCACCCAATAGTTCCAGTCTCAAACCAACAACAATTCTTTGCAATAACAAAATTCCAGCCTCTAGATCTCATGGAGGAGAGATCCATATATAGATGTTTGGAGAGAGCATGAGTCAGCTTGAGATCTGACTAGTGTCCTCTCCCTCTGTCAGTTCTTGATTCCACTTGGAGGTTCTTGCTTCCACTTGGAGATTTGGAACCTCTTACTCATCACCAGTCGAATTCCCTGAGGCAAGTGTCATTTTGGAAGCTTCCTGGGTTCTGACACCTTGAGAAATGAACTTGCCACATGTCCACTCTCGCTCAGCGCAGCTAGCCAGTGTTGCCTTTGACATTCAGCGCAGGTAGCCAGTGTTGGCTTTGACATTCAGCACAGGTAGCCAGTGTTGGCTTTGACATTCAGCGCAAACAGCTAGTGTAGCCACTGAAATGATCCTGAATTGACTTGTTTTTGAGCAGTTTCTGGTGGAGAACTTCTGTGAATTGCTGTGGTTTGTTAGCCTTGTTCCTCTAGGGGTAGGAACAACATGTTTAGGGACTTTGGATCCCTTAGATTATGGACATTTCATGCTCAATGCTGTAAGGCACAAAAATGTCTATAACACACCAATCTATATGTTTTTGGGTCTAATTGTAGAGTTAGCCTATGCGTATTTTCTGGCCCAATATCCATAGGATGATAGATATCCAGGCCATCTTTGGTCAGGATCCTTCCAACCTGCCCGTTGTTAACCTTCTGCTTCTTCCCTATACATGGTCCTCTTTCTTCAGTTTCCATTAGTCTTTGCTTTGCTTATTTCTCAAGCTCTGAAAGTGCTCCTGGTCTATGTTAGCCTGTTGCTGACAGTCTTCATGCAATTTTCTTGGGGGAGTCGACATCCAGTTATATCTTCTATTACTTTTTGAACAGAGTACCCCTTCATTCGCCAACCGATCTGCTAGCCTGTTAGCAGTTCTACGAACATGAACAAAATTGAGGGTTCTCAGTGTTTTTAGGTGGGATTGGATACATTGATATACCTGCAATAACCGCCAGTGTTTCGACACTCTTTCTGGTGTTGTGCCATTGCATATTTTCTTGACCGAATTGATTATCAACTTAGAGTCAACTTCGATGATGGTATTATGCAAATTTGATTCAATTAAGATTTCTAGGCATTAATCCATGGCCATGAGTTCTGCCATATTATTAGTGGCTTTCCCCAAATAACTATGAAAGATGATTTTTATGTATCCCTGCTCATCTCTTATGACTCCGCCATAACCAGCCACCCCAGGGTTTCCTTTCGAGGCTCCATCTATATTGCATTTCAAAAATCCATAAGGAGGAGGTTGCCAGAAGTCCTTATTTGTTGTTATGTGACTAACAATCTTGCTTATGCCCTGGGTGAAAGGCACCTGAAGATCCAGATGCATAAGTATTTGAACATCCTGGTCTTGAGGTGGGTTCTTAGGGGGTTTCTTTATAAGGATGCCTACAGTCTCTTTGAGCTGTCTAATGATCTGAGCTATGATGCTCTGGGATGAGGCCATTCTGTTCTTGAAAATCCTATTGTTGCGTTCTTTCCAGACATCCCATATTAGAAAGCCTGGAACTAGAGTCCAAGCCTTGTTGGTTATTTCATAATCAGAGAAGTTTCTCCTCCAGTTCTTCAAAGTTCCAGTAATGCTAAAAATTTCCCTATCCATTTGTCTGAAGATTGAAGCCACCCAATTCCACAAGGTGGAGGTAAAAGGGCAGAGATTTAGAAGGTGTTCCATTGTTTCTTCCTGTAATTCACATAGCTGGCATCTGGATGGGCCTGCTACACCTCTTCTTTGAAGGTTATCCCAAGTCAGAATTTTCTTATGATGCACCAACCACATGAACATTTTGATTTTCATCTAGTGCGGGTTCTGCCATAGGTCCTTCCATACCCTATCAGGGTTTGGTATGTCAAGCCCTAGGGTCAATCTCTTGGCTTCTTTAAGGTTGAACTTGCCTTCGTTGTTTCTGCCCCATCTCAATTGGTCTGATGATGTTGATGTCAAAATCTTCCTCTGTTCCAAGATCACTGCAAGATATTCAACCTAGGCCTTCAGAGGGGTCTCTTCACTATAAACCAGTTCCTTCCATGTTCTCCATTTTCCCTTGTTCCTATCCTGATCCCAGAAGTCACTTACCCTAAGTAGGCCTTTATTGTCAGTGTCATTCTTGAGATAGGCTAGTTCTTCTCTTAATAGAGGAGGTCATTTTTGCCAATTGTCCTCCCAAAACCAAGCTAGGTTTCCATCTCTGATCTCCCAGAAACTGTTTTTCTGTACAGTGGCTCTATTCTCCCATGATTTGTTCCAAATGTGGGAGCCTTTGATGAGCCTAGACATCTGAATGAGATCCCTTTCCTGCCAATTATTTTCATACTTCTGTTTCCAGATCTTGGCCCACGAGGATACCATTTCCTTTAGCCATCTCCACCACAATTTAGCCCCCAAAACTCTGCTTAGGGTTTCAGGGTCATGAAGTCCCAAGCCTCCATGTGTCTTAGGTTTACAGACCTTATCCCATGTAACTAGAACCCATTTCTTTTTCTCTTCTCCTTTGCCCCAAAGAAAGTCTCTTTGGATATTTCTGATCTGTTGCACAACTCCTTTAGGGGCAGGAAGGGCTGAAAACATGAAGATGGGAATAGTTTGTAGTACAGCTTTAGTTAGCACTAGCCGACCTGCTAGATTCAAAGACCTACTTGTCCATTTTTGGACCTTGTCCTAGATTTTATTAGTGACTGACTCCCAAACAGCCTTGCTCATAGGTTTGTCCGTTAGGAGAATACCTGGATATTTGGAGGGTCGCTGATCTCTTTGAAAGCCCAGAATTCTAGTGAGGTTTCTCTGAATAGCAATGTCAGTATTAAAAAAGAAAATTTTTGACTTGGTAAGACTTACCTCTATCCCAGCAGCCATAGCAAAGTCGTTCAGGATTTGCTTGAAAGTTTTAGCTTCCTTGACCGTGGGTGTACCCTACAGCATAGTGTCATCCACAAATTGTTGGTGAGTCAAGGCATCCCCATTCATGGTGAGTTTAAGACCCTGGATTTTACTTTCTACCTTGGTTGAATTGAACACATAGCCTAAACCTTCCATCATGAGAATAAAGAGGAAGGGGCAGAGCAAATCACCTTTTTTGAGGCCTCTCGAAGGCCTAAAAGTTCTGGATGGAGAGCCATTCAGCAGGATTGAAAAACTAACTGTGGTAACAAGGGCCATTACCCATCTTATCCAGTTGTGGTCAAAGCCATATGCTTTTAGTACTTCCCTGATATAAGCCCAGCTTAGCTTATCATAAGATTTTGCTAGGTCAAGTTGGATGATCATACCTGCTTTCTTATTGCTCTTGAGAGAATGTACCACCTTGTGAGCTTGGATGATGTTGTTTAGAATTTGCCTTCCTTCCACATATCCAGTTTGTTCCTCAGACACAAGAGTTGGTAGAAGGGGCTTGAGCCTATTTGCAATTACTTTGGATATAATTTTGTACACCACATTGCATAAAGCTATGGGTCTAAATCTATCAGGTGTCATAGCTTTTTCTTTCTTTGGAATCAAAGTTATGAAAGAGGCATTGAGCGCCCTCAAGACAGTTTTATTCCTCCTCGAGTCCTCCACTACCTCAAGGATATCATGTTTGACTGTTTCCCAACATGCTTTAAAGAAATCTACATTGAACCCATCTAGGCCTAGAGCTTTCCCATTTTGAATCTCTTTGATAACTTTGTTGCCCTCCTCTTCAGTCACTGGCCTGTTAAGATTGTAATTGTCTTCTCTAGTTACCAACCTATGAATGCACTTTGTGAAGTTATTGATAAATTGTGATCTATCTATGAGAGGCTCCTCTACTATGCTTTGGAAATGCTGAACCAGAGCAGATTCTATTTCTTTGTGGGTGCTAGGAAGATCCTCCTTTTGTTTTTTGTTTTCGGGTGTATCCTCCATGCTATCGTCTTTTCCCTTTTCTATAGGACTATCCTCCATTACCTGGTTCGTCCCATTGTTCCCATCTTCTTCTTCTAATATTTTGAAGCTGTTATAACTTGGTCGCTGCTCCTCACTGATTTTCTTTTGGTTCTTTTTCCCTCCTTTCCCTTTGCCTCCCACCTTGGTAAATCCCTCAGTGTCTTTTCCTGTGTTGGTTTTAATATTGTTCTCCATCTTGTTCAATGGGCAGTCTCTGAAGAGGTGCCTGTGTTCATGACATTTGCGGCATTTGAATGGGACATGTTCATAGTCCACTGCCTACACCCACTCTTCATCATAAAATTCTAGAATGATTTTGTCCGGAAGTGCTCTAGATAGGTCCATTTCTACACATATTCGGGCAAAGTAGGTGTATTTCCCTCGCAGAGTGGCATCTGATACTTTTATTAAATGACCTAGTTTATTGCCTATGGATTTTAAGGATTCTGGAAGCCAATAATCTAAAGGTAGGGAGTAGAGTCTTATCCATACCAACACTGATGTGAATGTCTCTCGTTCTGGGATGAAATTCATCACCCATGGTCGAATATAGAGGCCTGCAGCCGTGTAAAAATATGGTCCTCATTCGAATACTCTGTCCTTGTCCTCTAAGTTTGTAAACATGACTATGAAGAAACCCTTGGACCCAAGGTGAAGATTTATTTCACCCTTAGGTTTCCAGTGGTTCTTTATCTAGGCATATAAAGCCTTCTTTGTTGGCCATATTCCCATAAATTTGCATATTACTGCATAGGTTGCCATGTGATCTCTATGCAACTGAAGCGTCAAGTCACTTAAAATAACCTAGGGTGTGATGGTAGACCTAGGTTTGCAGATACCTATCATTTTCTTGTGCTTCGGTCTCTGACTGCCTCCCCCTGTTCCCTTTACTTTTCTACCTTCCTCGTGATTCTCTTCCTGTTCCTGGTCCTAAGATCTGATGTTTCCCTGTTTCTCAGTTTTGATGCTTCCTGTCCCTGTCTCCATTAGCTTCTTGAATCGGTTGGAAACTATGTGACTATAGGAGGGAGTGGAACTCCCCCCCTCCTCGTCCCTCCATGGTGACCAGCTTGGAAACCCTGTTGTAAACCCTAGTTCAACATGCTTGATGCTTGGTTATTACAAGTTTCATTCATATATGCCAGCTGAATTGATCATATACAATTTGAAATATTAAAACTATATAAAATCCCTATTTTATGGGCGGGCTTTACGGATTACACCAAAAGCCCACCTACAGGAGCTTGTGGCGTAATTGTATCCCAACTGAAACAATTGTTTTGGGGTGATATAAATACACCTCATGGGAAGGCCTAAGGAGAGAGACAAATAGTTTATTGATATTATATCCAATTGGTCCCTGATAAACTTTGATTTATCCCTATGCCTCATGCACTACCAGCTATAGGAAACCCTTGTTTTTCATGGAGATGTCTATCTCCTTTATATGGAATCTATGTGTATGCATTTGAAATAGGATTGTTGAGGCTTGGGCTGGACGGATCTGGAGGAAGTTTTCTCTTGGATTCGTGGTCGAATCAAGTCGTATTCTTCCACATTCTTTGCAGACATTAATAAAGAAGCTATGTCTTATTCCTAATGTGATGACATTTATGCTTTAACTCATGTTATGATCTAATTATGTATGATCTCATGTTTTATATCTATATGCTTATATAATCTAACATTCATATCTTGAACATGATTTGAGCTACTGCTAGTATATATTATTTTCAATGAGTTGCAGTTTTTGAAGCATTGGAGGAAGTAGAGGGGTTAGACCCTATGGGAATATTCTCAAACGTAGGACCTACAGGTACTATCTCTTCATCCCACTTTAGTAGTTCAAGCATTAGGACTACTTATTTTCTTGCTTCTTGTTAGTGTATTCCCTTTGATTTGTTGGGGTTCTCAACCCAGACCCTAGGGTTTTTTATCCCTAAATAATGTTTTTTAGTAAAAGGACCAAGTCTGAAGGGAAAGGGATGCCCAAGGCCATGACTCTGTGCATAAAATATACCAGGGTGATAAATGGTGCATTAACACTAACTTGGTTGAATTTTGCATAAGTTAATAAGAGATATTTTCCTATTTTAATCTATGGGCACTTGTACTTGTTATTATGTTGATTTGATGGTTGTTCTGTCATGGTTAATATTATGGTTATATGTTGGTTATAAGAATGGTTTTATAATATGTTCTAGTTATGGCTCTTGTTCATGAATTTATATGCTAATGAATGGTTGATGAATGCATGGGCTAACAAGTGTTATTGCAGCTATTATGAGAGGTAATTAGACCTTCTTGATGATTCTCATATGAAATTCAAACCCTTAAGATCAAATATACATTCATGACCTGTAGCTTTTATGTTTGTCATATGTTTGACGAAATGCCTATCACAGTTAGGCATGGGTAGGTTAATTTTTGAATGATTAGCATTGATAACATATTATTTATGCTTCTCGAAAGTTATAGGCAGTTCTAGGTAGGGGTCTGGAGACTAGCCTAAAAGAATGGCTCAGATCCTGGAACCACATGCACAGAACTAGAGCTTTTGGGCCATAACCTCATGGATGCAAGCCTGTGAGTATGGTTATAACCTCAGCACCATATGGATGTAGTGTCATGGGTGTGGTTATGGGTCTAGGTAAATGAAAAAGGGGTCCAACTCAGGGATTGACCACCTAGGGTGGTTTGCAACCTTCTGAGGGGTTAGTGGTCTCTGAGGTGTGTCAGTAAAGTTGTCGGTTTGTCAGCCCCACTTACATAATTGGAACTCGGAGGTTGCATCATATCATAATAGCATTTCACTTAACATTTACATGGAGGGTTTGTAAAAGCGGGTGAATGTGGGGATGGGTAGTTACATTACCTAATCCTTGTTATGTAAAACTGCCAAGGATATAGTTATTGCCAACACAACTTCTAAGGATCATGTTATCTTGCATGCCAAACATTTCTTCTTAACATATTCATAGTTAGGCAGCTTGTATTATATTATTCCTAATACTCCTCTACCCTTGAACGATCCACCATGTTCAAAATTGGGACCACATGTTGATGGTGTATTTCATTCTATCTCCATGGTTGTTGTGAGCTAGTTAGTTGCTCAATTGGGGAAATTGGTTGTAACTTACATTGCAAGCACCTACAATTATGCCTAGTTGTCAACAATCAAAGTCTCCTAAGCATACCAGTGACATTAATATGGTGAAATCCACACAACCTAAAACTCTTGGAAACCTGGTGGTAAAAGGAAGAAGAATAAGCAGAAAAATACTTCCACAAATGCTACTAAGACACAACAAACATAAACCAATATGGGTGGGGACATGAATAAATGAAAAATTAAGGTTAATTTTTCTTGTAAGTTTTGTCAAGGTGTCCATTTAACTCATGAATTCCCATAGATGGATGACATTCATCGCCTCTTCATGTAATAGGTTGTTATACAACATTATACTATTTTTACACTTCCATTCCCTATCAAACAATGTTGGCTTAGTGGGTCCTGACCCAGGTTCAGAGTTAGTTTTGCCAAAAAAATCCCTACACCACTAGCCCTTTTGGCATCAATCCGCAGAGTGCAGACTGAAGTCTCACCCGAAGTAATATTGGGGGATGTTGGAACCAAGTTTCCACACCCAGAGATTAATGTAATGTCGCTTTATGCTCTAAACCTGCCTTCGTGCAGATCGATAAGCCTTTAAGGCTTATTGATATGACTTCCCTTGATCAACCTCTAGGCCTTCACGAAGGTCTATTACTATCTCTCGCGGACCCTAAATATGTGAATCAACCACTTACGCACCTCTATTATTACTCCTAATCTCGTATTTACCTAGATCAACCTAAGCGTTGATAACTTTAACATGCAATAAGATATGCTTCGCGTAAATAGTTAATATTAAGTGCGTTATGTTAGCTCTGCTACATGTTGCTGATGTTCGAGGAGCAGAAGTAAGCTCGGTCCTTGGTTTTTCTCAGAAAAGGCCTACACCGGATATCCTCACCCTTCTCCATTTCCTCGCCCATTCCCCTCTCATCTCCTTTACACATGCTTCTCGGTTAAAAAATCATAATAAGCACCCTCACTCTTAAGCCACGGGCGTTAAAACCCAAAACCCCATATAACCGCACGCCTTCACAAACCCTCTGTCGTGACCTTAACCGCCGCTCTCCGCCACCCCCGATCCAACGTTTCCCTGTCACATCAAACGAAACCCGCGCGGTTTAGACCCTGCTGTCCGATCACCTACCACGCGATCCAACGGCATTCGCTCCTCCCGCATCCGCAAACCAACGGCGCGATAACTCGCGATGAAAAGTGGTTTCGCCCGTACCCCGCCGCCACGCGTCACAGGTTGAATGGAATCGCGCACCCCTGTACCTTTACCGCCCGACGGTCCATGGTGGTGCGATCAATACCACCCGCTGCCGAAACCGCTTTCCCCGGCCGTTAACCCCCGCGCGTCTCCTCCGCCCGATGACCATTGGATCTACCCACCCAAGATCCAACGGCTCACGATCGTCTTGCCCTGTGTCCTCCCGATACCTTCCGCCAAGCCATACCCGCCGTCCATCTGCTCAATCCAATGGCCAACCTTGTTCCTCTGACCAGTTCGTCCACCTGCCATGCAGTACGCGACCTTTGATTGTTCTGTGCTCCCGAAGGACGAAGATAACCAGTCTTCGGTACTGATTGCAGTAGTTCCTCAACAACCGCATTCAAGAGACAGTAAGGCCAAGAAGAAAAAGGACAGAGCTCGATCAAGCAAATGTATTTAATAGTTATGGGACTTCATCCCATATGACACTCCACCTACTCGAGAAGGACAGCAGAGCACCTGAGAGGATCGGATTTGTTCACTGAAGCGGGCAAATTGCACCAAAGACCCCATCAGATAGTTAAAGTGGTTGGTGGTCAATTATGACCCCTTCATACTTAGAATGGCCGAGTGCCTTTTTATTCAAACTCTATATATACCCAAAAACCAGATGTAATCAAGGTTGATGGTTGTTGTTTTTATGTGAGGTTCAACTTCTGGAGACTGTAACTACTTTGATACTTGTAGCGTCTCATCTTCATTTTCAGCTAATGCAAAGCTTCTTTTGCTATTAATTGCTCACTTTCCATTTCTATTCTTTTCCAAGCTATGCCTGATATGCAGTTTTCCTGAACTCTTGATGTGTAGCATTAGAGGAGCTGTCATCCTACCTCTGTGTTAAAATCTTGCATGTATCAGTGAATGTGTTATTCAGGTTTCTTTTCACTTAGTGACAGAGAGATGTTATCCTGTCTGTGCACTAGGGAATTAGATTTGTAGACCTCTTTACTGGTTGTAGACAACCATCACAAGGTCTTGTCGATCTGCTGGTGTGGTCAGTATTCTCCATATTCACCCAATCTCTGAACTGTGAGTAATTGGTGGTCTAAAGCCTTGTAGTCTGGGGGTGTTCACGCATGTCTGGAGTTAAGCATAGTAGAAGTGGTTAGCTGGCTTGAACAAGCATCATTTCTTCCATTCATCCATTTCCAACATTGAGTTGAGTTTGTAATGTTCCCAAGCATCTCTGAGCTACAACCTAGGAGAGTTTCTTGGGGTGATAACACGTTCATATAACAACATCAATTATGTAAAGTCACACATAAATACAACATTATTTCATAAACCCATCATTTATCACAACATAAAATCACATTCGTTCATAACAGAAGTAAATAGACAAAACACAGGAATTTTTGGGATAATCTCTTTATTAATACTTCAGTTCTGCTTACAGACTCAAGACTTCCCTGCACACTCAACTGCAGGGGTCTGCGTACTCAGCTGCAGACTCTACTATAAGCTTTTGTGCACACAGCTGTAGAGCCTCTCTTCTACACTAAGAAATCTTCACTCTTTCTTCTACCGACCCATTACATTTTTCTTCATCATTGATTACTTCTACCTTAAACTCTCTAAGACTCTCCTATTTATACAATCCCATGGTCCACGAACCATGGGTGGATCTACAAAAGTTGACTCAACTTACATAAAAGAAGGGTAAAACCCTTTATGACTCTGTGACCACAATTTGCGGAGACTTTTACACTTTATACAACAAACTTGTTCTTTTTGCCCCAAAACTTACGCTAGGGGACACTGTCCCAATAGGGCCCCAACACAAAGATCGTGACTCACCCTTGAGTCCTTCTGCTGGCATGGAGATCTTACTGCAGAGATCTCCCAAATCTACTTCTACCACTGCTACCTCACCCATGCTCTGTGTGGCTTCCTGTTTGATCTGCTCCACCAGTTGCTCTGTTGCCGATCCTACATTGCCTTCCTTAATTTTCTGCTGCATTCTCTGTAGGCTTGCCAACTTCTCCTGAATGTTGGCGGAGATAATGTAGGCCTCATCCAACCAAGGACCCAATCTAGCCTTGATGACCTCCTCTTTCTTCTGTGTTACTTCCACCTGTTCAAGCAGCTACTTTGCCTCTTGCAACTTGGCCAATCATTGTGTTGTGGTGACGGTGCGCGCCATCGCTCTCACTTCATCGTATTGCTACTACAATTGGTGAGCTTCTATGTTTAACCTTTGCAGGATAGGATCTTCCTATAGAGTCGTGACTGCCTCCATGGATTGCTCGAAGAGCATGGTGCAATCCACCACCACAGCATCCACTACTGCGACTCCATCCTGCACAGCGGCTTCACGTTGTTCTCTAACCTCTGGCAGAGTTGAAGGATGTGACTTCAACTCTAACTCTATGATTTTCAGGTTTAGTTCAAACTAAACCTTAGCCACTTATGTCTTGGCATCGTGCACACCTGCAGCTAGCTTCCTGATCTTTGCCTCCAATGGTGCTTCCTCCGATATATGTAGTTCAGGGATTGTTCTTCATGCCTCGGCCACCATGGCTGCAAGATGGTCATTCTGCACCTAAACTTTTTTTTGTGCCTCCAGCGTTGTTGATTTCTCCATGAACATTTGTTCATTGTTGACTTTGTACTCTTTGATCAGGCTCAGTGCGCACTGCTACCAGGCCTTAACCTCTGCTATCACACCTGCTTCTAGTGTTTGACGAAACTCACTCAGGAGCGTGGCTAGATTGAGGCCAATATCGTTCAAAGAGCTAACAATAGCCTTGTTAGCTACCGTCTCTGCACTCAAAGCTCCATCAGATAGTGTGGCTGCCTAGAGATCCAATGACCAAGCAATCTCTGCTGCTTGAGTGGTTATTAGGGCCAGACTCATTGACACAGTGCTGCTCTGTCTTGCACCTACCTAGATTCTAGTCATCTGGATCTGTAGCTCTCATAGATCCTTCTGGATGGTGCTCAATGCCTGATTTTGGTGCTGCTCAAATTGCTATAGAAGCTCTGTTGTAGTATCCCGCACCTTGTCTCCAATTTCATCCAGGTCACCATCTATCAAAGTAATCATATCTAGTGATGGCTTGGTCGCTTTTTTTTCTTTCGCGGTCTTGCATTTTCCTGCTCCCTGTATTGCTTCACTCGTAAGGGAGTGCTTTCCTGCTAATCACCGCCACCCTGCTCTGACCGCTCTTCCTCCTCCGTTTGGGGCAAAGGAGACCTCTAACTTCTTTTGGAGCCGCACTCATCCTGCTCTTCCTATTTCTTCGCGGTGCACTTCGCTTCTACTTGGGCCTTCTCCTCGGCCTCTTTCTTCCTCTTCTCAAGAAACTGCTGAACCTTCTATTTGGCCACTTCCTTTTTCTTCTTCTCCAGGGACTTTCTAGTCCCTGTGGCCAGATCGGATGTGGAATGCGACTATGTTGGCCAATGCGTGATGACCTCCTCAATGGCATCATTTGTCGCAAGGTACGGTAGGTCGAACGACTTTTGCTTCGGATCCTTCCATGCACGGATGTATACATGGCGGAACTTCGCTTTGAACTCCGCGTACCCTGAGAGTTGTTCAAACATGGTTGGTGACAACCATGACTTCTGGTTGATGGTCGTGCGAATGCTCACCTCCATCAGTGCCCAAAAGACTTTGCTCTCGGTGACTTGCGCATCATCTTTTGTGGCCCAGAGAGATGCAAATTTTGCGGCTTCCAGTAAATCCTTCTCCACCGAAGGAAATTGGTTGTCCTCTAGAAAATCCTATGCGACAAGCACAATTGAGAGTAACAACCATGAATAATGGAATGTCTTACTCTCATCCTGTGCCTCTCTGCAGTTTGTGAGGAACTCACTACACAACTATTGCGCTTAGTTGAATTGCATGCCCTCGGTGCACTGTGCTACCAAAGAAACTACTGGTGTCGACACCTCGTCTGCACGACACTTTCTCATAACATTGCCAGCTAGAATCTACGTGGAAACCTTCAACACGGGGTCAATAATGGAGGTAATCGAGTACCGACATGGCTTTTTCACCAGTTTAAACTTATCCTTCATCTTCTCAGTCAGGTCATGCTCAGTCGTCTTTTTGCCAAACACCTTGGCTGGATTCAGTCTAGGATGTGGCAATAGCGTGATCTGATGGATCAGCATATTGGTGATGGGGATCAGCTCATTCAGCCACAAGCACCCGTCATGCACCAGGCACAACAACTGCTTAATGACGATCAGGTTTATCGGGACGTGGTGGTAGTGGGGCACCCATAACAGGTTCAGCAACCTTGACTTGTTTACTCCGTGAATCCATTTCACTGGCTCCAACGTGGTGACACCAGACTCTTTGTAGAATACCCTCTTCATGAAGGTGTCTATAGCAAGGTGGGAGAATCACTCGTGATCCACCAAATCCCAATCTTCCAGCTTCAAGTGCGAGATCCGTGCTAAATGAGGACCTTCAAAGGTGATGCTTTCCAGTAACAGGGGTGTGTTGAGGAGGAATTGTCCTTCATCTGGGTCCTTCAAGACCTTCACTTTGCCCTTGCGCAGAGGGATATACTCTGGTAACCTAGATATAGGGTCCACCCACTTAATGTCTATATCCTTCGCACCCTCCTCAGCCTCCAGATCCACCACTTTCCCATTCTCTTTTGTGCTCATCTTTTCTTTCCTCTTGGCCTGTGTAGTGGCATGCTTCCTCAATGACATGTGCACTGGCACCGAATTATTTTGCTTATCCTTTTGTGGTTTAAGGACCTTCCTCACTGGTGTAGGCTTTGGGCTAGGCGACCTCGGCACCGTAGGTACTGCAGTTGGAACCTCCATACTCATTACCTCTGGAGCAGCTCCCTTACAGGAAATATCTCCCCCAGTACTAGCAGTCTCTGCTAGTTTGGACATTATGTTGAGGATAAACCACTGGGTGTCTTCAGATAACTTCTAAAATATAGAACCAATGACCAAATCCACTTAAAACTGAGGATTCACAAACACTCGATAGCTCAACCCAGAGTTTCTAGGAATGTAAAGTGTTTTTCGCTAGACAACCATGCGTAATTTATAGGCACATTCGAATTCAAATTTGACCACTCCTCCCAAAATTTGTCCATAAATGCTAGATTGGCGGTAGATTTCCAAAGATTTCACTCTTAAACTCAGCCTTAAATTCTGACCCCCGCTCCTCATAAACATCTCCTCACTGTCAAATCATGAAAATTGATGGTAATGGTCACTTTCTGGCTGTGCTTTACAGTCTCTCCCCCTATAGCATAGCTCCCTTCGCGCTTCTTCTGGTACTATGACACCCTCCTATTTCATTTAGACCCCCTTTCGTACAACTCTACAAACCGGGCAGTATAGCTTATAGTCTTGCACCTCCTTGCAGGTGCCTAGAGCGCTACGACTATGCTACCGTCATGTAGTCATTGGGTCGGATCCCCGGTGTATGGCTTCAATTGACTTCCATTTATATTTCCCGGAAATGGATCTCCATTTAATTTTACAAATTTAATTGCTCCACCATCGATAATCTCTTTGATAACATATGGCCCCAGCCAAATGCATATGAAATTTTTTTGGAAACTTATCAAACTTGCTATCATATAATAAAACAAAATCATTTACCTTGAAGGTGCATAGTTTGATGTGTCAGTTGTGCAATGCCTTTTCGTGTTTGTTATGAAATTGGTGATGGAATCTAGCCAAAAATCTATCTTCATCAAGCTTTGTTAATTGTGCAAGCCTCTCTTCTAAAGCTCTGCGGTCCACCATTCCTGTAGAAGCCGCTATGCATAGACTAGGCACAATGTACTCCATGGGCATTATAACTTCTACGCCATAGACCAATCAAAAAGTTGTCTGACCCATAAGCTTCTTACAGGTAGTTCTATAAGCCCATAGCACTGATGGTACACGCACATCCCAATCATTCCTCTACGCATTGCAAACCTTTGTCAATGCATTCTCCAATATTTTATTAAATGCCTCAATCGTCCCATTGGCTTGAGGATGATATGACATACTTTTCTAATGATAAACCTGGAATTCTTCTATCAGAGCACTGATTGTTCCATTAAGGAAACGTGTACCATGATCACTCATGAAGATCTTCGAGCAACCAAACCTAGTCAACACATTTTCAAATAAAAATTTCATTGTTGTTGCCCCTATATAGTCCTTCACAGGCTGTGCCTCCACCCATCTGGTCAAATATTAAGTCGCGATGATGATATACCGCACACCTGTCTTCTTGCTTGGAAGCTGAATCAGTCCCACAAAATCAATTGCCCATTTCTCAAATGGCTATAATGACATCTGCGGATTCAAAGGGAGCTCATCCCTCTGCGATGGCTTGCCAGTTCTCTAACATGCATCGCATGCCCTACAATATGCTTTGGAATCCTTATGCAACATTGGCCACCACAACCCAACACGTAAAATCTTATGTGTGATTTCTTTTCCTGCATAATGGCCTCCCACAACTCCTCCATGAGCTTCAGCTAGGACACTGTTTCGTTCAAAATTAGGCACATAGCATCGCAATATCTCATCCGATCCCATCTTATACAAATGGCCTGCAATAATAGAAAATTATGCCGCTCACACCACTAATTCCTTCTTCTGTTGACTCGTGTACCCTTCTAGATTTGTTCATGTAGTTAGAAAGTGGATAATGTGTGCAAAGTGATTATCTGCTACGCGCACCGCAAAGAGCTACACGTCAAGTTGCCCCTCCTCTAAATTGGTCAGCTCCTCTCCTATTTTAATGCACAACAGATGATTTTGCCCTGCATTCAACCTTCCTGTCTTTGCAATCACCTCAAAATCATACTCCTGAAACAACAACAACCATCTGCATATTTTCCCCCCTAAAACAGGCTTGTTGACTAGGTACTTTAATGTAGAATGGTTTGTATACATCTTAAAATGTCTCCCTAGCAGGTAATGTCAGAACTTCTAGAGCACGTACACCATAGCCAACCCTTCGCGCTATGTCTTCGAATAATTATTTTTGGCCTTAGACAACTTCATACTCGCAAACTCTATACATTGATCCAATTCTCCTTCACCAACTTGTGTCAGCACTACTCCCAGCGCAATACATGATGCATCCACATGCACATGAAATTCCTTCTTCCAATTCAGGAAGACTAGGATCAGTGCGGTGACCATTTTCTCCTTCAATACATCCAGATTCCACTGACATTCTTCATCCCAGCAGAATGTAGCGTCCGTCTTCAATAGCTTTTCCGTTGGAGTGATGATCTGGGCATAACTCTTGATGAACTTTGATAGTACCCAATATGACCCAGCATTCCGTGAAACTGTTTAACACTCATTGGCACCTCCAAATGTATTATTACTGCGATTCTAATAGGGTCCACCATTAATCCTTGTCTACACACCACATGACCCAGCAAAATTCCAAAAGGGACGCAAAATAAGTGCTACCTTCAACATGTATCCAGCATCAAGTGCAACCTAGCTACATGGTGCTTTACCAGTCCAAACACCATCCAATCGTCAAAATATACCTCCAAAAATTTGTGAATGAACTCTTTGAATGCCACGATGACTACGTGCTAGAAGATCACCAGCGCATTTTTAAGCCCAAAGGGAATTACCGTATACTAAAAGCATCCCCACTCAGTCACGAAGGTCATCATACTCCTATCTTCTTGTGTGATCCTAATCTGATGGTATCTAGAGAACCCATCAGTGAATGAATATGCTTCTTGTCCTCCAACATTCTCTAGTACTTCATCTCTAAATGGTGTCAGAAAAGGATCATGAATGCAAGCATCATTGAGCTTCCTGAGATCTATGCAAATTCGTATCTCGCCCTTTTGTTTCTTTTCTTGGACCACCATTGGGCTCACCCAATAAGACTCCTCTACTGGTTCAATAATACGTGCTTCCAACATCTTATCTAACTCAAAGTAGACCTTTTCTTTATACTTGGGATTAAGGCGATAGGGCCTTTTCTTAATCAGCTTCGCATTCGGCTTCAAAGTAATCTTCATGATGCTTAAGTACCCTATTATTCCTTTCAAGTCTAAGAAATTTTTAGGGAACAAATCTTGATACTCGTGGAGCAACTCAGTGACCTTATCTACTGTGGCATCATCTCAATAGTCCCCAATCTTCACAAATTTCAGCACTGCTTCTGTGCCAATGTTCACTTGTCTAGTCTTCAGTGGCACGGTGGTATATGGATTCTCTATTGTGCTCCCTCCACTTTTCATTGGCCTTCTGCCTCTAGGATGTTAATGTTCCTTGGATCCTCATCTTTTTCTTCAGCAGTCACATTATAGCATTCCAACGCATGGCTCAGATGGGTGCTCCAATATGGTTGAATCAAGTCCAAAGGATCCTGTGGTATTTTGAAGATCACTGCCTTGACCTCTTGCAATGCCTCATCAATGCATTTGAATCCATCCTCAAAGTTGAATGTCATCAAAAATCCCTGTCTCAAAATGTCCCTTTATTCAGTGCCATGCCGGAGCTCTGTTTCCAGGTACCAATTCATTGGTATTACATCCAAAGTGTGACAGAATACCCACTCAGGATGCAGATCCGTTCCATAAACCTTAGTCCATTTTGCTAAATGATCGCGTGGATCATTCCTTCCATCATATTTCTCTATTAGCTGAAATTTTGGGTGACCAAACCGTGATCCATCATTTTTCTGTACTCGCGGCACCCATCAAAACTGTCTTTATGCGTACCCCACCACATTGCAGGCATAGTGCACAACGCCAAATCCAAGGCTTGGAAACGATGCTTCTCTAGTACCTTCCTTTCAAATGCATCCAAAAATTTATCTACATTAATTAGACCATCATAATAAGGCAAACTTCTTACCTCCAATGATACACAGTGCAGCAATTTAGTCATCATATTACAACGCAACGTAGATACTTCGTGCAACCTATTTTGCCAGGGTTTCAATTCCTCATCTGAATCTAATGTGCATGAACTTTCGTGGTCCCATGAAATGCATCCATCAACTGTCAGATTAACCAAATCCTAATCTCGCGTTGTTATTTTATAGATCTGATCCAAATCATCATCGCTTTCCTCAGAATCATGGACCGGTTCAGTATAGCGCGGTCCTTCTGCAGGGTCCAAGGGTACTACTACACAGAGCGATTTCATTTCAAATGACATTTTCCACTTCTTCAAATTGATTACCCCATTCATGTTAATAGCCCAATCAATCCCAAGGAGCGTGTGGTAAGGATTGTTTTCATCAACAATCTCTATCACTTCAAAATCAACCAACGTGCTTATGTTGTCAATATCTATTTTCACTCCCTGCATTCTTACCACAAGGATAATATTCTGTTGATTTTCCATCCTCAATTGAATCGGAGACCACTGCAGTGCAGGTCTCCCCATTCTCTCCCATGTCTATTTAGGAAAAACATTCACATCCGACCTTAGATCCAAAATAACTTGGTCCATTTCATATTCTCCTATTTGGGCAGTGAGCCTCATCTCATGCCGTGTTCTTGCCTTATGCTTACCAATTTTTCTGACTACGCGAGGTCCCTCGGGATAATTTTCTTTACTGGCACACTTATTTATCAACTTTTGTAATCCTTTCATGGCCTTTCTATAGCGTAGCAACTTCATACAGGTTTCCAAAAAGGTAGTAAGCATGGAGGGTTCCATTTCTTCAGATAGCTTATCATGATTTCCTGAGGTGGAGGTCTCAGCAAAGCTTTTCTTTGCTTCCGTGAACGTTTCTTTCACACACTCCAAATCAAACCCAACCTCTTTTTCTGGATCCTTGCAGACCTACTCACTTTCTTTAGGTTTCTTTCCTTTATCTTTTTTAGTCTTCATTCCGCTTCACAACATGATATTTACATTGGGATCCTCTTCACGGGGTTCAACCTTCATCATCTATAGGTTTTGGGTAGGCTACTAAGGTTGTACCCTCTTCTCCTGCATCTTAGCTATCAATACAAGGTAGTCTTCTATCGCGTGATCAAACTAAGTATAGTATCAACATGATAGGTGGGTCGATCTCATACACTCCCGCGCGTAGTGTCCTGGCACCCCACATTTGTAGCAAATAACTTGTCCTCGGCCTCTACCAGGTCCTCCTCCACCTCGCCTCATTCGCGACCCTGATATCCTTTGCACGCTTCCCCAGCGCCTTGATGCAAAGTCCAAGTTTCTGTTTGCATCTGATAAGCGGGCATTCTTTCCATCACCAATTCATAGCTACGACAGTTACCCTCATTGTGACCCACCAATTTACAAAAGTTGTAGAAGAGTTATTATGGTGTCTGCACAAATTTCTGCAGCAAGTGGAAATTGTCTGTTACATGTTTTCGTGCTACCTAATAAATAGCACACCACAGCATGGGCCCTATACTTGGACATGCTTGAGCTTCCGGCCTCAGAGGCATTAGCCCTCCTCCTACAACATAATTCGCAAAGACAGGGAAGTGATCTTTATCATGCCCCTGGCACTTACATTTTAGACACCAAAATTCTTCACGCACCTCTGGACGAGCCGCCCTATCTTTCTTCAAACTTTGAAACTTTAGGCAAATATTCTGCAACTCCCATGAATTTGTTGAACTCCCAAAGTAGCGTCTTGAATCGGTGTCTCATGCAATCTCATCACAATTTCCAGGGCTTCCCCTTGGGTCCCAATCTTTTGCTGTGATAAAGCAACCCTTAAGTGAGGTAGGAGCGAAGCTACAAACCATTCGCGGTGTTGCCCATCTGTAAGATTCATGTTAGCTTCGTGGATCTACCATTTCAATCTTTGATCTAGTTTCCAGGGTGTTTTGCCTGGCCTCATCATGATTTCATTGAATCCAATGACTGATTGCAATTCAGATTTGGGCCTATTGAATTCCTTATTCAGTGCAGTCTGACTATCCGTTAACGAAGCCAACGGATTATCAGTGTAGTACTTAACGTACCATGTTAGTGCATGATCTTGTAGGGCAGTAACCAATTTCAACTCCTTTATATGATCATCTGTAATATTCTATATCGTCCATACAACCTTCATAATGAACCAAAACTGATCAGGGTCTTCATTTCCCAATCCCTTGAAAACAGGAAGTTTCATAGTTTTCAATATGTTGAATGGTGGCGGAGGTGGTGGCGGTGTGGATGAAGGTGTATGTTGTGGAGGTGAAGGTGGGGGTGGTGTGGACAGATGGGTTATTAGCAGAAAACCTTGCCTTATAAATTGTACAGTTCTCTACAGTGAAGCTTGTGTTACTTCCTCGTCGTCACTCGGAGGAGGCTTAATCAGCGGGCTATATTCAGGGCCTATTCTCCCTCTATGCCCAAACAACTTTTCACTTTGCGCAGCTTCAAACATCAAGGTAATGGAATAACCTGATTTTCACACAAGAGCATCTTAATCCAAGTATTCAAATATCTTAAATACTTACCTCGCGGTCCCTTGAAGAAGCATCACTCTGCTTCATTGTAGCTGACCGAGGCATCGACTGCGAATTCTGTCACAAATCCTCCTATGACGCAATCAAGATAGTGATCGACAGTGTGCGCAACCTTATCTTCATAGGTTTCCTATCTCCGCACTAGCTCCGAGGTCCACACTATTGGACCGTCAAGCATCCACCTTCGTTGGTTGTCTACCAATTTAGCAATCCACTCGTATAGTTTGAGCAGGAAGGAGAAAAAGAAAATTTCATGTATCTTTGTGTGTATATATATCCAACCACTTTTCTTTTGTGGGTCATGGATTTCTATTTTCTTGCGTTGTGGATTCGTGGATCTTTCTATCCAACTACTCCTCAATTTCCTTCTTAGTTGGATTCTAGTGATGTGACATCACACATATCTTTATGCAGATTCAGGTCCCAGCAATGGAACCATTTGTTGGATTAGTGGGTTCTGACCCAGGTTCAGAGTTAGTTTTTCCAAACAAATCCATACACTACTAGCCCTTTCGGCATCAATCCACGAAGCGTAGATTGAAGTCTCACCCGAAGCAGTATGGGGGGATGCTAGAACCAAGTTTCCGCACCTAGAGATTAGTGTAATGTCCCTTATGCCCTAAACCTACCTTCGCATAGATCGATAAGCCTTTAAGGCTTATCGATATGACTTCCCTTGATCAACCTCTAGACCTTCACGAAGGTCTATGACTGTCTTTCACGGACCCTAAACAGGTGAATCAACCACTTACTCTCCTCTGTGATTACTCCTAATCCCGTATTTACCTAGATCAGCCTAAGCGTTGATAACTTTAGCATGAAATAAGATATGCTTCATGTAAACAGTTAGTATTAAGTGCGCTCATATAACAACATCAATTATGTAAAGTCGCACATCAATAGAATATTATTTCATAAAACCATCATTTATCAAAGCATAAAAGCGCATGCGTTCATAACAGAAGTAAATAGACAAAACACAGGAATTTCTAGAATAATCTCATTATTAATACTTCAATTATGCTTACAAACTCAAGACTTCCCTGTGCACGCTGTTGTAGGGGTCCGCGTACTCAGCTACGGACTCTACTCTAGGCCTCTACACACACAGCTGCAGAGCCTCTCATCTACTCTAAGATGTCTTCACTCTTTCTTATACCAACCCATTACATTCGTCTTCATCATTGATTACTTCTGCCTTAGACTCTCTAAGACTCTCCTGGTGGATCTACAAAATCCGACTCAACTTACATAAAAGAAGGGTAAAACCCTTTATGACACTTTACTATCTACGCACTTCGCGACCACAATTTGTGGAGACTTTTACACTTTACACAACAAACTTGTGATTTTTGCCCGAAAACTTACCCTAGGGGACCCTGTCCCAAGAAACCACAACAAAAAATGGTTGCAACTCATCCTCCTCCTCAACCTAGGGGAATGAGAGGACTAAATATACAAGGAGTCCCTTCACACATCCTTATGTGCAATGTAGTAGTCATCCCCACTCAATCCAATGGAACTCTCATGATATATAAGCATTTGGAGTTAGTGATCCAACAACCTAAGGGTGTTCTCCATTAGTAAACACACAATCCTAGTGCTAGGGCCACCCAAAACTTCAATATTTTTTAGAATTCATCTCAAGCCCCATGTTCCATGTTTCTTTGGATGTTTTGTGAAACTTCATTACGCAATGAAAATCCTTATTCACTGGTATTAGATGGATTGATCCCTCAGAGTCTAACATTATTACATTTGACATTAATGTGAGTATGTATTTGTTATCCCATCAAGTTTCCTTTCAAATCCTAGTTTGCATCCTTAATATGGATATTTAATGCACTCTTGTGGATGAATGATCCTCCACTTGTATCATGGACTCAACATGCCGGAAAATATTGGTTCTTTGGCATTTATTTAGTCAACAATCACACTCTATGCTTTTGACATCCATACCCTTTTACCTAAGTGGGTTCTCCTTGCATTTTCCATTTAGCTTAGGGGGAAAACCATCGTAGTTGATGTCAAACTAGGTGATGCTCCACTTGAGTATAATTTTCTACTTGGAAGGAGTTGGTTTTATGCTATGACCATTGATGTTTCATTGATATTTCGCATTCTTCACTTTACCCGTGACGGAAATATAGTTATGATTAATTAGCTTGTGTATTTCATGATTACGACAAAAATATCCAATATAAGCACTTTGATGCCACTTTTTGGAGACATGCCTTTGATATTCTCAAGTTTCAATGCAAATCTATGCAAGAAATCATTAATAATGGGAGTTTTTCCAATGCCACCACTTCATATTTTGTCTACCACTATCAATCCCATGCATATGATATATTCCATCATATGTGGATCCCATCAATATAGTGACTCCTAGGTGGTTCCATCTCCTTCGAATTTAGATTCATATAATGATCACATGAAACTTATAGCATAAGGGATTACCTCTTTGGTGGTCCCTTTCAAAACATCCTAATGTTGATCATAAACTCCATCCTAATATGGAATATCATCAATATTCTTTTCCCACATGGGTCATCACTCCTATTTCGCATGACTCCCTTGATGTCAATTTCCCTTCACAATAGGCCATATTGGAGTTCATGGATTCATTTAATAATCCAAGGGAGGATATTCCTCATGGTGCCTCTATTCTCCCTTATTTGGAAATGGTGGAGCTTGGAAAACAAAATCTTCAATTAGGCAAGAGGGAATTTCCTAGGTCATCTAATGAAGTTCCACCCTTGGACTGAATCAAGTCTTGGATTCCTAGTACCTAAATTTCCAATTGAATAGATGGACCTCCTAAATAGGTACAAATTAAGGCCCATTTGGCCATCCTTCAACATAATGTTACCTCTCTCTTTGCATTTGATGAAATCCTTTTAGACTATAATGTATTCATTAGGGAGGTTAAGGAATATTTGTCATATCCTATAGCCTAACATGTTGAATATGCAGGATGAGGAGCATTTATTGTGCATAAGTACAATGAAGACCAGCTGGAGGAAATGTAGGAGTATCGTTCCCTGAATTAACTCAAAAACAACTCGGTTGGCTATTCGGCAGTTACTACATTCAGTGGCTGCGAGGATATTAGGAGACTAGATCCACTTTTATATGGATTTTGGAGGGAAGCAACCCTCCTTCCAAGGAGGTTTCCCCTTAACTCATTTTTTATAAATAAAGCAGCCCAAGAGCTCAAAAGGAATCGAAATTTTAGAGGAAAATAATGACTGCTAAAGCTAGAGCTTGTTACTTATTGTAGAGCTATAAAAAGGGTCTCTTTCACCTCTAATTACCTCACATTAATATGTCAATCCGGGAACGTTTCGTTATTTCAAAGAGTGTCTCAGTCTGAGGCTATCATTTGCCAGAGTAATGCTAGTAGTACAGTGTTCAGAAATACAAGAGTAAATGGATGATTGTCTACAGCTTAACCACTTCAAAAGATTAAATCACACCTTCAAAAGACTAAGCAACTTATCAGTCAAGGGTTCGGTAGCAATAACCCATCCCTTTGGAAACTGATGGAAAAGGAAATCAGAGAACAGATCGTGGATCTGGGAGCCGGACAGTAGATGTCAATGCTCACTACAGTCTGCAATCGTTCTTCACGCCAATACCAGGAATTGGAATGGCAAATAAGAAATGGAACAACAATTAAGAAATCGAACAGCAAGTCTGAAATGGAACAGCAAATCCGAAATGGAACAGCAACTAAGTCTCACAAGCAGTAACTTCTTAGTCTATCAGATCAAATGCATTAATTGTAATCTACAGGAATCAAACGGAAATCTTTCACTCTTAAGGGCGGATTGAATAACACACACCAATGGAACAGCACTGATTACTGATAAATTATGGAACAGTGCTTGAAAACCATATACGCATGCAACACACTTAAATAGTAATCTGATCCAAGTATCGATCTCAGTTAGAAAGAATACGACTGCATTTCAAAATAGAACAGCATTGTTCGTAAATCCAACAGTCACAAAGAACATAACTTCCAAGATGAATTCCGTAACGTTAATGAACAGGTGCACAACACAAAAGCTCTGTAATGGAACAGTAACAGTATTCTGTAAAGACTAGCAGTATTAGATCAACTCTTAAAAGAACAGTAATATGATGCAGAGTCAATACAATCGTTCTGTCTGTAGAAGCCTTAATGAATTAAACATAACAGAGCATGTGATGTAAACTTATAAAACACACCAGATTACCAAATGACGTCAATAGGAAAACCATGCATGAACCAAACGTAATAATACAGGAGCAAGTGTCCTCCAGGGCCAGGCCCTTAGCCTCCAGGGGTACACTGCTTAAAGTTATTCCAGACTCAGAGATGAAATAATAACCAAGTTTGTATTAATGCATAGAGCAGAATTACAATAAACCAGTTCTTAACGAGACTCGATGATCAAAGTTTTGATCTTAAAGGAAATTACATAAAATCATAACCGTTTCTAACTCTCTCCCGAGCTAACAGTGTTGCCCCTTTTATAAGGGTGGCAGCGGAGATATCTAGGTGCAGAAATAGATAAAACAGTGATCCCTCAGGATCAAGGATCCTGATGGATTTGCCAAACCGTTAGTCCTCAGTCATTTATTTTCTCTCCTACGCCGAGCTGATATCTCCACCTCCTTTCCCGAGCTGATTCGCTTTGATTTGCTTTGCCTTTTTTGAATTCGGTCTCCCATCAAAGGGACAGCAGTTAAACCGTCCTTGTCCTTTCCTTTGGAACGACAACTTCTCGTTTTTCCTCCTTTCTGCATAAGGAAATGACAATTGTCAATGTTTTCATCTTGCATATTAATCTCACATGGTCTATTATAATTCTTTATCATTTTCCTAGTTCATGATGCAAAAGGTTTGTAGCTTTCAATGAAAAGATACTGAAATAATCATCAAAAACATACCTTCTTTAGTACTCCACACACCCCCCTGCTTACCCTGTTTCATGCCCTCATGAAAACATTGTAGTTGACATGTAAGGTAGTGAGAGAATAGGCTGGAGATGGAATCTCATGTGAAGGCCTACAGCCATGATGAGTAACTAGGTAGTCAAAGAAATGGCATGTCTGACCCTCGGGCATCTCATACAGGGCTTGGTATCCGGGTGCAGGTGCCAAATAATTGGACTCCAGAACCTATATCCTAACCAGGATGGCCCTGCCCTCAAAACGATTTCGCCATAGAGGTGCAAGCGGTTGGCAGCTAATTTAAAATTCTCATACTTAAACGGTTCCCTGAGCTAGATATTCAGATTAGAGATTTGATACCAAAATTTAGCTGCATCAATGGCAAGGTCTTTGATAGAGAAAAAGTATTATAATCCCTGCCGAATGAGTGCCTCACGCATGGGTGTTAATGCTTCAATTACACCCGGAGTCTTCATGAGGTTTCTATGTGCTCTCCACAACTGTACTGGCTCCCTAGGTTCAGCCCTTACCCACAAATCTAGTTCGTTTTCTTGCATTTGGAAAGTATTATAGGCTTTAAGCCATTTAATTTGATTAACCCCAAATGAGATGAACGCCTGCAATTGGACATCCCCAACAAAAGGGCCAGGGTTCAGCTTGGTCTCCTGGTCTAATACAAGGTTATGTAAATAGAACTCACACAGTAGTCTCTGGACTTTTACCCCGTAGTGCTTACAGCATTCTATAAAATCATTGACAGTGTTAATTTGTATGGGAGCACCTGCTTTAACAGCCTTTATTTTTAGTTGCAAATACCGTTCCAGCAAAAACAAGGCATAATTCTTGGAAGGGGCTCTACATGCTAAGACTTCATTGTATAAAGAACACAAGGTATCCATCTGCTTGATAACTATATCTAACCTACGAGTTACCTTTGCGACTTTCTCTTATTCCCTTCGCCACCCTTCAAAGGCCTGGATTTCAAATAGATTGACATTCCTAAGCTGATGTTGTAGCTCTTCATACTTTTCGCGAGGGACTATTTTCTCCCTAAGCTTTTCTGCTTCTTGCTGAGCTTGCTTCAAACCCTTTTGTAGGGTTACTGTTTTTGGATCTTTTCTCCATGCGGCAGTGGAGGCCGGGAGTTTTACCTGAACTTTCCTATTGCGTTGCTTTGAGTTCATAACCCTTATTACTCCCGAAAGTGGTGCCTCCGTCTGAATTTCCTTATCACGGGTCATCATCTCATCCATTTCTATCTTAACGTGGATATCAGTCCATTGTTGTTCCTTTTCTATTGGAACAGCAGTCTGTTTCTCAGCATCAGTTGGAACAGCAGCCTGGTTTTCGACAGGGTTTTGAACAGCAGGATGGATTCTGGTCCTCCGCCCCTTTGCCTTGAGGGGTTTTGCTGGAGTGGTCACATTTTTCCTTCCCGAAGTCCTTTTTACCCTTTGCCTTGCTTTTAGAATCCTAATCTACTAGTGGAGCTGGACTATTATATTCAATAATCTCTACTATTCCTTTCGCAGTTCTTTAATTTCCAAAATTTCCTTAGAAGGAATAGCAGGTTGTTCACTGCGGCCTGGACTGTGACTAATTCCCGGATTTTCCTTCTGGGGTGTTTCTTCACTGTCCTGCTCTGGTTGTTCCGGGGCAAGAACCCTAACTGGTTCTGTTATTTCTTGGGCGACCTCTCTTTCTGCCCCTGTTTCCTCCGGAATTTCTTCTGGTGTCTTCTGGTTAGGAACGGATTGTTCCTGTTCAGTATCTCCTATCATCTTTTCATCATGAACAGGTAGATTCTCTTCTTCTGCCTCCTTTGCATGTGGTTCTTCAGGTGCATTTTCCTCCTGGGGTTTCTTCTCGGCATGGGGGTCTGACAGACTGGAAGGTTGGCCATATTCGCCCATATTGGCCAAGACTTTGGCCAATTCGTCTTCTCCCACTGGGTCTTGCAAGAGGCTACCTTCTTGTTGTTATGTTTCCTCCTCCTACTTGGATTGCTCGGCTTCTTCTTCCTTATCTTCTTCGATTGCAGTTTCTTTTTCTCCTTCTTCTTCAGATTGTTCGACTTCTTCTTCATTTTCTTCTTCTTCTTCAGATTTCTCGGCCTCCCCTTCTGGCCGTGAGGGTTGCTCATCTTCAATTTCTACTGGCTGGCTGGTGTTTTCTTGGCTTCTCCAGCCTCCCTCACAGTCATGCTAGCCGGACTGACTTCCTGTGCTTTTCTGGTCGCTCGGGTATACCAGCGGCATGTTTACACTTTGCCAATTCCTTGCGTTTTTCTGGACGCTCAGGTGTACCGGTGGCATGTTTACGCTTTGCCAATTCCCTGTGTTTTTCTGAACGCTCAGGTGTACCAGTGGCACGTTTACATTTTGGGGATGGTGCAGTCAATCCCCCATTTATCATGGCAATTAGCTCTTCCCAGCTGCTCTGCTGCTAGGTGAGGCTATGGCTGGAAATTAACCAAATCAACCCATGATGACTAACAACTGACTCTATATATTGTGCCTTTTTTATGCTCCATGCAACATCATGAAGTAACGAATTCAAAAATAGAGGTAAATTCACAGAGCATTTTTGCTTTAGTACAGCTAAGAGTTTAAGATGTCGTGGTCTTACCACATCTTTTCTGCCTTCACGGGTGATGTAGCTTTGAATGATCTTTGCCAATTCTTCCCACGGCTCTCCTAGTGCTGCTGGAAGAACTCCCTTTCCTCTAATTGCCAGGCTCTAGCCTTCATCCTGGAAGATTTCTATAACCTTCTGCAATCTTTCTTTTTTTAACGTCCATACAGGTCCAGTGGCTGGTAGTCCCGAGACTTCTGCGATTATGTCATCAGTGATTGCTATCTGTCTCCCCCTCACTGTGGAGTAATCCTCTTGCAAATTCTGCAAGAATTCAATTGCCACAGTCTCGTTAGACTCCTGCAAGTGGTTGAGATAAGTCAGCCACCCTGCTCTTGCCAGGATTTCCCGGGCAGCAGCAGAGACTGTTAACACCTGCAGTTCTCTCCGAATCGATCTTCCTCCCATGGTTTCACTGTAAACTCTTAATGGAACGATAGTTGTTTGTGCTGTTGAAACACAGAGAGGCTGACAAACGTAAGACTTGTTCAAAATCTAATGTTGTAGAGTATACAATAGAATTGGCTTATGAACAGCAAGTCATGCAGAAAAAATAAAAATAGTATGTCGTTGAGCCGTGCCATACCCTAGTACACAACTTCCCAAATAGTGGGCTGACACGTAACCCAGAGAATGATGAGGTTAACCTCCCCCCCCGCAATGTGATAGGCTATCCCAGCCATCCAATAAAGGAGCAGCGCCCGCTCTGAAGCAGAGTCATAAAGGAACAGTGTTTGGAAATATGCCATGTTTACAAAAGCAGCAAATTACCGCAATCGAGGCATGGAGTTGGATCGCTTAATACGTCAAAAGCTGTTGTGATATGATGCGACGCTGGGAGGATAGGACATCTGCTGTACATTCCAAGTTTGATGCCATCATTGTCAACTACTTTTCCATGATTGGTGATAGTATATTTACATGCGTTATATGATTCGGGAAATAATATATGATCAATTACTAAGGTATAAGAAACAGAAGGGTGCTGGTAACTTACCTATTGGTGTAAATAATGTGACTTCAATACCATTAAATGTGCTTTGCTGCCAACAGGTGTCCATAACCTTGGCAGAGTTGTTTATTTCACCCATGGAAGCATGATCCTTTGTGTATGCTTAGGGAATGTTGTGTGATGTCAAAATGTAGGCCATTATTCTAGCTTGGTGACCCGTTAACCACAATGCCATTCACAAGGAAGGAGCGAAAAGTGGGCATATCGGCTCGTGATGAGACCTCCTGTTCCAAGGGTTATTTATTTGGTATATCTTTTGGACCATATCCCTGGTGTGGTGGCCATAGTGGGAATGCCACTTCGCTTTCGTCCTCATGATCATGGTAGGCTGGCTCTTGATGAGACCCCCTATCCTGCATTTGACAACTTATAAGTCATGTTTGCTCTTTTTTTTTCTTTGTTTTTCATAAAGTACTTTCCCTTATTTATACACAAAGGGTGGTTCAACACTCCTTAAGAGTAGGAATGGTGGAAGAAGTCTTAACATCTCAATAGGAAGATACAAACCCTTTGCTCTTATTCCTAAATAATGATCAAAGAGGATGAAAAGGGATCATCATAATAAAGATAACCAATTAGAGCAGAATTAGTAGAACAATAGCAGCAAAAGATGATAAATAAGCGTGTCCTTCCTTCTGTCCTCTTACCAATTTAGAGCAATTTCTTATAAAGATAGTGATTTATGATTTATTGATTCCAGTATGTTGTGATTTTGTATCCATCGCATAAGTGCATAGCTGTATTCTAAAAGACTTGCAAGAACAGGAGCAATAAGCATCCTCAATTTAGAACAGCAAAAGGAACAAGTTGTTTCTCAAGGAGAGCAAAAACATGCAAGGGACAACAGAAGAGCACAAATTCTGTTCCTTTGGAAAAGGAACAACAGAAAATGCAAATGTCATTCCTTTGAAAAAGGAACAGCAAAAATGGAAAGCGTTATTCCTTTGGAAAAGGAACAGCAGAACACACAGGTGTCGTTCCTTTGGAAAAGGAACAACAGAAATCGAAAACGTTGTTCCTTTGGAAAAGGAACAGCAGAACATACTAATGCGGTTCCTTTGAAAAAGGAACAGCAGAAATTGAAAAAATGATGTTCCTTTGGAAAAGGAACAGCAGAAACACACAGAAATGTTGTTCCTTTGAAAAAGGAACAACAGAAATTGAAAATGTTGTTCCTTTGGAAAAGGAACAGCAAAACAAGCAAAAATGTCGTTCCTTTGGAAAAGGAACAGCAGAAATCGAAAATGTTGTTCCTTTGGAAAAGGAACAACAAAACAAGCAAAAATGTCGTTCCTTTGGAAAAGGAACAGCAGAAATCGAAAATGTTGTTCCTTTGGAAAAGGAACAGTAAAACAAGCAAAAATGTTGTTCCTTTGGAAAAGGAACAACAGAAATCGAAAATGTTGTTCCTTTGGAAAAGGAATGACAAAACAAGAAAAAAGATCGTTCCTTTGGAAAAGGAACAGCAGAAATCGAAAATGTTGTTCCTTTGGAAAAGGAACAGCAAAACAAGCAAAAATGTCGTTCCTTTGAAAAAGGAATAGCAGAAATCGAAAATGTTGTTCCTTTGGAAAATGAACAACAAAACAAGGAAAAAGGTTGTTCCTTTGGAAAAGGAAGAGCAAAAATCGAAAATGTTGTTCCTTTGGAAAAGGAACAGCGAAATAAGGAAAAATGTCGTTCCTCTGGAAAAGGAACAGTAGAAACACAAAGATAAAAAAACCAAATTACAACAAAATGACGGCTGATCCAAAGGGGGTTGCTCTTTTGAAAAAGGAACAGCCAGAAGAAAAATCTGTTCTTTTGAGAAAAAAGGAACAGCAAAAATAGCAGCAAAACATTGATTCAAAAATATGTACAAAAATGATTCCAAAAAAATGAATTATGTACAAACTATAAAAAGAAATAAATTCCTTAATGAATTACAGGTGAGGAAGACTTCTCTTCCTCCCCCAAAATCTCCATATCAGAGTCTTGACGTAGCTGCTGGAAGAAGGACTCTCGGGCAAGTGGTTTGTGATAGAGACGAACTCGGTGGCCGTTTGCCTTGAAGGCATATCCAGAACCGTCAATAGTGATTAGAGTAAGGGTCCCATTGTCATGTACTTTCTAGATTTCGTATGGTCCCAACCAACGAGTCTGGAGTTTCCCGGGGAAGTCCTGAAACCTGGAGTCGTACAAAAGGGCCCAATCTCCTTCGTGGAAGACTTTATTTTTAATGAGAGCATCATGCCATTTAGCTCGCTGCTGTTGGATCAGGGCAGTGTTTTGAAGTGCAGAGAGCCTAATTTCATCCAGCTCATTGATCTGCTGCAATCGATTAATCTGTGCCTTGATTAAATCTAAGCCAACTTCCTGTGTTGTTCGTAATGTTTGGATTTCGAATTCTATGGGGAAAATGGGTTGTTTTCCAAACACTAATTGATAAGGTGAGTAGCCAGTGGTGCTTCAACATGTTGTTCTGTAAGCCCACAGTGCTTCAGGTAGTCTGGCAGCCCAATCACGTCTATGTGATGCAATGGTTTTCGATAGGATTGCTTCTATTATTTTATTGTTGCTTTCTACCTGCCCATTTGCCTGTGGGTGGTATGGAGTATTGATTTTATGCTGGACATGATAGTTGTTGAGTGTTGTAGCTATTCTGTTCCCAACAAACTGTGGTCCACCGTCTGTAATTATTTCTCTTGGAAGGCCATAACGTACAAATAGATGGAACGGGAACTGTATGACAGAGTCCTCTGTAGCTCTTGGCAATGCCTCTACTTCAACCCACTGGGTGACATATTCTGTTGCCACCAAAATATATATTTTCTGGTTTGATGATGGGTTAATTGGTCCAACGAAATCAAGAGCCCATCGCTCAAATGGTTCGATGACTAGCTGTGGTTTCAGAGGCATCTCATCAAACTGACCAGGGCGTCCTGCTCTTTGGCAACTGTCACAGGCTTGGACAAATTTCTTTGCATCCTTGAAAATCATGGGCCAATAATACCCTGTCTACAGCACTTTATGTCCAGTTCTGCGATCGACAAAATTTCCACCACATGGTCCGTCATGGCAGGCTTTTAAAATGTCAAAGATTTCATCTTCTCGAACGCATCTCCTGATATGCATGTCTGCCCCTATATGGAACAAATAGCCCCCAATCCAAGAAAATTGAGCACTCCGTTGAACAATCTGTTTCCGCTCATTAGGTGTTAGATGCTTCCATAATTTACCCACTACTAGATAACTCACAACATCAGCATACCAGGGTGTTTGAACAGCCACAGCAAACAGATGCTCGTCTGGAAATTGGTCTTCAACTGCTGCTGCATCAATTGGCTTTGGAATTCTTGAGAGAAAATCGGCTACAGGATTTTCTTTTCCAGGTCGATCCTTGATTGTAATGTCAAATTCCTGCAATAAAATCAGCCATCTAGTTATTCTGCCATTTGTGACAGGCTTATTTGCTAGATATTTTATGGCAGAATGATCTGTATACAAGATAACAGGATATCCAGTAATGTAATGTCTAAACTTATTGATAGCATGTATTACAGCTAGAAATTCTTTTTCAGTAACAGTATAGTTTAATTCAGCAAGGGATAAATTTTTGCTGATGTAGTAAATTGCATATGGTTTTTTATTCTCTTCCTGCCCAAGGACTGCTCCAATGGCTGTATCTGAGGCATCAGATGATATCTCAAATGGCAAAGCCCAATTTGGTCCTCAAAGGACTGGGACTGTGAACACAAGCTTCTTCAGATCCTTGAAAGCACGTTCACATTTTTCTGTCCAAAGAAAATCAACGTTACCAGTTAGTGCATATAGAGGTGCAGCAATGTGCGAATAATGTTCTATAAATCTCCTATAATAACCATAAAATCCAAGAAAACTGCGTACCTCCATCTGAGTAGTAGGAGTGGGAATAAGAAAAATTATTTAGATTTTGGCTAGGTCTACCTGAATGCCAGCTGCTGAAATATAATGTCCTATGACAAGTCCTTCAGTCATCATCATATAGCATTTTTCGTGGCTTAACAAAAGCCTGGTAGCAATGCAGCGTTGTAGGACATTTTCTAGGGTATATAATGCTGGATCGAAATCATCTCCGTATGGTGTAAATTCATCCATGTATACTTCAAGTCCTTCATTTATTAAATCTACAAAAATGCTAAGGATAGCCCTTTGGAATGTGGCAGGAGCATTGCATAAGCCAAAAGGTAGAACTCGGTAGGCAAATGTTCCCCAAGGACAAGTAAAAGTAGTTTTGTCTTGATCTTCAGGGGCAATCTGAATCTGATTGTATCCACTGAAGCCATCCAGGAAAGAAAAGAATTTCTTTCCTGCCAAAGTGTCTAATACTTGGTCGATGAATGGGAGAGGGAAGTGGTCTTTTTGTGTTGCTTTATTTAGCTCTCTGTAGTCCACACAGATTCTCCATTTCCCATTCTTTTTTGGTACCACCACAAGCGGAGAGACCCATTTACTATCAGAGATAGGGTAGATAAAATTGACATCTAAAATTTTTTGAAGTTCGGCTTTTACCACATCTTTTAGATGAGGATTTAGTCTCCTCTGAGGTTGACGAACAAGTCTTGCATCTTTTTCTATATAAATGTGGTGTGTACATAATTGGGGGTCAATTCCTTTCATATCAGGATAGTCCCATGCAAATGCTTCTTTATATTTCCTTAACAAATGGATGAGCTTCATTTCTTGCTCGGGTGTGAGGTTGGCATTAATATTTAAGGTTTTACCCGGTTCAATCTCCACAATTTTACTATTTACAATGGAAGTAACAGGTATTGTTTGATCATGTGTATCTTTTAGAGGATCTTCTTCTAATTCATTATCAAATGCTGCTTCTATCATATGACACTGTGTGCAGGATCTAGATTCAGTTTGACTAATGAAATTATTAATGGCATCATCTTCTGTTTGGTCTTTGAAATCAAGTGCCTCTTGTATGGTTAATGGAGATCTAATGTTATCAGTAAGGTATGATACAGGGTGCTTATTAGTTTTTATTATTGTGACACTTGGCTGCGCTGGAGGATATAGAACTAAGTTCTTGATATTTGGTCCTCTGGTTATGGTCATATTTCCTTGCCAGCAGCCAATATAAGCATCGGCAGTGGCAAGCCAAGGTCTACCTAAAATCAATGGATGTCCATCAAGTCGGGTTTTGGGATTTATTATCAGGAAATCGGTTGGATATTCCCAAGAATCAATAGAGACCATGACATCATGCAGTGTACCCTCCGGCCTAACCACAGATCGGTCAGCCAATTCTAGCAAGGTAGAGGTGGGTTCTACAGATGTAATGCCTAGCTTTTGGCAAGTAGTGGTTGTTAAGATATTAATTGCAGCTCCTAGATCAACTAAGGCATTGGATAGCGTCTGACCATAAATTTGGACAGTTACAATTGGATTTCCTGGGTCTTCATATTTAATGGGTGTTTCTTTTCCTGATAGTAAGTCAAATAGAGTGCCGACGACTTGGACTCTTGGATTATTTGTTATATTCCTCCTTGGTTTCTTTATGCACAATTCTTTGATAGTTTTTGCGTTGTCTTGAATGGCTTGGAGGAATGGAATTTTTATGTACAGATTTTGTAATTCTCCCAAAATGTCAAAATCAAGATATTGTATAGGTCGAGGTATGAATGATCGTTCTGGGAATAGGGGAGAGGATGTGGTTGCTTGATTATGAGTTTGTTGTTTATTCACATCCTCTTGTTGTGACAGATGTTGTCTGGGTAACTGATTGTCAACTTGAACTGTCTTATCTCCCTCAGTTTCAATAATATGCCCAAATCTTAATTGAAGATCATTACACTCCCTCAGATCAGCTCCTATTTCTGGTGTTTTTATGATTTGGACAGACTAGACCGGTCTGTTATTTGGATTGGGGTTGGGTTGGGCTGGGAGTTGCGGTCTCAGATTAGACTGGGGATTTTGTTGTAAGGCTGGCAATGTAGGTTGAGGGAGCAGAATGGTTCCTACTGGCTGATGCATCGGTCTCTGCCAGTTTGTCTGCCAGGCTGAACTTTGTGAAGTAGTGGGAGTCCATTGTGGTGGATATGAGTTACTTTGCCAATATGGTGGGGTATAAGGAAGATTCGGCCAACCAGATTGGCTTGCCTGATTCAGCCACGGGTTTGAGGAAGGAAACGACTGTGGTGACCAGTTTGGAAACGGGGATTGGGATTGACTCTGCCACATGTTATATTGTTGAGCATTATACTGCGGAGGCTGAAAAGAAGAAGTTGGGTCTGGAAACATACCAGATTGTCTCGGCTGCCACTGACGGTGTTGGTTGAGAAAATACACCGATTCTAGCTCTTCTTATGCTTCCTTATATACTGCTTTCAATCCAGGGAGTGAGGAGCAGCTTTTCGTTAGGTGTTATTTTGTACAGATGGCGCATGTTTGGACTGCATCCAGTGGACACTCCTTATGACTATGCTTTTTCCTACATCAGGGACAGAAGATTGTCAAATTCTGTTCTGCCTCCATTTGCTTCTGTTTGGCCTGCATAATAGCAAGTTGTGTAGTTAGTGTCCCTAGTATACCAATTTTAAAATTTTCCAATAAATTTCCAATTTCTACACATGTTACTCCTTCTATCGGAATTTTATTATCTCTTACAAACCGATCATGTTCTGCCGATTTTACTCTTGTGCTGCCTCTCGAGCTCCTGATACATAAATCAATCATGTTAGCAAAACTTTCTTGATAAATATCTCCTTTTCCCAAAATGTTTAATGTTTCAATCCATTGTTCCTTCATGCCCCTTATTAATGTTGGTTTTAACACATTATTAGGTAAAGGTAGTGATGCATAGGGAGATCTTTGAATATTATACTGAAGGCGTTCCACATACTCCTCTAATGTTTCATTTGGTCTAACTGTCATCTAGAATATTTCGTCCTTCAGTTCTCTAGACCTGTAATAGTCCTAATGTTTTTTTAGAAAAGATTCTTTCATTTGATCCCAGTTATTTATAACCCCGCCACCTAATCCCATAAACCATCTTAAAGCAGCCCCTTTTAATGTAGAGGGAAATAGTTTCAGTTTCTGGGGGTCGGTGGTGTAATCATATCCCCTGCACAGTACATCAAATTCAAATAGAAATGCATCCGGATCTTCTGATGTAAGACCGTGGAATGTAGGGATATGTTGAAGAGGGATTGCTTTCATAGGTGCATTTGCTGCAGAATCCACTATGGGGTATTGTAATGTAGAAGTTTGAGTGTTTGGCTGGTTTTGAGCCATTGGGTCGAATATATGCCAGTATCCTTCTGGGATATCTAGGAGAGTATTCCTAGGTTGAGAGGGAATGGCTTTAACAGGGATAGTTTTAATAACACTTCCTCTATCTAGGATAATGAGAGTGTCTGATATCTGAGGAGATTGAGTTTCTTCAACAATGATTTTTGCATCACTTCCCTTGTCTGGGCTGTTTAATGGTTGAGTTGTTCCAATAGGAGACCTTGGTTCCTTAGTTTCCCCTGTTTCTCCTTCTCCTTCACAAATATTGTTGAGATTCCCTTCCTGCAATAGTTCTGGAGTAGAATTTTCAATTTCTTGAAAGTCCTGCTCTTCAGTTTGACTATGCACCTCAGCAAAGGCTACAAATGGTGATCCTGTGGCCTGAAGGGAACTAGTAGGCTGTTTAGAAATGACTTTCCTAGGTCCTACTCAGGGCTGAGATTCTTCTTTCTTGTAGATTTCGTCTATGAAGGTTGTTCGACCAAGGGTCATCGGCCCCTTAGCTTTTTCTGGCTTGGGTAGAGGTTTGGAATTTTTTCTGGCTTTTTCTGCTTAGTCATGCACTCAAATTAACTACTAAATTCTACTCAAACAAAACAGCAGCAAATCTGTAGGAAAGCGGGCAGAGGAGCAGGGCTTTTACATGCTCCACAAGTAGGTTCTTACCTTCCATTTTTAAAACCCAATTCTTCCCTAACAGGTTCGTACACTACTCTGAAAAAAAAAAAAAAAAAAAAAAAAAAATTGGCTACTCTCTTTCCCCTGCAACGATGCCAAAATGTAGAGCTATAAAAAGGGTCTCTTTCACCTCTAATTGCCTCACATTAATATGTCAATCCGGAAACGTTTCGTTATTTCAAAGAGTGTCTCAGTCTAAGGCTATCATTTGCCAGAGTAATCCTAGTAGTACTGTGTTCAGAAATACAAGAGTAAATGGATGATTGTCTACAGCTTAACCACTTCAAAAGATTAAATCACACCTTCAAAATACTAAGCAACTTATCAGTCAAGGGTTTGGTAGCAGTAACCCATCCCTTTGGAAATTAATGGAAAAGGAAATCAGAGAATAGATCGTGGATCTAGGAGCCGGACAGTAGATGTCAATGCTCACTATAGTCTGCAATCGTTCTTCACGCCAATACCAGGAATTGGAATGGCAAAAAAGAATTAGAACAACAATTAAGAAATCGAACAGCAAGTCTGAAATGGAACAGCAAATCCGAAATGGAACAGCAAATCCGAAATGGAACAACAACTAAGTCTCACAAGCAGTAACTTCTTAGTCTATCAGATCAAATGCATTAATCGTAATCTACAGGAATCAAACGGCAATCTTTCACTCTTAAGGGCGGATTGAATAACGCACACCAATGGAATAGCACTGATTACTGATAAATTATGGAACAGTGCTTGAAAACCATATACGCACGTAGCACACTTAAATAGTAACCTGATATAAGTATCGATCTCAGTTAGAAAGAATATGACTGCATTTAAAAATAGAACAACATTGTTCGTAAATCCAACAGTCACAAAGAACATAACTTCCAAGATGAATTCTATAACGTTAATGAACAGGTGCACAGCATAAAAGCTCTGTAATGGAACAGTAACAGTATTCTATAAAGATTAGCAGTATTAGATCAACTCTGAAAAGAACAGTAATATGATGCAGAGTCAATACAATCGTTCTGTCTGTAGAAGCCTTAATGAATTAAACATAACAGAGCATGTGATGTAAAATTATAAAACACACCAGATTACCAAATGACGTCAATAGGAAAACCACACATGAACCAAACGTAATAATACAGGAGCAAGTGTCCTCCAGGGCTGGGCCCTTAGCCTCCAGGGGTACACTGCTTAAAGTTATTCCAGACTCAGAGATGAAATAATAACCAAGTTTGTATTAATGCATAGAGCAAAATTACAATAAACCAGTTCTTAACGAGACTCGATGATCAAAGTTTTGATCTTAAAGGAAATTACATAAAAGCATAACCGTTTCTAACTCTCTCCCGAGCTAACAGTGCTTCCCCTTTTATAAGGGTGACGGCGGAGATATCTAGGTGCAGAAATAGATAAAACAGCGATCCCTCAGGATTAAGGATCCTAAGGGATTTGCCAAACCGTTAGTCCTCAGTCATTTCTTTTCTCTCCTGCACCAAGCTAATATCTCCACCTCCTTTCCTAGGCTGATTCGCTTTGATTTTCTTTCCCTTTTTTGCATTTGGTCTCCCGTTAAAGGGACAGCGGTTAACCCGTCCTTGTCCTTTCCTTTGGAACGACAACTTCTTGTTTTTCCTCCTTTCTGCATAAGGAAATGACAATTGTCAGCGTTTTCATCTTGCATATTAATCTCACATGGTCTATTATAATTCTTTATCATTTTCCTAGTTCATGATGCAAAGGGTTTGTAAATTTCAATGAAAAGATACTGAAATAATCATCAAAAACATACCTTCTTTAGTACTCCACACTTATCATTGTTGGATAGTTGGCATATCCTGGATGACTAGTGGTAGAAAGTGTGATGGCATTGATGTCAACAACCATAGGGGATATGTGTTGAAAATTTGGCATTGTATAAGGGCTAGTGACAACAAGTGTGTGGGAATTGATGTCAACCAGACTAGCTGGTGGTAGCAGATGTGATGGCATTGATGTGAATCAAGTTAGCATTGATGTCCACTAGCCTAGTTGTGATGGCAATTGGGATAGCAATTATGTGTTTGGTGTTTCAAGCTCATGGGTTTTCCAATGGTTTTTGCAGTCCCTTATAGAGAATCATCAAATTATAAAGCTTATTAAATAATCCATAACATGATGACTATGATGATAACTATCAGGGTTGGGAGTCTCATACTTTGGAGGATTTTCTACCTAATTTGTTTATCTCATATGCTCCTAGAGAATGCATAGTTTGATTGTTCTTAGAAAGAGCTTCCCAATAGTATGTGGAAGTCCAAAATGGCCTCCTAGATCGAAAGTTATTGACAGTCAAATTCAGGATCTCCAAAGCCAAAGTAGCAGTGCCCAAAAGCCCGGAAGCCCACAGCTTTATTATAAGGGGAGGTCACTAACAAAGCACTGGGTCAGAAGCCTAGAAACCTATAAATATATTTACGACTGACACGAGGTAGTCTCGAGTCAATTTAGTGGGAATAATGCCCGGAATTTCAGAAACCCAGAAGCTTAGAACTTTATTTATAAATGACACGCAATAGTTTTGGGTTGGGCTAGCAGGAAACAACAACTTATGGATTGTCAATCAACTAATGAGCCGATGGGTAGAGTACAAAGTGGTGTAGAAGAGATTGAAAAGTGGAACCATTTAAATAGCACAAGCTCATGGAGTGGACAAATCCTCAAACCTCCAATAACACCTTAAAGAAAGAGGTGTGGGCATTGTCAATGGTGCACATAGGTGGGCTAAGCTGGAAGCCCACAAGCCTGTAAGATATCAAGGAGTTTTATTAACAAGAGACCAAGGAATATGAGCATAAGGGATCCAACATGGTAGTATAACATTTATATGAGTGGGGCCCATTAAACATTTAAGCGACAGTTTCACATGTTTTGGTGACCAAGGGTCGTGTGCTAATAATATTAAAAATGGCACCATGGGCATAAGGTTAAAGGGATGGATCAGTCGTCATCTATTTGGAATAATGGCCAAGTTTAGTTATTTTTCCATATTTTTGGTTTGCTACAGCTCGGAGAAGAAGACTTGAATGGGTCGGCAACTATCTAGCAGATTGCACTACAAGTTGGTTTTATGCCATACCCGGAGGCCAACCAGAGTTGGACTGCTAAGAAGATCTAGGTGGAGATAGTAAGGACCATGATTTTTAAGAATACTTAATGGAGCCTTTCATGAGAAAAATAAGGCCATCTATGTTCTTACTTTCACGAGAAGAAGAATTAAATGAAGAACAGAGGCTAGGGGACACCATACCAACAAATTTATGAGCTCTTATGGTGTGTTGTAGTTATGGGCTCTGATAGGCATGCTGTAGGTTTTCACTTGAATATTATGTGCCTGAAAGAGATTTCTAAATAAATAAGTTATGATCACAGAACAAAAGAGCCATGCCTGAATTATAAAATTAACATTGTGATCAAATGAATGAGTATGGAGAGCCTCGCTGAAGCACACAATTTTGACTAAGAATTTATTCTCAGCAAGGAGAAATTATCAAGTGCCCATTATGTGAGTTAATGTAGATATAGTGGTTGAGTGAATGAATCTCATTCTCAAAGATCAATTAAGTTGTAGTTTCCAGGCCATTTGATGGGACGATGGAATGGAGAGCCTTGTTGTAGTTATAAGAATAAATAGGCAGACATGTCCTATGCAACATGGGTAGCCATGATGGTGCACACCCTTGGGAAATGTTAATGTTAGAAGAGGCCACATCGTTCCCTATGTAGTAGAGGAACAAAACCCATGATTTGCGTAGAGAAAGTTGGGGTTACACAACATTGTTGAGAGAGTTGGGTGGAGAGCTCTATGGGTGTGCACCATTATGAGAGGCCAAGAGTACCTATGCTACAAAAAGAGGTTAAGTGTGCATGTGATACAGAGATACCCCAAAAGTGTGTTGGTTCTACTATGATAGCCTTAGAGATCTTGTGGAAAGAAGGGACCAAGAGCCGAGTGTATGTTGTTGATAGAGAAGGGTGGTGAGCTGGATGTATATTGCTGCAGAGTGAGTAGAAACCATAATGTTGCAAGGGTTGAGTAGAGAGGAGGATGCAAAGAAGAATAAAGAGTTGAAATTAGGAAGAGTGGCTACCAATTACAAAGAACATTAGTTCCTTATTGAGTGTGGGTTGGATCATACATACAAGGAATTGTCGCTTTCATCTCAGTGGATGTCTAAGTAGATCTTGGGGGTTGGTGCCTCCTACAAGTTGGTGCTTGCATAAATCCGAGTTGCAAGTTGGTTCTTATGTTGGTTTGAGGGGGCTTGACCTAGGTTTAGAGTGTGTTTCACACCAACAAAACCCTCAACCACTGGCCCTTTCGACACTGACCTGAAAGCAGATTAACCCCAAGCAGTTATGGGAGGCTCAAGAACCAAGTTTTTGCAACGAGAGGGATACGTGTGATGTTACGTCCATGTACTTACTTATGTTTTCTACCTTCCTACAACTTCCTGTACATAACTAACTTTGCGTTGATGATTATCTTTTATAGAATTACCTTTATTGCATCAAATAACAAAAATTAGTATAACATGTATTCTTTCACGCAATTCAGTAAAAATAATGCATACAAATAATAACAACAACAAATAATGAACACAGAAAGATACACAATACTTTGCCAAAACGTATTCTTTATTGATACTGATCTTCAATACATGCTCTTTCCTAACCTACACACCCAGCCGCAGGTGGTCTGTGCACTTAGCTGCAAACTCTTCCAAGCCTCTGTTGGGTTGTGTTATATTCTTTCCACGTAGTTAACAGGGGGTTTGAGGGGCACCCGTAACCCCACTTTATGGGGTCTACGGCAGCACCCCGGAAAATTTTGGTTTTGGACCCTCTGTTAGGTTGGGCGGACCCACCTATGGTTTTGTGTATGATTTTCGCACATGTTTTTTGGACGCGATGGTTTTCGTTCCATGGTATTGGATGCTTCAGCATGTATAAATATGTATTATAACATTCAAAAGGAACATAATGAAAAATCAAGCTAGTAGTCCCGGTTTTGGGATCCAGGGGAAAATATCTGTGTATATGTGTTTTATGTTTTCTACTCTCGCATTATTTATTTTCTGTTTTTTAGAATTTATATGCAGGTAATTTCTGTACGGGGTTAAAACCTACATTTGGTATCAAAGCAGATTTGGCTTCAAGGGGACGCCTTTATTGCTGAGGGGTTTCGCTCGGGCCTGTCGTAGACCTTGTTCAGTGGGAGATCTGCAAGATTGATTCTAGTGGTGAAAGAAGATGGCGAGCAGTGGAAAGATAGAGATCGAGAAATTTATTGGTTAGAGTTTTGAGTTGTGGAAACTCAAGATGGAGGATCTGTTGGTGGATAAAGACCAGTGGATCACGATAGATCTAGGTACTAAACCAACAGGAGTGTCCGATGAAGAATGGAAGAAGTTGGATCGGAAGGCAAAGAGCACAATATGATTGTGTGTCTCAGATTCAGTATTGCTGAATGTATCAGGGGAAGCTACAACAAAGGCTTTGTGGGACAAGTTAGGGACTTTGTACCAATCTAAGTCTCTGTTGAATAAACTGTTCCTACGGAAAAAGTTGTATAACATGAGGATGAAAGATGGAGACTCGGTGACAAAGAATATGAATGCATTTAATACTGTGGTAAGTTAGTTAGCATCTATTGATATTAAAATTTCAGATGAAGTGCATCAGTTTGTTGTGTTCTCTACCAGATTTGTGGGATAGTCTGGTTATTGTAATAGGTAGCAATGCAACTGCCTTGCATTTTGATGAAACAGTCTCATCCTTGCTGACGGAGGAGATGAAAAGGAAAAATATGGAGAGCCAGAATGGTGATGCCTTGTCTGTACGAGGACGGTCCTAGAACAGAAACAAAAATAAGTCATCGAGTGGGAGATCTAAATCTAGAGGGAGATCTAAATCTCTAGGAAAACCTGCAAAGGTGGTGTGCTGGAAATGTGGAAAGGAAGGGCACTACAAAAGGGACTGTAAATCTAAAGCTCCTAATAAAGGAAAGGGATCTGATGATGCTCCTTCTGCAGAGGCGAAAACCACCTCAGATGAAGGTGGGGATGTGTACTTGGCTTCTTCAAGTACACATGTAAATCATGACGCATGGTTGATTGACTCAGGTGCATCCTTTCACTTCACTCCCCATAGAGAGTGGTTTTGCAAGTATGAGAAATATGATGGTGGTGATGTCTTCTTAAGGGATGATAGGAAGGCTATAATCATTAGTCGCAGAAAGGTAAAGTTGAAGTTGCAATGTGGAAGAGTTAGAACACTTCCGGGTGTTCTACATATTCCTGCATTGGCCAGAAATCTAATTTCTATAAGCAAGTTGTATGATGCAGGTGTAAAAACAGTGTTCGAGAAGGATACCTACAAGATGGTTCGGGGAGCACTAGTATTGATGCGAGGAGTTCAGATTGGAACTCTGTACAAGCTGCAAGGTAGCATTGTTATTGATGGGTGCAATAGTTTAGTTCCTGAAAGTGGAGCAGAAAATCTAGTGGTCTCTGGAGAGAAGACCATACTGTGGCATCAAAGGCTTCGACATATTGGAGAAAAGGGCCTTCAGATACTTCATGGTAAAGGTATGGTAGAAGGTATGAGTAATAGTTCTCTGGATTTTGATTTCTATGAAAATTGTGTATATGGGAAGCAGAATCAGGTGAGTTTCCCCTCTGGTAGTAAGAGGGCGAAACAGATATTAGAACTTGTGCACAGTGATGTGTTTGGACCTGTGAAGGTTCCATCACTGGGTAAGTCTATGTACTATGTATCATTTATAGATGACTTCTCAAGGAATACATGGATATATTTCCTTAAGAATAAATTTGAAGTCTTTGACAGGTTTAAATAATTTAAGGCTCTGGTGGAAAACCAGACAGAGAAGAAGATAAAGGTGTTGAGGACAGATAATGGTGGAGAGTTTTACAGTAAGGAATTTGAAGAATTTTGTAATAAGTGTGGTATAGCATGGCAGAAGACTACTCCATATACACCTCAGCAAAATGGAGTTGCAGAAAGAATGAATAAGACGTTGATGGAAAGGGAAAGAAGCATGCTCAGTGGTGTCGGGTTAGGACAGGAATTCTAGGCAGAGGCGGTGGATACTGCATGTTACCTAGTCAACAGGTCACCTTCATCAGTGTTGGAGGATAAGACTCCACAAGAGGTATGGACTGGTAAGAAACCCTCTCTTTCACATCTGAGGGTATTTGGATGTGATGCATCTGTACATGTTCCAAAGGAGAAATGAACCAAGTTGGATAGTAAATCTGAAAAGTGCATATTTATTGGGTATAATGATGGTTTAAAGGGTTATAAGCTTTGGAAACCAGTCACATGGAAGGTTGTGTACAGCCGAGATGTGGTGTTCAAAGAGGTGAAAGATGTTATTAAACATGAAGTCCAACGAAAGGAACCTGAGAAGATAGAGTTTGAGCTAAAGGAGGAAGAATCAAACTCTACAGCAGAGGAGGAATCAGAAGATGAAGAGCCACAAACTCCGGTTGTGAGAAGATCAGTTCGAGAAAGAAGGCAACCTGAAAGGTATAGTCCATCTAATTTCTATTCAAATTTTTCCTTATCTATTACTGATGATGATCCCAGAACTGTGAAGGAAGCAGTAGATTCAGAGGATGGAAAACTCTGGAAACAGGCCATGGTTGATGAAATGGCATCTTTGCACAAAAATGAGGCTTGGGATCTGGTGGAGTTGTCTGCTGGAAGGAAACCCATTGGCAACAAATGGGTGTTCAAAAAGAAGACAAATACAGAAGGAAAAGTGGAGAAATACAAAGCTCGGTTGGTAGAAAAAGGTTATTCCCAGGTGCCAGGAATTGATTTTGGTGATATTTTTTCTCCTATTGCCAAGGTAACTTCTATTAGATTACTTTTATCTGTTTGTGTTGCTTTTGATTTTTTGGTAGAACAGATGGATGTGAAGACAACATTTCTTCACGGGGATTTGGAAGAGGAAATCTACATGAAGCAACCTGAAGGCTTTGCAGCGAAGGGTAAGAAAGAACTGGTATGCAAGTTAAAGAAGTCTCTGTATGGGTTAAAACAGTCACCAAGGATGTGGTATCAGAAATTTGATACATTTATACGGGGACTTGGCTTCACCAGAAGCAAACCAAATCATTGTGTGTATTTTAAATTAATTGGTGACCGTATCTGGTCTTGTATGTGGATGATATGTTGTTGGTTGGAAATGACAAAGAAATTATCCAGGATTTGAAGACCCAATTGTCCTCCAAATTCGACATGAAAAATCTTGGTGCTGCAAACTATATTTTGGGCATGGAAATCAAAAGAGATCGGGCAAAGAGGAAGCTCTGGTTAAACCAGAGGAAGTATGTCGAGACAATACTGCAGAGGTTTAATATGCAGGATAGTAAACCGGTGAAAGTTCCTATTCCTATAGGTGTGAGGTTATCTGCTGAACAATGTCCCAAGACACAAGAAGAGGAAGAGGACATGTCCCATGTTCCTTATGCAAGTGCAATCGATAGCCTGATTTATGCAATGGTCTGTAGTAGACTAGACATTGCACATGCAGTGGGAGTATTGAGTAGGTTTATGTCAAATCCAGGAAAGGAGCATTGGACAACAGTGAAGCGGGTTTTCAAGTATTTGCGTGGCACTATTGATTATGGTCTATGCTACCAAGGAAGACCAGGATTGGACAGAGTGTTGGATATTCGTGGCTTTGTTGATGCATACTGGGTTGGAGATCTGGATCAGAGAAAATCTACAAGTGGGTATGTGTTTAACCTATTTGGAGGTGCAGTCAGTTGGAAGAGTAAGAAACAATCTGTAGTGGAACTATCAACTACAGAGGCAGAATACATGGCAGCCACTCATGCAAGCAAGGAAGCAGTTTGGTTGCAAATATTGTTTTCAAGTATGGGGTTAGTACAGGAAGCTATAAGGATAGACAGTGACAGCCAAAGTGCAATTTTCTTGGCAAAGAACCCTGCATATCATTCAAAGACAAAGCACATTGATGTTCAGTATCACTTTGTGAGGGATATGATAGAAGACAAAAAGGTGTCCCTGGTAAAGGTGGACACTTTGAAGAATACTACAGATGCATTGACAAAATCTGTGAGCTCTGAGAAGTTCACTTGGTGTAGAGAGACAATGGGCATTTCAGGGCTAGGAAAATGACTAAACTCTCTTATGGACCCTTGTGGAAAGAAAACAACAAGTGGGAGAATGTTGGGTTGTGTTATATTCTTTCCACGTAGTTAACAGGGGGTTTGAGGGGCACTCGTAACCCCACTTTATGGGGTCCGGGGCAGCGTCCCAGAAAATTTTGGTTTTGAACCCTATGTTAGGTTGGGTGGACCCACCTATGGTTTTGTGCATGATTTTCGCACATGTTTTTTGGACGCGATGGTTTTCGGTCCATGGTATTGGATGCGTCGGCATGTATAAATATGTATTATAACATTGAAAGGAACATAATGAAAAATCAAGTTGGTATCCCGGTTTTGGGATCCAGGGGAAAATATCTATGTATATGTGTTTTATGTGTTCTGCTCTTGCATTATTTATTTTCTATGTTTTAGAATTCATATGCAGGTAATTTTTGTACGAGGTTAAAACCTACAACCTCCACATACTCAGCTCTAGAGCCTTCCTCAAAAATACAAACTACAGATGTGAATAAAGAGATTCAATTCAATTATGATGACATGATTTGATTACAAAGTATTACATCTCCTTATATACATTAAATCATGACAAAAACCATGGTTCCAACAAAACAATGACTAATACTTGAAACCTATTACAAAATGACAGGCTTTGACCCACCCTAAATCCCCTAAAACATTGTACGATGAATATAACTTTGATGTCTCCACCTGCTCTACTCCTCAAAATGCGGGGTCTTTGACCCAAAATTTGGACCAGGTCGGGCTACGCCCAAGAGGCCCCCAACACTAACCCGTGACTCGTCCCGAGTCACTTAGCTTCGATTCCCTTGGTCTTCACTACAATTCCATTGTATACTACATTATACTACTAGACTGTCTCTGCCATCTATTTCTCATGTTTGCATGTCTCTTCCAGCAATTCCTTTGTGGTTAGGCCAGAAACCTTCTGCAGTATCTATGCCTCCCTTTTCTTTAATTCTTTGAGTCTGTCGTCCACTGCCTGAGATAGTTTGAGCGCCTCATCCTACCATGGATGATTCCTTGCTTGTAACATCTTCTCCTTCCTCCAAAGCTCATCTATCTAATTTTGGAGGTTCTTCCCTTCAGTAATATTGGCGAGTCTCTGCAAGATTGATAACGTCTTTACAACTGTCAAAATCTCATCGCATTACTTCTGCTTCACCTGTAATTCTTCCTTGATTTTCTGGATGTTTGGATCTTCCTGTAATGAGGTCCAAATTTGCATCGTGTCATCCAATAGCTTCACATAGTCCACCACTATGTTAGAGATGCCTTTCAAAGCTGCCTTTAAACCTTTTTGTCTCTACTCCCATACTTCTGATGGCATGGCTGGCTGCAGCTTTATTTTCAGCTATGATATCTACACTTCATAATCAAATTTGAGCTTCACCAATGTTTTCGTTGATTCCTTAATTGCGAGGGTCAACTTCGCAACCTCTTATGTTGGTAGTTCCTTGTCACTGATCTTCACATCTGGGATTGTGCTGTAGCTCCCTTGGCTGGATTTTCCAACTGATATTGTCACTAAATTGCATCATCTATGTTCTTAAACACCTCCTCCAGCTTCTTTTTCAGTGCAACTTTCTCCTTTTTTGTCTGCATTGTCATCGTCGAGGTTCGCTGCTCCCGATCCTTTAGATTAGTTGTTAAACTTTGATCGATTTCTTGCAGTATCTGAATTGGCAACATGACAATATTTATGTTCATGTTCTTCCATACTTTAAATCTGTCTTTGTCCTTGGGTGAGTACCAGTGAAGTGCCCTAGCTGGCATCTGCACAATTCTAACTCCGAATTGTATTTCTATTATTTCCTCTCCCTGCATGATCGGTCTCTTTGTTCTGGTTGTTTTTATACTTGAGAAAATTCCTTCAGCTTGATGATTCCTTTCTGTACCTCAATCAAGATCATTCTATATCAGTCATCAATTTTGTCCCAGGTCTTCATCGTGATCTCTTGGAATTTTTCTCTGATCTCGTCGATGTCCCCATCAGTGAGGACAAAAATTTCTATGCCCTTAGACTTAACTGTCTTTTTCTTTTTCCTCTTGCCTATTGTAGTTCTGTCTCACCTTCTGATAATGAAAGGCAACTAGTATGATACTCTTGCATCACTAAGGGGCTCTTCATTCTCCTGCTCAGTTTCCTCTATTTCCACCTATGCATCCTTTCCGCTTGTACCTGCATCCTGTGAGGTACCCTTCTCTGTTCCATTTGATCCACACAGTGGAGTCATCCATTCTTCCGACCACTACTATACTATGATGAGAAAATCATCTTCAATCACTAAATATGGCAATGGGTGGCAGTCCAAGGAAAATTTTAAGGATGGAAAATTTTCTTGAAGTTTAAAAACATTAGCGAATCTCACTAATCCCTAATATGCAAATTATACAATGTTTATTGATATATTTGTAGAATTATTCAAATTTATAATGATTTTATATATAGTCTCTATATAATGTTGGCGATTTTTAAGGTAAAATAATGATATATTATAAAATTTGGGCTAATCATCTTTTATAAAAATTGGAAATTGACAAATATTTTTTGTGGGAAAATCATGGAAAAATAGCCCACTAGGCAAACATTAGCCCCTAAAATTTTCCATTGGGTGCCATGTCTCAATTGGGTCCTTCCTCACTTTCACATAAGCTCTGTGGAAGTCTTCTTTGAAATTTACAATGTGAAAATACTACTTATACAAACTAGGTGACAAACTTGGATGCTAATTCACCACCATGTGTAGAGCCATTACCATCACCATAAAGAAAATCTTGGTTTCTGTTGTGTGCATCAGCTCCTTAGTACACCAGAGGCGGTCATACCTCGCTACCTCACAAACATCCACCTTGATTGAAGGAAACTATGAGTCTTCTGGTTCTTTCCACACTATTAGCGCGATGGATATTAACATCCAAGCATAGTGGAATGACTTCCCTTCTTCCCGCGCTTCTCTGCAATCTATCGAAAATTATTTACGCATATAGGCAACCTAGTTAAACTATACTTTTGTGCTGCACTGTGCAGCCAAAGATACTACCACCACATGCACCTCATTGGTCCTTCACTTCCTCATTATCTTTCCTGCCAAGATGTGCGCAACAAAACACACTCCTTGGTCATCAATGGAGTTAATGTCATATCCCCACGACTTCTTCACTAAGCCAAATTTTTCCTTCATCATATGTGCCATCTCCTTATCCTTATTCTTTCCCACAAATTCTTCTATGGCGTCCTTTCCCTGATGAGGAAATGATGTGATTTTTATGATTAGAATCTGATCAATGGGGATCCTCGTACCTAGCCAAATGCATCCATTGTATACTAGTGTGAGGAGATTTTGCACACAGATTGTACTAGTTGTTCTTCAAGTGAAATGTGGCACATTTAGCATGTTCAAGAGGCCTGCTCTCTGCAATCCTGCAACCTACTAGAATGGTTCCAGCCTCGTGACTCCACTATCTAGGTACCGAACCTGCTTCAGATATCTACTCGGTTCAAATTGAGGGTACTTTCTTTGATCATTGAAGTCCCAGTCTTCCATTTTTAGTTGGGGGATCCTCCCCAACACTTCTCCCTCAAACGAAACTTCCTCCAACAACAAAGGAGTGAAAACATCCAACTTTCCATCCTTGGGATCCTTAACTAGCTTGGCGTTTGGTTTTCTTGGTGGCATGTACGGTGGGAGCATAGTTGGAATCTCTTTGTCCTCTGTTTGAATGTGTTGAAACTTGACCTTCTCTTAGCTATTTTTGATATGCTGAGGCTCCTTATGTTGTATCGACTTCTTCCCTTTTTTCATCGTATTATTCCCCTTATCTTCTTTGTTCTTTGTGGAGACTTCTGTCTGTGTTTTATTCCTCGGGGATGTTCTGAGTTCCACCCCAGAGACCTCAACTGGTCTCTTCTCCTGCTTCTTCTATGGCTATGGTTCTGTGGGCACCTGCTTTCTTGGTGACCTCTGGCATCTTGGGGACACAGGTACCTTCACTCCTTGTGCCTCCATAATACCTGCTAATCCTTTCTTTACAAATATTCCAACAAGTTCTTCAAAATGCCTCTCAGGCATATAATAGCTCTCTTCTATGAAATTTATCAATATCTCGAGACATCAAAGTGTCAAATGTGGCACAGGATGTGGTTTTATAACAAATTTTAATTCCATCCTCATGATTTATTCAAGATTTTCTCATTTAATGTAGGTATGGGGCTAGATACAACCGGTTGTGCTTCATAAATTCTCTTTTCTTGCATCCCTTGATGACAATTTCCCTTTTAATGGTAACTTTTTCCTTCCAATAGTCATATTTCTAGTCAACTTTGATGAACGCTTCCTTGTGGCGTAGTTTCTTTTTCTTTGTCGCAGTTCCTCCAAACTTTGTCATATTCTTGAATATCGTGCAGTAATATCCCTTCAATGAAGTCCCTTTCTACAAAGTAGTTTATAGTCTCGTGCCCAATTTAAACTGTAGATGTCCATAAGACTCCCTTCCTTTCGCTTTTTAGTGCGAAGTTCCAAGGATAGCATCACCTTGTATATCTTCAATCTACTACCATTAACTCGTCCCAGAATCAGTTGGTCATTCAACTTCGTGAGCTGAACTGCACCACCATCAGAGATGTTCTTGATGACATATGGTCCTAACCAATGTGTTCTAAATTTTCCTGGGAAATTCATGAATTTGTTATCATATAATAATACCAGAATTCCTTCTTTGAATGTCTTCTTCTTGGTATGCCTGCCATGCCAGGCTTTCTCCGTTGCTTTCTGTACTTGCTTATGGAACCTTGCTACGAGACTATCTTCTTCTAAAGATAGTATCTGTGACATTCTCTCCTTCATAATGTCATTATCTTCCATATATGTGACAACTGCAATTCTAAAACGTCGCGCAATGTATTCCATAGACATAAATACCTCTTGTCCATATACCAACCTAAACTTTTTTTGCCCCGTCAATTTCTTGCATGTTGTTCTATATGCCCACAACACTACTAGAATTCTCAAATCCTAGTCATCTTTGTTCACATTGCATACCTTGGTCAATTCATTCTCCAGAATCTTACCGAAAGCTTCCACTGTTCCATTTTCCTGAGGATGATAAGGAGTTCTCTTCTAGTGATAAACCTAGAATTTATTAATTAATGCTTCAATAGTCTTGTTCAATAAATGTGTGCCTTGGTCAGTCGTCAATATCTTCGGGCAACCAAAACTGGACAATGTATATTCAAAGATGAACTTCACAGCAGTTTCTGCACTGCAATCCTTCACTGATTGTGCCTCATCCCATGTTGTCAGATAATTAGTTGCAATGATTATATACCTAACACTGGTCTTCTTCCCTGGCAAACTGATAGGTCCAACAAAGTCAATCACCCATTTGTTAAAAGGCTACAAATTTACCTATGGCACTAGTGGCATCTCGTATCTTCTAGATGGCGTTCCCATTCTTTGACATACATCGCATGCTTGACAAAATTCTTTTGCATCCTTATGCACTATGGGCCATCATAGCCCAATTCTTAAGATTTTCGACACAGTGGATTTCCTGCATAGTGCCCTCCTGTGACTCATCCATGAGCTTCTATTAGAATACTCTATAGTTCATGTTCAATTTAGTACTTCATCCAGTCCCATTTTGTACAAGTGTCCAGTAATCAATGACAAATCAGCTGCTTAAACGATTAACTCCTACTTTTCCTTCATAGTGTACTCTGCGGGCACGATTCCTATGGTCAAAAATTGAATAATATTTGCAAAGTGATCATCTATGACTCTAATTTCAAATATTTGTGCATCAGGCAAGTTATCTTCGATATTCATGGGTTCTTCTCCTCTCTCTATTCTTGATAGATGATCGAGTCTAGCATTCAATTTCCCTGGATTTACTATAACTTCAAAGTCATACTCGTGGAATAATAACAACCATCGACAGATATTTCCTCCTAAAATAGGCTTATTCACCAAATATTTCAGTGCGGAGTTGTTGGCTTGATGGGACCTAACCTAGGCTCAGTGTTAAGTTAGCCAAGCAAATCCCTGCACTACTGGCCCTTTCAGCATCAATCCATGAGCGTGGACTGAAGTCTCACCCGAAGCAGTATGGGGGGGTGCAGGACCAAGTTTCCGCACCCTGAGATGGTTGTGTTGTCAATTTTATACCCTAACCCTTCCTTCGCGCAAACCTATAATCCCTTTAAGGCTTATCAAAGTACTTCTTTTATTCGGCTTTAAAACCTTGGGAAAAGCCTCTGATCGTCCTTCGCAGACCCTAAGTAGTCAATTCAGATGCTTACACGCCTCTGTAATTACCCTTATTTCTATGTCTACCTAGATTAACTTAAGTATTAGTTAACTTCAACTTTTGCTATGATTATCTTCACGTAAATAGATATTCTTACTTGTGTTCATATGGCAAAGTAAAATACATAGAACCGCACATCAATATAGCATTAAATCATAAATCCAGTGTGCAACATAACATAATCGTAAACATTCATAACAAAAGTAAAATGGTCCATGCACAAATTTCTCTAGAATAACTCTCTTTATTGATGGTTCAAATCTCCAGTACAGACTCTAACTGCCCTGCCCTATGCATACAGCTGTAGGGGTCCGTGCACTCAACTGCAGACTTCTACCCTAGGCCTCTGCGCACTTAGCTGCAGAGCCTCTACCTACAATAAGAATCTTCACTCTTAATTCTCATAGACCCCAAAACTTACTTAGAACTCTGCCCCTAACTTCCTCAGACTCTTCTAAGACTCTCTTTTTATACATTCCCATGGCCCACAGACCAAGGGCGGATCTCATCAAGCCGACACAAACTATCTAAACTAAGGGTAGAAACCCTTTTTTACTGTTTACATATTCGCACTCCACGACCACAAAATGCAGAGACTTTACATTCTTTATACAAAACTTAGGCCTTTAACCCCAAAACTTGGGCTTTTAACCCCAAAATTGACCCCAGGGGACCCGTTCCCAATAGCCCCCAACAAAAATCTGGTGAATCGCCCTCGAGTCACTCTATTGGCATAGAGATCTTGTCGCAAAGACGTTCCAGCTCCACCTATACCACTGTGACTTTGGCAGTGCATTGTGTTGCTGCCTGCTTCACCTGCTCGACCAACTACTCTGTCACTGGCCCCGCGCTGTCTGCTTGGATTTTCTGCTATGTCGCCTGTAGACTATCCAGTTTGCCTTCATCTTCACATCATGAACAGTGACCATAATGGTCACTTTCCGGCTACCCTGTGCGGTCCCTTCGTTGATAGTGCAGCTCCCCATGCGTTTCTGCTGACACTATGACATTCCTTCATTCTGTGCAGTTGCCCAATCACATAGCTCCACAACTTGGGTAATGTAGTTTATAGTCCCATGCCTCCTTTCAGCTATCTGGAGCACGAAGACAGTGCTTACATCATGTATTCATCTAGCTGGATCGGCAGTGTATGGCGTCAATCATCTGCCATTCACCTTTCCTAGTAAGGGTTCTCCATTTAATTTTACCAACTAAACTGCTCCACCATTGATAATCTCCTTGATGACATATGGCCCCAGCCAATGCATCCTAAATTTTCCTGGAAATTTATCAAACTTGTTTTCATATAGTAAAACTAAATCATTTACATTGAAGGTGCGCAATTTGATGTGCTGATCATGCCATGCCTTTTCGTGCTCCTTTTGAACTTATTGATGGAATCCATCTAGAAACCTATCCTTGTCAAGCTCTGTTAGTTGCGCAAGTCTCTACTCCAGGGCTCCATGATCTGCCATTCCTGTGAATGTCACTATGCACAGACTAGGTACAATGTACTCCATCGGCATCACAGCTTCTACGCCATAAACCAGCCTAAACGGCTTTTGTCCAGTCAACTTCTTGTAAGTCATTCTGTAAGCCCATAGCACTGCGGGTACGTGCACATCCCAGTCATTTCTTTGAGCATTTCAAACCTTTGTTAGCTTTCTCTCCAATATTTTATTAAACATGATCTTCGCAAGGTCTACCATCAAGCCTTGCTTGCATACCACATGACCCAACAAGATCCCAAAAGGGACACAAAACAAACATTTCTTCAGATTTAGTGCGATTTGGTACCTCTAGCATATATCTAGAATCAAGTGCAGACTTTATACATGGCACTTTACTAGTCCAAACATTGTCCAATCGTCAAAGTATACCTCTAAAAATTTGTGAATGAAATCTTTGAATGTTGCGATGACAACACGCGAGAATATTGTTGACGTGTTCTTCAGCCCAAAAGGCATCATAGTACACTGGAAGCATCCCCATTCAGTCACAAAGGTCGTATTATTTCTATACTCTGGCACAATCTTGATCTAATGGTACCCTAAGAACCCATCAGTAAACAAATATGCTTCTTGGCCGCCAACATTATCCAGCACCTCATCAGTGAACGAAGTTGGGAAGGGATCATGCACACAGGCATCATTCAACTTCCTAAGATCTACACATATCTGTATCTCATCCTTTTGTTTCTTGTCCTGAACTACCATTGGGCTTACCCAATCAGACTCCTTGACTGGTTCAATGATACCTACTGCAATCATTTTATCCAACTCCAACCGGACCCTTTCTTTATACTTTGGATTGATGCAGTAAGGTATTTTATCAACTGGATTTGCGTCCAGTTTTAGAGTAATCTTCATGACACCCAAGTCCCCTATTATCCCTTTCAGATCCAAAAAATTCATGGGGAACAGATCCTAATATTTGCGGAGTAGTTCGGTGACCTTATCAACTGTCGCATTGTCCCAGTAGTCCCCAATCTTTGCAAACTTTGGCTCTTCCTCCACGACAATGTTCACCTGTCTAGTTTTGAGCGGCCCGGTTATGTCTGGGTTCTCTAGTTGCGGTCCTTCAACTTCCCAGTGACCTTCAGTCTATGGGATATTAATCTTCCTCGGATCCTCATATTCTTCTTCAACAGTCATATTATAGCACTCCAGCACGTGGCTCAGCTGAGTGTTACAATCAGGTTGAATCAGATCTAAAGGATCCTGTGGTATCCTGAAGATCGCTACTTTGACCTCCTGTAGTGCTTCATCAATACATTCAAATCCATCCTCAAAGTTGAACGTCATTAAGAACCCTTGGCACAAAACATCCCATTCTTCAATGCCATGGCGGAGCTCCGTCTCCAAGTACCAATTCATCGGTATCACATCTAAAGTATGGTAGAATAGATGCACCAATTCAGGCTGGGGCTCCGCTCCATAAAATTTAGTTCATTTGGCCAAGTGATCGCGTGGATCGTTCCTCCCATCATATTTTTCCATTAATCGCACCTTCGGATGTCCAAAGAATACTCTCATCAGTCTCCTATATTCACACCAATCATCAAATCTATCTTTGTCCGTACCCCACCATCTTGCGGGCATAGCGCGCAACACCTAATCCAAGGCCTGGAAGTGATACTTATCTGGCACTTCCCTTTCAAAGGCATCCAAAAATGCATCAACATCAGTCAACCCATCATAATATGGTAGACTTCTCACCTCTGAAGATACACAGCACAGCGATTTGGTCATCATATTACAACGCAGCATAGAGACTTCATGTAATCGGTTCTACCAGTGCTCCAATTCTTCATCCGAATCTGATGTTCAACAACTTTCTCAGTCCCATTCAATACGTCCATCTGTTTTCGGATTCACCCAATCCTGATCTCACGTCGTTATCTTGTAAATCTGGTCCAAATCGTCATCACTTTCATAATCACGGACCAGTTGAGTATAGGTGGTCCTTTTGCAGGGTCTAGGGGCACTACTACCCGGAGCGATTTCTTCTCAAATATCATCTTTCACTTCTTTAAATTAGTCACCCCATTCATGTGAGTAGCCAAATCAATCCCAAGGAGCGCAGGGTAGGGGTTGCTGTCATCCACAATCTCTATCACTTCAAAGTCAGCCAATGCGCTTGCGCTTTCAATATCCATTGTTACTCCTTGCATTCATCCCATGGGGATGATCTTTTGCTAGTTCACCATCCTTAATTGAATCGGAGACCATTGTAGCACAGGTCTCCCACCTCATCTCATATTTGCCTATCTACACAGTAAGCCTCATCTTACGCCCCGTTCTCGTTTTATGCCTACCAATCTTTCTGACTACGCATGGTCTGTCAGTAGCATTTCCTTCCCAGCGCACCTATTGATCGGCGCCTACAGTCCCTTCACAGCCTTGCTATCACATAGCAGTTTCATGCAGGTCTCCATAAACGTGGTAATCATGGGTGGGTCCATTTCTTCAGCTGGCTTCTCCTAACTCCCTGAGGTAGAGGCCTCAGCGAAACTTTTATTTGTTTTCATAAATGTTTCTTTTGTGAGTTCTAGATCAAACCCGATCTCCTTTTCTGGAACTTTGCAGACCCACTCACCTTCTGTAGGCTGCTTCCCCTTATCTCCACCAGTCATTGCCCCACTCCATAGCACAATATTTACGTTAGGATCTTCCTCGCGAGGCTCATCCCTCATCATTTGCAGGTTCTAAGTTGGCTATTGAGGCTGCGACCCCTTTTTGTGTATCTTAGCCAACAACATTGGGTAATCCTCCATTGCATGGTCAAACTAAGTACAATAGTGGCATGACAGATGTGTCGAATTCAGGTGGTCTCACACGTAGTGTCCTGGTCCCCCACAATTGTAACAGATAACATTCCCTCGACCTCTACCAGGTCCTCCTCCACTTCGACCTCATTCGTGCCCCTAATACTTGCCTCGCGCTCCTCCAACACCTTGGTCCAGAGGCTACATTTCTACCTGCACCCTGTATGCGGGTTTCCTATCCATCATTAGTTCATAACTCTAGAAATTGCGCTCATCATGACCCACTAATTGAAAAAAGTTGCATAAGAGTTGTTGCAGTGTCTGTACGAATTTCTACAACAAATGGAAATTGTTTGTCGCATGTTTCCCAGCTACCTGACAAATAAAACACCATAGTGCGGGCCATGTACTTGGCCCTACTACAGCTTCTGGCCTCAGAGGCATTGGTCCCCCTACTGCAACATAATTTGTGAAAACTGGATAGTGATCTTTGTCATGCCCCTGGCTTTTTCACTTTAGGCACCAAACTTCTTCGAGCGCCTCCGACCGAGCGATTCTATCTTTCTTCAGACTCTGCATTTCGAGGAAAAGGTTCTACAACTACGCATGAATCTGATGAACCCCCATATTAGCATCTTGCATTGGCATCTCATGCAATCTCATTGTGATTTCCAGAGCTTCCGCTTGGGTCCCAATCTTCTGTTGTAATAGCGCAACCCTTAGATGAGGCAGGAGTGAGGCCACAAACCATTCGCAATGCTGCCCATCAGTCAGATTCATGTTAGCCTCGTGGATCATACACTTCAATCTCTGGTTCAAATCCCAAGTGCCTCACCAGGCTTCATCATGATCTCTTGAATCCCACAACTGATTGCGCTTCAGACTTAGGTCTATTGAATTCCTTATTCAGCGCAGTTTGGATATATTCCAACGCATACATCGGGTTATCCATGTAGTGATTGACGTACCACGTTCGTGTGCGGTCCTGCAAAGTATTAACCAATGTTGCTTTCATCATTTGATCATCTATGATACCCTGAGCTTCCCATACAACCTTCACGATGAACCAAAACTAGTCTGGATCTTCATTTCCCATGCCCTTGAACACAGGTAGCTTTACGGAGTTCGCCATATTGAATGGTGGCGGAGGTGTCGGTGGTGTAGGTGAAGACGTATGTTGTGGAGGTGAAGATGGAGGCAGTGTGGGTGGATGAGGTATTCGCAAGAACCCCTATCTTATTAACTGAACAACGCTCTGCGAAGAAGCCTGTGCTGCTCCCTCATCATCACTCAGAGGAGGTTCAATTAGCGAGCTATATTTAGGGCCATTTTTTCGTCTATACCTGAAATTCCTTCCACTTCGCGTAGCCCCAAACATCAAGGTAACTGCATAACCCGCTTTTCACACAATAGCATCTTAATCCAAGTATTTAAAGACCTTAAATACTTACCTTGCAGTCCTTTGAAGAAGCGCCGCTCTACTTCATTGTAACTGACCAAAGTATCGACCGCGAACTCTGTCAAAAATCCCCCTATGATACGATCAAGCCAAGGATCAACAGGGCACATGATTTTATCTTCAGAGGCTTCCAATCTCCACACTAACTCCTCGGTGCAGACAAGCGGACCGTCAAGCCTCCACCTCCCTTAGTCATCTGCCAACTTCGTGATCTACTCATATAATTCAACTGGGAAGGAACATAAGAAGATTTTGTGTATCTTTGTGTACAGATATCTGTCCAACCACTGTTCTTTCATCAATTGTGGATTCTTGTTTTCCTGTGCCATGAATTCATGGATCTTTCTATCCAATCAGTCTTCAATCTCTTTCTTAGTTGGATTCCAATGATGCGACATCATACATCTCTCGTGCAGATCCTGGTCCCAATAACAGAAACATTTGTTGGCTTGATGGGCCCTAACCCAAGTTAAGTGTTAAGTTAGCCAAGCAAATCCCTACACTACTAGCCCTTTTGGCATCAATCCGCGGAGCGCGGACTGAAGTCTCACCCGAAGCAATATGGGGGGATGCAGGAACCAAGTTTTTGCACCCTGAGATGGTTGTGATGTCGGTTTTATACCCTAACCCTTCCTTCGCGCAGACCTATAAGCCCTTTAGGGCTTATCAAAATACTTCTCTTATTCGGCTTTAAAACCTTCGCGAAAGCCTCCGATCGTCCTTCGCAGACCCTAACTAGTCAATTCAAACACTTACGTGCCTCTGTAATTACCCTTACTTCTGTGTCTACCCAGATTAACTTAAGTATTAATTAACTTCAACTTGTACTATGATTATCTTTGCGTAAACAAATATTCTTACTTGCGTTCATATGACAAAGTAAAATACATAGAACCGTGCATCAATATAACATTAAATCATAAATCCAATATTCAACATAACATAATCGTAAACATTCATAATGGAAGTAAAATGGTCCATACATATATTTCTCCAAAATAACTCTCTTTATTGATGGTTCAGATCTCCAATACATACTCTAACTGCCCTGCACACACAGCTGCAGGGGTCTGCGCACTCAGTTGCGACTTCTAACCTAGGCCTCTATGCACTCAGCTGAAGAGCCTCTACCTACGCTAAGACTCTTCGCTCTTAGCTCTCATAGACCCACAAACTTACTTTGAACTCTACCTGTAACTTCCTTAGACTCTTCTAAGACTCCCTTTTTATACATTCCCATGGCCCGCAGACCAAAGGCGGATCAGAGATCTCATCAAGCCAACACAAACTATCTAAACTAAGGGCAGAAACCCTTTTTCACTGTTTATATATTTGCACTCTGTGATCACAAAATGCAGAGACTTTACATTCTTTATACAAAACTTAGGCCTTTAACCCCCAAAACTTGGGCTTTTAACCCCAAAATTGACTCTAGGGGACCCGTTCCCAATAGGAGTGATCAGTGGACATTTTGAAATGCACTCCCAACAAGTAGTTCTTGAACTTTTGTAATGCATACACCATAGCTAATCCCTCTCTTTTTATCATGCTATAGATATTTTCCATGTTTGACAACTTCCTGCTTGCAAATGCTATAGGATGATAAATTCCCCCTGCTCCTGGCTACGTTAGCACTGCAACCAATGAAATGTGGGATGAATCAACATGTACATGGAACTCCTTTTTCGAGTCCAGGAAAACTAGAATAGGCGTAGTTACCATCTTCTGTTTCAGTACATCCAAGCCCTTCTACCATTCTTCGCTCCATTGAAAAGTCACATATTTCTTCAGAAATTTCTCCATCGGTTCAAGTACTGCACATACCCCTTTATAAACTTCATGTAGTAGCCAGTATGTCCCAATGTATTGCGTAGTTTTTGTTGAGCCATGAAACTACATCTCTTCTACACACTTTTCTAGAGTTTTCCCCTCACCAGTGCCCCACAAGCTATCAAAAATCATTACATATTAATTCTGAGAGTTCATTTAAGTGATTTTCTAAATATGTTTTTGTGTTTGCTATTTGACTTAGATTTTGCTCATCAGCTGCGGAATGCAGCCACTTTCCACAGCTAACTTGAGATTCCGTTGTTGTTTTTGTTGATCTCTAGGATGAAGGTGTCAACAAGCAAAACAAGGCACGTGGGCAGGTCAGAAATGATCTGGACATTGACCAGGTCCTATTGGTTTAGCCAGATTCGTAAAGGAAAGCCTTGGTCAAATGGTGGTCAAACGAAGGAGTTCTATGGAAAACAGGTCTCTGTTTCAACACGTAAAGAGTTTGAGACCGTTCCTAGATTTGTGGATTCATTTTGACAGCTGTATACTGCCTCCACGACGCAAATCCAACAACCACCTTTTGGTAGATTGAATGATCATGGAAACCAATACGCTAAGCTCACAGATGTTGTCTTTTTACGTGTCTTCTGCTAAAGGAGTTCCATAGGAAAAACAATTATGTAATTTCCCTTATAAATAACGTGTTTGCAAACGAATGTAGTTAATTTTTGTTGATGTAATCTTGCTGTTAAGTTTATGTACTGTGCCATGACACTAGTCCTGTTGTGGTAATGAGAGGATCCTTCCTCTGTTTTGCAATATAATAAGACTCTGTTTTATATGACTGTGTGAGCATAATCTCGGATTGACAGTGTGTTAACCAAGGTCGTGCAGAGGGCCCCTACTGGCTAAGGTTTCGTTCTTTATTTCTGTAAAGTTTTCATATGTTGTTGTTTTATTTCCATTGTAGATATTTCGTAGTTTGTTCACTTGTGTATATTTCACATTTCAGTTATGGTGTTAATGTTTCATTCCTGTACATGATTTTCCAAGCATTGTATATTTTTGCTAACACTGATCAGTGTGTTTCAGGTTAGGATAGGCCCGGGCATTTTCATACAATTTTTGCAGTAAATAGTGACATGAGATTGACCTCTCTGCTGACTTTGTTTTTCTTAGCTTTCAATTTCAGTTATGCTTTGATTTCAGTCTTATTCATTTGTTGTTGATAGTTAGTTTAGATATCAAATTCTTCATGTCATTTAACGTTATCTCCAGAGCCATGGCTTAACCCCGAAAAGCTACTTGGAGAGCTATCGGATTTTGAGTGAAGTGATTTGATTCTTCATGTTATTGACATTATCTCCAGAGCCATGGCTTAACCCGGAAAAGATACTTGGCGAGCTATCGGACTATAAGTGAAAAGACTTGATTTTATTTTCATTTGCAAGTACATAATTTAGATATCAATTCCTCATGTTATTGACGTTATCTCCAAAGCCATGGCTTAACCCCGAAAAGCTACTTGGCAAGCTATCAGACTATAAATGAAGTGAATTGGTTTTACTTTTATTAGTTTGCAGTTTTTGATTTGTTTGAGTGCAATAGCTTAACTTTTATTTCTGTATTTAGATGAGCAATAGAGATAGATATTTCATGATCAGTAGTTCATCACTTGTTTGATTCAAATAGTTGCACATTTACATTCTTGTTCAAGTATTAATTTCATCATTAGCATGTTTTGAGATCCTCTGAAGTGTTAAGTTCTGGAAGTCATCATAAAGGACATAATTGCCTTAAAATCTATACCCATACTTGCCTTCTAAAGTATTCTTAAAACTTAGGAATAGGATTTCCATTTGCATTAGGAGACAAACCAAGATAAAACCCCCAAAAACAAGATAAAATTGAAAACAATAAAAAGTAAGAAAGAGGTTGTCTTGCACATATAGTGTGCCACACTTCATCAGTTTACAACTCTCGGATTGATAATTAATGTAGCAATTTAGGACATAATAAATTGACTAAACATTTTGGTGCCGTTGCCGAGGAAGTGTAACTAGGTAGTCGATCTCTTACAAAAAGAAAAGGGAAAAATTGATAACTTCTTGAAGTATGCTCTCCTCTTACACCTAGTGTGATCTGGAGGATCAGAAAAGAGAGTTATTAGTTCAATAATTTCTTGATTGTGCTCTCTTCTTGCACCTAGTGTGACCTGGAAGATCAAAAAGAGAATTATTAGCCGGACTTAAAAATTAAAAATAAAAATAAAAAAATGACATGCATAAAGCAAGAGATTCTAGGGGAAGGTTTATAGCCAGGGCCAAAAGTTTGATTTTCACAACTCCAGCTACTTCAGGGCATAGACAAGATACACCTCCATCATCTCCAACTCATACTCCCATCCATAGGATTCCTAGAATTCAAGCGGTAGCAGCCAAATTAGGAGATTCTCCCACACTATCTACTAAATCTGATCTAGGAGAAGAACCTTTCTTCACTTCTACAGGGGAACACATTATAATCAAAGAAGTAGAATAACCTGAAGAAGAGGAGGGAGAAACTATTCCTCGTTCACCATTAATAGAAGAACCAGAAGACTCTGAGGAAACTGTCATGACAAAGGAAGTAGTAGATGGATTTGGAGGAGGGGGTAGAGGTAGAGAAAGAGGAAATAATGGAGGAGGTAGAGGCAACAATGGGGGAAATAGGGATGGAGATAACTCATTTGGATTCCCTATAGCTGATGAGGAAACTCATACAACAATGAAAAACATTTCACCATCTGTCCTCCCAAACTTTTATGGGTTGCGAAGTGAGGATCCTGAAACATTTCTATTTGAGTTTGAAGTCTTGTGCCGAACCTATGATTATATGGAAGACTCTCAAAAACTCAAACTGTTTCCTTCAACATTGAAAAGATCTGCTTTGAAATGGTTCATGGGATTAGTCACTCAATATATTAGGACTTGGAATGATATGAAACAAACATTTTTGGATAGATACCTGGATTATTGTATGCCCACTAATCATAAGGATGAGGTATTTAAGATGATGCAAAGAGAAGATGAAAACTTGGAGGCTTTACTTGAAAGATTTCAATACAACTTAAAGAGAGAAAAAATGAGTAATTTAGATGAGGAAACCTTGAAAGCCCTTCTATTGAAAGCCATTAGAGATGAATGGATAGATATTTTAAACATGATGGGAAAGGGAGATATTTCTCAACTTCCACTTCGTGACATAGCAGAACTATGTGTTCATCTCTCAAGGGGAAAATCTAAAATTGGAAAAGGGCCAAGAGATCCTTCTCTTATTAGAGCAAACAAATCTACAACTGGACCAGTAAGTAGGGCAGAGATTGGCAACATGCTTGATGAGTTAAAAACTGATATTCTAGGGAGCCTTAGTGAACAACTAGACACCCTTAAAATACAAAACAAGCAGAAAGCAGAAGTTGATGCCTTGGCCATCTTTTGTTCAAAATATAGAAAGAAACATGCTCCAAGGGAATTTCCCTTGGATGCAAAAGTTATAGAAACATGTATGATTTGCTCAGAAAGTCATGAGACCAAGGATTGTCCTTCAATTCCTGGGCTCAAAGTTGTCTTTCAGGAAGATCAAAATTCAGTAGAATCCCTTTGTTTTGTTTCAAGAGGATCTTGGCAGGAGCAACAAAATCAGGGATTTGACAATCCTATGAACTTTCAGCTCTCGCAAAATTGGAATTCTTGGCAACAACCTTGGCCCCAATCTCAAAATCCATACCAATCATGGGCACAAGGGATGCAAAATCCTTATGGGAGATTTGTTCAATTTTATCAATATCCTCCATCTTTTCCAAATCAACAAAATCCACCAATTCCAAATCAAAACCCACAACTTTCATTGCCATTCCCACAACAACAACCTTCTCAACAAAATCCAAATTCTCAACTCTTGCTTCCATTTCAACAAAAAACAAATCAACTACCAGCCCAACCATTGCCAAATCCCAACAACAAAAATCCTCAGAATGCTTACATGGTATAAGGAAAACAATTTCCTACCTATATGATTGTTCCTCTTAATTATGTTCAACTCAGATCTAGTAGAGTTTTAGAAAACCTTCTATAGAAGTTCAAGAGCAAGGTACCTCTGAGGAGGATTCTCCTAAAGTCAATAAAGGTTATGAGGAAGCATCTCTTCAAAACCCAATCATTCAAAAAGAAAAAGAAAAAGAGTCGACCCCCACAACTCCTATAGTTGAGAAACCTGCATCTTCATCCATGCCTCCTTTCCCTGAAAGATTACAAATTGACAAAGGGGTGGAAAAACAAATCTTGTTGCCTGACTATGATTTTCTAGATGAATTAAAGAATGTTTGTATCAAGATTCCCTTGCTACAAGCCATTAGAGAGATTCCCATTCTAGCGAAAACAATAAAGGAGTTGAGTCTTAAAAGACCAGGAAGGAAACCCAGAGATACAAGAAGAATCCACCTGGTAGGAAAAATTGTATATATCATGATGGGAAAAATTACCATGCAAAAATATGTAGATCCAGGTAGTCCAATTGTCAAGACACTTATAAATGGGATAGAAATTCCAAACACTTTGATTGACTTAGGGGCTGCTATCAACATTATGAGTAGACAAACTATGGAACAGCTTAAACTTCCTAATCTTCTTTTTACACCCACCTTACTGCAACTTGCAAATAGATCAATAATCAAACCAGATGGTGTACTAGAAGATATTTCAGTCTCCTTATATTCTTGGTAATATCCAGTAGATTTCATGATTTTGACTCTCAAGAGTAATTTAGGAGGACATCCACTCATATTAGGAAGACCTTGGCTAGCCACAGCTGATGCTTTCATTAGTTGTAGATCTGGAGATATGTACATTTCTGATGGTAGTTCAACAAAGAAATTCAATTTTTATCCTCCAGCAAAGGCAATTACAGAAGTAGGAGACAATGAATGGGTCGACGATGAAGATATTATACAACCTGTCTTTACTGTCTCTGAAATTAGTGAAGATAGTCAAATTTTGAACACATTAGAAAATTTTGAAACATCCTCAGAATATGACCACACACAATTTCAGTTAGATTCTGATATTGAATATTTATCATCAAGACAAATGTCTCTTTACTCTATGGAAGAGTTTGGTAGCTCTACCATTGAAATTTTTCCAGGAAAAACACTGAATATCAACAAAAATTTGGAAAAGTCACAATAGGAAGAGCTAACCAAAATCTTGCAAAAACATTCTACTGCATTTGCATGGGAGTATACTGATATGAAAGGTATTGACCCTAAGACTTGCATCCATCATATCTATATCGAGGAAAATAGTAGACCAATCAAACAACCTCAGAGAAGGATGAATCCAAATCTTAGGGAGATAGTGAAAGAAGAGCTCCAAAAACTACTCAATGTAAATTTCATTTACCCAGTTTCAGATAGCCAATGGGTTTCTCCTTTGGTTATAGTACCCAAAAATAATGGTAAATGGAGGGTATGCATTGATTATAGGGAATTGAATAAAGAAACTTTGAAGGATCACTTTCCTTTTCCCTTTATCGATCAAGTATTAGATACATTAGCAGACAAAAAGTAATTTTCGTTTTTGGATGGTTTAGTGGTTATAATCAAATTCAGGTAGCACCTAAAGATCAGGATAAGACCACATTTACCTGTCCATGGGGAACTTTTTCTTATCGAGTGCTTCCTTTTGGATTATGTAATGCACCCGCAACATTCCAAAGAGCAGTACTACGAATTTTTTCTGATCTAATCCATGATTGTGTAGAAGTATATATGGATGATTTTACAGTTTATGGTGATTCGTTTGAAGAGGCATTAGAAAATTTGGAAAGTCCTTATAAGATGTAAATAAACAAACCTTTCACTAAGCCATTAAAAATGCTTTATGATGTTTACTGAAGGTATTGTTTTAGGACATCATATTTCAGGGGATGGGATTAAAGTTGATAGATCAAAAGTTGAAGTCATCTCCAAGTTACCTATTCCAAGTTGTCAAAAAGATGTTAGAAGTTTTCTAAGATTTACTTGATATTATAGAAGATTTATAGAAAACTTCACCAAAATAGCATCTCCACTCTTCAAACTGCTTACAAAAGACTATGAATTCAAATGGGGTCCTGATTGCCAATCAACATTTGAAACTTTGAAAACAAGAATATCTGAAGCGCCTATCTTGATAGGACCAAATTGGAAACTTCCTTTCCAAATTTCTACAGATGCTTCAGATACAGCTCTAGGGGTTGTATTGGGACAGAAAGATTTAGTTCCTTATGCCATTTACTATACCAGTAAAAATTTATCTCCTACTGAGTTGAACTATACTGTGATTGAAAAAGAGTTCTTAGTTGTTGTTCATGCAATCAATAAGTGTAGACATTATATAACAGGCTATGAAACTTTTATTCATACTGATCATTCTGCAATTAGATATCTAATGAAAAAACCCATTACTAATGGCAAAGTTACAAGGTGGCTCCTACTTTTACAGGAATTCAATATTAATGTGTTAGATAGACCAGGGAAACAAAACACAGTAGCTGATTTCTTGTCTAGGATTCAGAATACTAAAGAAGATTCCCCTGTAGAGGACAAGTTTCCTAATGAATATTTATTTGCAGTAACTACTAAGACTCCTTGGTATGCAGATATAGCTAACTATCTAGTTACAGGGAAACTACCTCTACATTTATTTCCTGGTGAAAGAAGAAAGATTATTCAGGAGAGTTCAAAATATTCATGGATTTCTACTGAATTGTTTACAACAGGGCCAGATCTTGTGATCAGAAGATGTGTTAGAGAAGATGAGATGCCTGATATTCTCAAAGCATGTCATGATGAACCATGCGGCGGACACTTTGCTGACAAAAGGACAGCCTATAAAATCCTCTCTTTAGGATATTATTGGCCATCCCTCTTCAAAGATGCAAAACAATATGTTAGAAGATGTGACAGCTGCCAAAGAGTAAGGAAACCTACCCTTTCAAATAAAATGCCATTACAACCACAGGTACTCATCGAACCCTTTGAAAAATGGGCTTTAGATTTCATTGGACCTATTAACCCACCATCTAAACAAAGAAAGTATATATTGGTATGTACTGATTATGTCACTAAATGGGTAGAAGCCAAAGCATTATTTTCTACTACTAAGCATTCAATTGTTAGTTTTCTTTATTATGATATTTTTACTCGCTTTGGTGTTCCAAGAGAAATTGTGACAGATCAGGGAGGTCAATTCACATCCAAATTGGTGGAGAAGCTAATGGAAGAATACAAGGTCAAGCACAGAAAATCTACTCCTTACCATCCGCAAGCAAATGGTCAAGTGGAGTCTACAAACAAAGTTATTGAAGGCATCATTACCAAGACTGTTCATCTACACAGAAGAGATTGGGTAGAAAGGCTTCCTGAAGCCTTATGGGCCTACAGAACTACATGGAGAAATACAACAGGACATTCTCCCTATGAACTTGTTTATGGGAAAGAAGTTCTGCTCCCCATTGAGTTCCAAGTTAGAACTTTCAAGATGGCAGTTCAATTGGGAATGGATCTATCAGAAGCCCAAAAGCATAGAATGGTGCAGTTGAATGAGCTAGATGAGATCAAACAAGAATCAATCCTCATAAATGATCTAGTTCAATATCAAAGAGCTAAGTGGCATGACAAATACATCAAGGAGAAAAAGTTTCAAGAAGGAGATTGGGCATTGCTATTTGATTCCAAGTTTAAAGATTTCAAAGGTAAATTTCAGACTCATTGGCTTGGGCCATATGATATTGACAAAGTCTTTAGCAATGGAGTGGTAAGAATCAAAACCATTGATGAACATCAAACTCCTCTTATTGTGAATGGCCACAAATTAAAGATCTATCATAAGCCACTCTCAAAGGAGGAATTTTTCAAAATCTTTCAAGATAATTCTGCAATAAGACTGGTGAACAAGAATCCTTCTTCTCCACCAGCCTAGTCTTTGTTCTTTCTGTTTTAAAAAAATAAAAAAATAAAAATTGTATAAGCCTGAAAATCAATCACTGATTGGCAGTATTATACAGAAAATATAGGGCGAAAATTAGAAACTTCTAATGCCCTATGTTTTCCAAAAAAATCTTTCCTCATTTTATTCATAGTTTCATGACATTTCACTTCATTTCATTTCATCGTCACATTTCACCAATAAAATTCATTTTATGACCAGTTTTCATATATCATTCACTCAGTCATCATTCATTCCCATCCATCTCCATTCAATCATATGTTCAATGTGTCAGTTTCCGCAGCTAAATTCAGTTTCCGCAACTAAAAACTGATTCCACAGCTAGCTGATTGATTCCGCAGCTAACACTCTATTATTCAGCACTGACAGTCAGATGTTAGCAAAATAATGATGAGAACCAAATGCAAGTATGACAAAGGAAAATATGTTGAAGATATAAAACACCTAAAGTACCAACAGGAAGCAGGCAATCAAAGGTTAATGAGCGGAAGTTGTAAAATTCTAAGGTAAGAAAAATTCATGTCAAATAGCATTTTAAAGCACATTCTATATAGTTATGAAACCACGGCTCCATTATGTGTAATGATTATCATTGATAGCTTTCATAACCGCTCCATGGCCTTTACATGATTCCTCCACGAACCTTGCATTAATTTTTAATGGCCTCATGATCCACCTCCGAATTTAACTCGTGTTTATTTGTACATTGGCATTCCACCTGCTGAACTGGGTAATTATGAGGACGTAATCTATTTGATCACGACTCTTCCCCGCCGCACAAATCTGCAGTCATTTTGAGAACATGCTCATGCCTATTCCGCAGCCTTCTATCTCAAAAGCCGAGCTCACTCTACTTCTATACTATCCCATTGAAGTTGTGTTTGTTATTTCTGGCTTGTTTACATCCCTGTGAACTCATTCTCATTACCTGTTCTCTGCTCTTTCGTTTACAACTACTGGTTTTTCTCCACAAACCTTCTCCATTCCCCGCTAACACAGTCGTTTCACCTCCATCAATCCATTTCTCACTCAGACATATTTTAAGGCGGGAGGAAGGAATGGGTCTTTTGCTAAGAGCAGAACCGGAAGGGCCTAAATTCATGGAGGGGTATCCACAATTGAAAAGCATACTAAGGAAGGCACGGTGGCTACAGTTCATCCAAAAATTCAGAGGTTACAATAAAGAAGTTATGAAGACATTTGCGAGGTCTTTTAATGGCGTGGAAGTTGAGGTTGGAGATCTTAAATTTTCAGTCACAGAGGCATCTATTACAGCAGCAACGAAACTCCCACAGGAGGGGGAACGGTGGTTCAAAAACAAAAGCTTTGATGAGAGGGCCTGGAGGATTATCCTACGCAATCCAGGTATGGATATAACCATTTTCAAATGTGGAATCCCTGTCTCTTCTTTAGAGGAAAAGTGGACTAGTCTATTATTGATAATCCAGAAGTTTATTACATGTGAAGGACGATTTGGGTCCATGTATATGTACCACACTCGGTTGCTAATGAATTTTCTAGAAAATCAAACCATCAATTTGCCTTAATTTTTATTGAATAGCCTGAAAAAGATGTCCATAACTGTACAAAAGAATCTAGAGGACATAGAACCCCACCTGTACCATCACGGCCTTGTAAAAATTTTGATTGAAAAACAGTTGAAGGAAAAGAAGGACACCTGGGAATAGTTTTTGGTTAGAAACTTCTTTCAGGATCCACCTGAAACACCCGAGAGCAGCTCAGTAAGGAAAAGTAGGAGAAGGAAAACAAGTGTGAAAATTTAGGACACTCCTACTAACATAGCTAAAGAAACTAATAAGGAAGAGAAGCTGTCTGAAAGTAGGAAGGAAAGAACTGAGGTTAGGAAGCAAAGAAAACTTAAGGAGAAAAGAAATATTGAAGTTGTCTATCAAACCCTAGAACCTTCCTCAGAAGAGGACCGATTACTCTCGGAAAGACTAGTTTACCTTCAGGAACAATCAGCTGCAGTAAAGAGAAAAGGGAAAGAAAAACAGAGTGTGGAGAAAGGAGACACTAGCTCATAGAATCTAAGGAGGAGCTCTAGACTTAAAGGAAAACTGAGGAAAGTACAAACTAAAGGGCCCCACTTCATTTATTTAGGATGGGAAACACCGGAACAGCCTCCAGTAATCCCTCTTGGTCGTAGCCCACACCATACTCCTATTCCTCAACCAAATTTTGAGATCAATCCTTCTCAGCCAGATTTTGAGATCAATCCTTCTCAACCAGATTTTGGGGACAGCCCAAGAAAGACTACACCTGAGATAGATCCAACCCAGCAAGAAATGTATGATTATATTGATTCATTGGAGAAGACTGCCACAGATCAAGGCACTTCATCTTCCTAGCCTAATACAGCTCAGGAAGCTCTAATCCAATCACTAAAACAGGAAGTTTTTGAACTAGAGGTCCTAAATAGACACATCAAAAGAGAAAATGAAACATTGAAAGAACAGAGTAGGTTGGATAAGATTATTCACGACAACACCATGTTGCATCTTGGGCTGTGGCAGAAGAAAAATAGAAAATTGAAGAAAAAGAGCAGGAGGTTGAGCAGAGCTCTCATCAACCTCAAATTCAAGTGCCTAATGAGGAAGCCGAGGATGACAGTGGTACCAAGAAAGAAGAAAAGAAGGCTGGATGTGTTAGCAAAGGTCTCAGAACACATGAACTGAAGGGAGGATGGTCACAGTTTTGGTTGCATGAGGACATGCAACACCTTCATAGTGGGGGTATGTTGAGCCCTGAAACTACATCTCTTCTACACACTTTTCTAGACTTTTCCCCTCACCAGTGCCCCACAAGCTATCAAAAATCATTACACATTAATTCTGAGAGTGCATTTAAGTGGTTTTCTAACTATGTTTTTGTGTTTTCTATTTGACTTAGATTTTTCTCATCAGCTGCGGAATGCAGCCACTTTTCGCAGCTGACTTGAGATTCTGCAGTTATTTTTGTTGATCTCTAGGATGCAGGTGTCAGCAAGCAAAACAAGGCACGTGGGCAGGTCAGAAATGATCTGGACATGGACCAGGTCCTATTGGTTTAGCTAGATTTGTAAAGGAAATCCTTGGTCAAATGGTGGTCAAACGAAGGAGTTCTACGGCAAACAGGTCTCTGTTTCAACATGTAAAGGGTCCGAGACCGTTCCTAGATCCGTGGATTCATTTTGACAGTTGTAGACTACCTCCACGATGCAAATCCAACAACCACCTTTTGGTAGATTGAATGATCATGGCAACCAACATGCTAAGCTCACGGATGCTGTCTTTTTACGTGTCTTCTGCTGAAGGAGTTCCATAGGAAAAACAGTTATGTAATTTCCCTTATAAATAACACGTTTGCAAATGCATGTAGTTAGTTTTTGTTGATGTAATCTTGTTGTTAAGTTTATGTATTGTGTTGTGACACTGGTCCTGCTGTGGTAACGAGAGGATCCTTCCTCTGTTTTGCAATATAATAAGACTCTGTTTTATATGACTGTGTGAGCATAATCTCGGATTGACAACGTGTTAACCAAGGCCGTGCAGAGGGCCCCTGCTGGCTAAGGTTTCGTTCTTTATTTCTGTAAAGTTTTCATATGTTGTTGTTTTATTTCCATTGTAGATATTTCGTAGTTTGTTCACTTGTGTATATTTCACATTTCAGTTATGGTGTTAATGTTTCATTCCTATACATGATTTTCCAAGTGTTGTATATTTTTGCTAACACTGATCAGTGTGTTTCAGGTTAGGATAGGCCCGGGCATTTTCATACAATTTTTGCAGTAAATAGTGACATGAGATTGACCTCTCTGCTGACTTTGTTTTTCTTAGATTTCAATTTCAGTTATGCTTTGATTTCAGTCTTATTCATTTGCTGTTGAAAGTTAGTTTAGATATCAAATTCTTTATGTCATTTAACATTATCTCCAGAGCCATGGCTTAACCCCGAAAATCTACTTGGCGAACTATCAGATTTTGAGTGAAGTGATTTGATTCTTCATGTTATTGACGTTATCTCCAGAGCCATGGCTTAACCCAGAAAAGCTACTTGGCGAGCTATCGGACTATAAGTGAAGAGACTTGATTTTATTTTCATTTGCAAGTAGATAATTTAGATATCAATTCCTCATGTTATTGACGTTATCTCCAACGCCATGGCTTAACCTCGAAAAGCTACTTGGCGAGCTATCAGACTATAAATGAAGTGAATTGGTTTTACTTTTATTAGTTTGCAGTTTTTGATTTGTTTGAGTGCAATAGCTTAACTTTTATTTCTATATTTAGATGAGCAACAGAGATAGATATTTCATGATCAGTAGTTCATCACTTGTTTGATTCAAATAGCTGCACATTTACATTCTTGTTCAAGTATTAATTTCATCATTAGCATGTTTTGAGATCCTCTGAAGTGTTAAGTTCTGGAATTCATCATAAAGGACATAATTGCCTTAAAATCTATACCCATACTTGCCTTCTAAAGTATTCTTAAAACTTAGGAATAGGATTTCCATTTGCATTAGGAGACAAACCAAGATAAAACCCCCAAAAACAAGATAAAATTGAAAACAATAAAAAGTAAGAAAGAGGTTGTCTTGCACATATAGTGCACCACACTTCATCAGTTTACGACTCCTGGATTAATAATTAATATAGCAATTTAGGACATACTAAATTGACTAAACAATTGTCTTACTATTTTTGGTGCTGGCAGGTTCACAATAACTGCGATCTTTGCAGCATCCATCGTTAATCCCTGTTTATAGACTACATGTCCCAACAATATACCAAATGGTGCACAAAAGATGCACTTCTTCAAGTTCAATGAGATCTAGTGCTGCCTACATGTATCCAACATCAACCTTAAGCTTGCCACATGCTTCTTTAATAGACTGAAGACTGTCCAATCATTGAAGTATACTTCCAAAAACTTGTGTATATATTATTTGAAAGCCACAATTACAACTATGGAAAATATAGCAGGCACATTATTTAATCCAAAAGGCATCACCGTGTACTGATAAGAGCCCCACTCTATCGCAAAAGTCATTTTATGTCTATCCTCTAGCGCAATTCTGATCTTATGGTATCTTGAAAAGCCATATGTGAAAGAATAAGCCTCCTATCCTCCTACATTATCCAATACTTCATCTGTAAATGGTGTAGGGAAGGTTTCATGTAGACATGCATCATTTAATTTTCCTTAAGTTGACAGAAATTCTGATTTTCCCTTTTGCCTTCTTTTCCTAAACCACCATGGGACTTACCCATTCAGACTATTCGACAGGTTCAATTATCCTAGCTTTTAACATTTTGTTTAATTCTTCTTTCACCTTCTCCTTGTATTTTGGATTTAGTCTATAAGGTATATGCTTGACAAGCTTCACATCCGGCTTCAGAGGAATCCTCATGACTCCCAAATCTCCTAATATGCCTTTCATATCTGAAAACTTAGTAGGGAACAAATATTGATATTCATGCAAGAGATCTATTATCTTGTTGACTATGTCTTCGTCCCAGTAATATCCTATTGTTGCGTACTTTGGTTCAGTCTCTGATCCTATATTCACCTTCCACATCTTCAATGGATTCGTTATATCAAGCATCTCTATCTCAGGTCCATTTACTTTGTGATGACCTTCTAGCTCTTCAATGTCAATGTTGTGAGGATCTTTATCCTCTTCTACTATGAGATTATAGCATTCCATTAGATTAAGGATCTGCGCAGCCCAATCAGGTTGCCAGAAAACTAGAACTTCATTTTAAAAAATATTCTTCTTAACTATATTCAAGGCTGCATCTATATGTGGACAGTCATCATCAAATTTGAATGTCATTATGAATCCATCAACCATCTCTGTCCAACTAGCAGCACCATGTCAAAGCTCAATTTCCAAATACCAATTTTAAGGGATTGTCTCCAAGGTATGGATGAAGCCATGCACCCATTATTCTCACGAATTGAGCTCTATTTCTACTTATCTAAATCCTACCCACATCAACCTCCTACATTCTTTCGAATCTCCTATATTCTTCTTATGAGTACCCCACCATCTAGCAGGAGTAGCCCTAAATGCTTGATCCAGAGCTAACAGTCTCTGTCATTCTGGTACTTGTCTTTCATTATCTATAAATAAAGTATTTACAGCACCCAAACAATCATATAAACGTAAGTCACATACATCATCTATCATACAATGCACTACTTTAGTGATCCTAGCACATTGCCTTGTAGACACTTCATGCAACCTGTTTTGCGAATTTTCCAATTCCTCTTTTGAATCTAAAGTGCAGGAACTATCTTGCTTCCAAGTCAATTTTCCATCCGCGGTAGGGTTGATCCATTCTTATTCTTTTGTTTTTATCTAATAAATGTTGTTGATTTCATCTGTGCTATATTCTTCTATAACAGGTTCAGTATATCTCACTCCCTGTGATGGATCTAATGGCACAATAACTCTCATATTATTGCTTTCAAATATCATTGGCCTTTTCTTCAATTTAATTATATCCATGCTATCAAATGCCCAATCCAATCCAAGAAACGTGGTGTAGGCTTTACTATCATCCACAATCTCAATCACTTCGAAGTCAGTGGTAGTGCGCACTCCATCAATGTCTACTGTGATTCTTGACAATATTCCTAGAGGGGTGATCTTCTGTTGATTCACCATCTTCAGCTGGATAGTTGACCATTGCAACTTCGGCTTACCCATCAATTCCCAAGTTTTCTTCGGCAAGACATTGGCATCAGATCTAGATCCAAGATAACCTGATCCATGTCGTGTTCCCCAATCTTCACTGTAAGCCTCATTTCATTTCCCGCCAACTTCTTGTGTCTATGCAGATTATTCACTGTGTGCATCTCACTCTATGGTACCTCTTTAGGAGCACAAGAATCTATCAATTCCTGCAATCCCTCTACGACCTTCTAATTTCTTAATAACTTCATGCAATTCTGTAGAAAAGACTTCAAAATATTCAGATCCACATCTTGTGCTGCAACCGGTATTATCTCGCATTTATCCTTCTAAGTCGGATACGCAGTAGAGGTTGGGGCTCCATCATCCATAAAGCTTCATCTTGCCTCCATGAATACTTTCTTTTCCTTCATAATATCAAATGTTGGAGATTTTTCAGTAGTTTTTCTTACCCATGTCGGTTCAACTTCCTTTTTCTCATTGGCTTTATCATTTCAAGTCACAACTTCACTTCTTATTACAATACCGATGCATGGTTGATCTTCCCTTGGCTCAGTTGTCATTATTTGGATATTTTTTGTAGGGTGCTAGTTTATTTTCTCCTGCATATTTCCAATAAGGATGGGGAATTCTTCTATCACATGATCAAAAGACTTGCAGTAATTGCAGGTTGTCATCAGGTTTTGATAGTCTCTTGCGAAGTGTCCGACCTATCCATAATTGTAATAGATAATCTGGCCATGTCCTCGACTAGATCCTCCTCCTCTTCCTTGAAATCCTCCTCACCCAAGGTGTTGTTCTTTCTCCTCATGTGTATGTCCTTCAGCTTGCAGTCTATAACTATCAGCAATGCGCTCCATAATTAAGTCATAACTTCAAAAAAAAATCTCGTCATGGCCTACTGATCTACATAAATTACAAAACAAGTTCTTTGGGGTCTGTGCGTACTTCTGTAATAGGTAGTAGTCTTCAGAGCGATGTTGGCCTCTTATTCTACAAATCTTGCACCACAGACCTGGATTTACTAGATTATGCGCTCCACTTGCAATATAATCTCTAAACATTGGGAATTGATCCTTATAATGACCCTCTACCTTACATTTTGTGCACCATACTTCTGATATAGTCTCCTTACCTTTCTTGAGGTCCTGCTATTCCAAGGTGATATTGGCTCGCTGACTCTGTATCTGTTGTACTCCCGCATGAGTATCCCTAATCAACGAAGCTTCCAACTTCATCGCAATCTCCAATGCTTCATCTTGAGTTGCGATCTTTCGTTGTGTCAATGACAACATAATATGTGGCAGTAGAATGACTATGAAACATTATTTGTGTTGTTGTGGGGGTATTTCAAAGCTTACTTGACCCATCAACACCTTGAATCACTGGTCCAAGTACCACAGAGATTCAATCATTGTACGTTTGATTTCTCTTGGCTCTGTGATGCACTATGATTCTGATTTTGGCTTCTTGAATTATGACACCAATGCTTTCTTAATTTCATCCAATGAAGCAGTCGGGTTAGTCACAGAGTATTTCATATACTAGGTCAGTGCTCTTTCTCGCAACAACATGACGAGTTGCTCTTTCTTTACACCATCATTAGTGATCTATCTTTCTCTCCATATTGCATTAGCTACAAGCCAAAACTGATCAAGTTCCTCTAATCCTAGTCCTTTAAAAATAGGCAGCTTAATGTTGTCAACCATGTTTCTTCTCAGGGGACTAGGTGGAGGGGAAGGGGGTGTAGGGAAATTAGGGAGGGGGATGGGATGTAAGAGGGGGTGGATGGATGGGGAATCCAAAAGACGCCCTGATTCTTCTAAGCTCCTGACTTCGATGTGCCTTCAGGATGGGTGGGGCAATATCGCGGGGTTGTAGGGTTACTTCTTTCTTCTTCGCTCTTAGATCCTCCTAACAGGGGACTATAGTCAGTTTCAATAAAATTATTCGGATATGTTTTGTATCGTTTTCCACATTGCGTAGACCCTAGTTCAGGTTTTTTTCCTCTTCGCTCAGACATTAATCTGATTACATTCGCAAAATCCCTTTTTTGCACAATAACATCTTAATCCAAAGATTATAAGATCTTAATAACTTACCTCATGGTCCTTTGAAAAATCTGCGTTCAACTTCACTATAGGACACGATCGCACATATCACGAACTCAGTGATAAATCCTCCCAAAATGTTATCAATCCAAAAATCAATAACCCTAGAGATACATTTACTGATGTTCTTGAGGTGTCATATTAATTTAGGATTCCACTCCTTAAGTTCGTTTTCTTGAAACAAGTCTTATGCTCGGTCAACTTAGATATCCACTCGTACAATTCAATGTAGAATGAACCAAATAATATCACGTATTTCTCTTCAACGATATACTTATGTAACCAATCTTCGGTTGATAATCAGGGGTTTCTATTCTCTTTTTCCACAAATTATCTTTCTTTATGTTCAACCCACTCCTGGATTTCTTTCTTCAACAGGCGCCAAAACATATCCCTTAAGCAGATGCCGGTCTTGGAAATGGAACCATTTGTTGGTTTGAGGGGGCTTGACCTAGGTTCAAAGTGTGTTGCACACCAACAAAACCCTCAACCACTAGCCCTTTCGGCAACGACCTGCAAGCAGATCGCAGTCTTACCAGAAGCAGTTATGGGAGGCTACAAAACCAGGTTTCCACAACCAGATGGATATGCATGTTGTTGTGTCTATGTAATTTCTTATGTTTTTTACCTTCCTACAACTTCGCATACATAAATAACTTCACGTTGATGATTATCTTTACAGAATTACCCTTATCACATCAAATAAAAAAAAACAGTATAACATGTATTCTTTCACGCAATTCAGTAAAAAGAATGCAAAACGATAATAACAACAGAGAATAAACACAGAAAGATACACAATACTTCACCAAAACTTCTTCTTTATTGATAATGATCTTCAACACATGCTATTTCTTAACCCGTGCACCCAACTACATGTGGTCTACGCACTCAGTTGCAGACTCTTCTAGGCCTCCTTGCACTCAACTGCGGAACCTTCCCCAAAACTATAGACTACAGATGTGAATATAGAGATTCAATTCACTTATGATGACATGATTCTATTGCAAATTATTACATCTCCTTATATACATTATATCATGGCAAAAATCATGGTCCACATACCATGGTTCCAACAAAACAATGACTAATACCCAAAACCTGTTACAAAATAAGGGGCTTTGACCCTCCATAAAGCCCCTAAAAAACCGCGTGATGAATATAACTTCGTCAGCTCCATGCGCTCCGCTCCTCAAAATGCAGAGTCTTTGACCCAAAACTTGGACCAAGATGGGATGCGCCCAATAACTTGCAACAAATCCATGAAGTTGGTGCTTCAATTGGTGCTTCGGGTAAGTTGATCAGGTGTCTACAAAATAAGGGAGTTGTTGCTTCCTGCTAGTGGGTGCTAGCAAAAAATAAAAAGGAGTTGATGCTTCCTGTGAATGGTGGCTCACAAAAAAAATTGATGTAATATAGTAGGACATCATATTTACATCAAATAACAAACAAACCTTGGTAGTTTTCCTCCCGAAAGGGTTTCCACAATAAACCTATGTGTCTCATGTGTGTGATGCTCATGATGTGTGTGCTTGTGTTGATCCATATGGTTGATATTATGATTTGTTAATGGTTTCTCACATAATGAATGCCATGTTTGAATGTGAAGAGATAAATTGGCATAAAATTTAAATTAACCTTAACACTAATTCACCCGCCCCCCTCTTAGTATTAACATTGTTTCCAAAATTGGCATCAGAGCAAGTTCCCTTCAAGAACAACTTAACCACTTGAAGGTGATCAAAAGGAAAGAATGACTAATCAAACCTAGATTACACCAGAAGGAGTCCCTTTTTTAAATGGAACAGAGTATGTACTCTAGAAGGCTAGAATGGAAGCATATTTAATGTATCTGGTAGTGATGTATATAGACGTAATTTAGTAGCAACAGAAAATGAGGGATCCTCAGAGGAAGAAGAGAGATCCCATGTGTGCTCATCTCTAGGAGAAAATAAGAGTATCCCTGACAGTAATGAAGAAGGGATACTCCTCAAGCCTCTGGAATATTCCATGGGCACATAGAGGAATTTAGATCTTTGTGGTGGCTCAGCTAGCATCACTGATAGCGAAGAAAAGGATATAGATGAAAATATCTATTTAAAAAGAAAGTTGATCTCTACTCTAAAAGAGGTCAAGGAGCTCTCAGAAGAAAATCTCAAGTATGAGCTTGAGAATGATAATTTGAGAAAAACAATTGTAGATTCAAATGCTCAACAAGAAGAGGCTAGTAGAATGAATGGTATGTTGACCAGTCAACAAAATGATATAGAATCTCTTTGTGAGAGACTACAAGTTGAAGTAGTCTCATTGAGACACGAACTAGAAAGGAAAACTAAAGAGTTGTCTCAATATCAGAAGCTTGAGGAGAGCAGAAAGGCTTTGAATGAGATACTTGTTAAACAGAGATCCCCTCTCATCAACACTAGTTTGGGTTTCAAATAAGAGCCAAGCCCCAAAAAGGCAAAGGCTGAAGGGTCAACCACCCATGTAATGGAAGTTGGAGATTCCAATAACAACAAAGGAAAATAATTTGTTGGACAACAACAACAAAAAGGAAAGAAGCACCAACAAGATAAGAAAAAACAACAATAGAATGGAAAGCATCAACAACAACAAGAGAAGGAGCAACAACATGATACTGAGTAGAAACATCATGAAGAAAGGATGAACACCCATAAGGGGTAGCAACAACAAAAATTTCTCGAGGTAGAAATTCAAACAACCATGGAAGGCACATGAAGAACTAGCAGAGGTCCTTTCCCCCTCAAGGACAACTCCCTCAAAGAAAATGTATTTTCTGTTATCAAAAGCCTTTTCATGGTTATTGTTTTTCTTGCAATAATTTTGGACATAAAGCCATGGATTGTAGATGGCATGCAAAAAATAGTGTGTGGAGTAGCAACAAGAAAAAGCATGTTGGCAGAAGCAGAGGCCTTGATAAGAATGTGTTGATGGCCAAAAATGATAAACATTTGGGAAGGCCATCTGGTCAGTGTCCCAATTCATACTCTTATCCATTTAAATGATGGCTCTGACTGGTTCTATTGGGTCAAGTTACCCCCTCTCCCTCTCTCTTTCTAATGACTTATGATGTTTTTAGTTGACAATCAACATGAAGAGAGAAATTAGATTAACCCTCTTGCAATGCACTTGCAAGAAAGCAATCCTCAAGCTTAAGCACAGGCTCAACCAAGCCACACTAGAGTTTTTCCCCTGCATAAGAGGACTTTTGAAAATGAATTTATTAAATCCAAATACAAATCTATTCTAGGATGAAAGCAACATAAAATAAATATTAAATCTATCTTGATTAGGAAGATATAGATATATTCCCAACCGAGAGCAAAGTAATTAAATTTGGGCCAACTTTTTGAATTTAGAATAAAAATGAAGTCAATAAGCCAAGGAAATAGTTCCAAGGCCCAATGCTAATTCAAACTAATACGTAGAGTCAGTTGTCTGATGAATATTCATCATATTGTTGAGCACATACATCCAAATTCAAATGAAATGAATCCAAAATCAATGACATGACTGCATTAAAGAAATATTTCTCATAAAATAATCATGATTTAAACGAAAGACATACTTGCAATCGATTTGCTAAATAGTTAACATTAAGGACAAGCAAATCTATTTGGATTCATTATTCAATTTGACCGCAATAAGGTCGAACAAGAAAAGATAGATTTCCATTGATTAAATAAGCATGTAATTAAAAATTCACACTAGTGCAGAACCCAAAAACCACATACTTATCTCATTCAAAATTGTATCAAACTTCAATTAAATGCAGACCATCAATTAAACTCTATTTCTGACAAAAGTGTACAAAAATCATAGATCTGATTCAAGCCTTTTGAGTACAATATTTCTCAGAAAAATTTCATGATAGCATGAAATTTTCCGAGTTGAAATACATCTCTGTAAATTTTCTTACAATTGGTCCAAGGATGTCTATTCCTCTATAAAATTATGCCTTCTACAATAGTGCAAAAAAAACCTTTTTTTAATAGAGAATTATCCCTATAGTTTAAGATCTGGAACCCTTTCCTCATTCCTCAAAACACTATTTATAATTTACAAAAGAAATCGAAAAATGGAGAGTTGTTGAAGGTAGTTTAGATCCGTCAAATTTTGTGTTGCAATTCCTCTCCTTCTCCTTTGTTGAATCAATCTAATTGCTCCAAGATGCTTTAGCTTCATCCTCTTTAATAGATTTCCTGCAAAAACCAATCAAAATTAAAATAAAATGAATTAATTTTGCACATGAAAATCAAATTGCCAAAAATTGGGAAAATAAACTCTCCAACTAAAATGCAATTAAATTAAAAAAAAAAAATGAACTTCCTATTGATCTTTGTAAAGAATTCTATAGCCCAAGAAGGTTGCCTTCAAATGAATTTGCAACAACAAAAGTTTCAACCAACCAAATTTTCCAAAACAAATTTATAAATTGGTTTTTGGTGCAAATTTAGAGCTCCATTTTCTGCTAATTTTTAGGCATAGTTAATGTCCAAATCTAGTCATGCAACCACTCCCAAAATATTCTCCATTGTTTTAAGTTTTCTAACTAGCTGTCATAAGCCTCATTTGGCCAAGTAGAATTCAAGATAGACCTCTCCAAAGTAAAAATGTCAAAACTCTTGATTTACTAGAAAATAAACGCTGAGCAAAATTTAAACATTTTTTTATTAATATGTACAAATTATTAATATAACATTAAATAAAATTCTAATTTTAAACTATTTTAATAAAACTAATTATAAATAAAATTATTAATATTTACAAAAGAAAATAAATTAATTCAATTAAAAATATAAATTAATTCAATTACATGAAATAAAAATATATATTTAATTAAAATTATTAAAAAACCATTTTGAATAAACAAAAAAAACAAGTGACTTTTTCGTTGGCCTTCATTAATGAGCCTTGACTTTTTCGTGAAGTTAATAAAGTAAGAGGGAATGGATTTATAAGGAGGGAGGTGGAGTTATAAGGAGGGAGGACCCACATCGCCGGAGGAATAAGGAGAAAGAGAGGAGGAGCCCGGAAGTCGGGAAGGGAGGTGAGTCTGTAAGGAAATTAAAATGGGAGCCGTACATGGTGAGGAGAGGAGGGGAGGTCCACGTGGGAGTGGAACCTTCTTCCTATATTATATTATAAAATATAAAATACTACCAGTTAATTATTACTGGGGAAGCCCAGAAGCCCTGTAACCGGAAGAAATAGAAATTGGAATTTAAGTTGAGGCTTCGAGCATGTATATTTTAATTATATTTTTTATTTATAAACAAGTCTTGTGGTTTTTGTAGAGAAATTAAACAATAATTAAATTAAGTAAATAATTAATTGGTAATTAATTTAAAATTTAATTAAATAATTAAAAGTGAATATTTACAAAATAATTAAATAAATTACAATTGATTTAATTAATTAATGTTTAAATTAATTATATTTATAAAGTAAAATACATTTTTAAGCTTAGGCGGTGAAAATCACTGAAACTTTGAATAAACGCTATTTGCAAACTATAAGTCTAAACTTAGCAAAATCAGAGTTTTTGGGAAGTTGACGACAAACCACACTCAATGAAATAATGAGAACACAAATCAAAAGAAAGAAAAAGTCCCTCAAAGTTAACCAAATCAATGCATTAAAAGAGTGATATGACCAAAATTTACATAGAGGGTCCCCATTATTATTATGAAGATAATAATGTAAAAAATGGGGGGTTGTTATTTTACACAACATAATGTTTCCAAGTATAGCAATCTTTTTGTCCCACTCCTATATCATGTCGATTGTCACAACTATGGAAAAGTTGGGCACAAGGATATGAACTACGAATATAATATAACAGAGCTTGCTTCTCAGATGATGCATCAAAATGAAGCAAGTCGGCCATTAAGGATGAGAAGGAATAGAAGCGAAGAGGATTGCAAGTATGTCTTCAGTGCTTTGTGCAAAGGGGGCATGCTAGAAAATGGAGGAAGAAATCATCGAGGAGCTGATTTTTCTTTGAAGAAGAACCAGAGAAAAATTAAGACTAAAAGGGATGATTCTCATATTCTAGTGGTTGAACCCCTTATGAGTACTAGTTACAATGAGTGCGGGCTTCTGGAAAGAAAAAGCAGCAATAGCCCAGTTAATCCATCCTTGCAAATAAATTTGAGAGGCTGCAAGATGATTTGGGTAAAGAAAGAAGAAAAGAAGGAGGAGTTCCCTCCATCCATGCACAACCAAGACAAAGCCCAAACCTGGGTAAAGAAGAATCCAAAAGGTAATACCTCTATTAGGACTCTTCCATTGAAGGTATGCAAGAAGAAGGAGGACATTCTACTAAAGGGGGGTATATCCTTTGTTTCTCTTCATTAAAAGAAGAGAATGGCCTCAAGAGAGGTTGAACAAGTCAAATGAAAGCATTGAGAAAAGAATAATCAAAAGTGCATCATAATGTTTAAGTTATGGTCGAGTCCCCTTGCTGATTACAATAATGAATTTGTATATTTCAAATGTATCAGCATTGAAAGAGAGAGGAGAATGCGATCATCTTGGTTTCAAGGGGAGTACACAATAACAATTTGTGTTGTGAGAAGAGCATGAGTTGTAGTAGAGTTGTGGAATGACAAGAGGCCCACAGTTAAGTTAGGTCCACGGGATTAATCCCTACGGAGAAGCAAGGAAGCAAATGCGAAGTGATTAGAATAGAGAGAGAATTAACTCAGGGGGAGTTGCTTTAGGAAGCAGTAGCAGGAAACAATTCTCAACCTCAGAAAGAAAGATTGTTGACTGAATGAAAGGTTTTAATCTTGGATGAAAAACCCTTATTTCATCTAAATTGTGAATTTGATTATTCCTAGCACTCTTATGTTCATAAACACAATTGGTACAAGCTTTACATGTCCCTTAGTAGTCAATTGGTATCGCTATGTCAATTGGTAGTCTTAGTTTCAGATGGAATAGACTTTCATATGAATGGACATGTTGGAAGTTTGCTTGTTATAGTATCCAATTTATATCAATTTCTTGGTGCAATTGGTATTATTTAAGAAGCATTTTGTTTTTGTAGAGGTATGATCTTAGGGGGATAAGCATTAATTGTTAGTATGCTCAAGTAAAGTGAGCGCAGTCTCATGGTATCAGAGTGAAGTCTTAGTAGCAGCAGCGACATCGGTGAAGAGGAAGACGAAATGCATCACTATTGGTTGTTATTTGCATGCAACAACAATACCATGAGCAATTTTAATTGGTATCATTTTCTAATTATTTGGTACAAAAGATGCATTGGCAGAGAGAGGATTCAACCAGTAGCATAAAGAATTCAGAACTTGAGAAATTCAAAGAAGAGGCAGTATATGTTCAGGGGGTGCATATCACATATGTCTAGTTTATAGAGCAGCAACAACGACAATAAAGGCACCAGGACTTGTTTTTCTATGTTTAGCTTTGTAGGTCTCTTTGCCCATGAGGAGTGCAACTGATATTGGATTTCATATTTCAAGGGCCTCATCAGATATATCAACTCTTGAAAAGAGAAGTCTGCAAAGAAGAATTCACATCAGTAGTCAAACCCTCTGTCATTGACGTTTAGTGATTGCAAAGGGAAGAGGAAGCAACTTGTAGCCCTTTTCCATTTATGTCAAAGGGGGAGAGAATATTATTAGAGAGTAAGTTATGATGGCCCATACAGAGGAGAGAAATCCATTGGTGAATCATGCTAGGAGAAGTGTGGGAGAAACATGAGGGTTTTCCATCAGTGTGGAGAAGTGATGAGGTGTTACCATCAGTGCCAAGGGGGGAGATTGTTGGACAATTGACATTGTTTGGATGGCTAGTGGTGGTTAGTGGTAGTGAGTGTGTTGGCATTGATGTCAACAACCATAGGGGATATGTGTTGAATAGCTGGCATTGACTGAGGGCTAGTGAAAAAAAGTGTGTTGACATTGATGCCACCCAGACTATTTGGTGGCAGTAGATGTGTTGGCAATGTTGTGAACCAGGTTAGCATTGATGTCCACTAGCCTAGCTGTGATGGAAACTGGGCTAGCATTGCTGTGTTTGATGTGTTAAGCTCAGCAGGGGGTCCCATGGTTGCTTCAGTATCTTGTAGAGACTCATCATCGTAGTAGGCTTATTGAAGGAGCCATAACATGATGGCTGTGTTAATGACTATGATGGTTGGGAGTCCCTGATTTTGGAAGAGAATTTGCCCCATGTTGTTAGCTCAGATTCTCTTGGAGATGGAATAGTTGTATTATTCTCAAAAACAAATTTCCAATAATATGTGGAAGTCCATAAATGGCCTCCTGAATCAAAATTTATTGAAAATCAAATTCAAGATCTCCAAATTCAAAGTAGCAATCCCTCGAAGCCCGAAAGCCTAGAACTGTATTAATAAGGGGTGTTCATTAACAAAGCACCGAATCATAAGTAGGGAAGTCCATAACTATATTGTTAAGTGACACGGGGTAGTCTCGATTTGGGCTAGTAGGAATCATGTATGGAAGGTCGGAATCCTGGAATCCCAAACAACGGATGGAACAACAACTGATGGATCGTCAATCGACGGAACCTATAATAGATATTTCCCAGAAGGTTGAAAGCCTGGAAGTAATTGCAATTGAGAACCAAGAATTATAGTGGGGCCGGCAGGTAGAGTACAGAGTGGCATAGCAGAGACTGACAAGTGGAACCATTTAAAGAGAATAGGCTCATGGAGTGGTTCAATCTCAGAACCTCCAATAAAACCTTAAAGGAAGAGGAGTTGGCATTGTCAGTGGTACACACAAGTGGGCTAGGCCAAAAGCCCACAAACCTATAAGATCTTAAGGAGTGTTATTAAAAAGAGACCAAGGCATCTAGGCATCAGGGCTCCAACTTGGTAGCGGCATATGTATATGAGTGGGGTCCATTGAAATTGTAAGTAGTAATTTTGTGTGTTTTGGTGACCATGGGTCGTGTGTTAATAACAAAATAAATGGCACCACGGGCGTAAGGTTCAAGGGATGGATGAGTCGGAAGCTCTTTGGCATCATGGGCCAAGTTTGAAACTTCTGTCGTAGTTGGAGTTTGCTACAACTCAGAGAAGAAGGCTTGAATGGTTGATAGTTATCTAGAAAAATGCACTGTAACTAGGAGTTATGCAATATCCAGAGGCCAGTCAGAGTTGGACTACCAAGAATCTCTGGGTGGAGACAACAAGGACCACAATTGTGCAAAATAATTAATCGAGCATGTCATGAGCAGAAGTAGGCCATCTCTATTCTTACTTGCATGCTAAGAAGAATTAAATGAAGAACAAAGGCTCAGGTACAATATACCAACAAAATTATGAGCTCTGTTGGCATGCTACATTTATGGGATTTGATAGGTGTGCTGCAGGTTTTCCCTTGACTCCTAAGTGCCTGAAAGAGATGGTCGAATGTTGGGTGTGGAGCATGATTATTTAGAGGTCTTTGTTTCAGCCGGATGTATACCCCAGAAAGTTTGTACACCCCCCCACGCGGTGTTGTGGGGAAAAGTATCCGATGCGGATGACACTAACCCTTTCTAAAGGTGACAGACTTTAGCAACAACTGAATGACAAAGTTTTCATGTTCATCTTTATGAAAGCACAGAGAGAATAGAAAGAGGATCAACCAACCTGGTGTCTTGCGCTTAGTCGATCCTTGTCCTTCTCGCTTTGTATCCCGTTCCCAGCTCTTTACTCTCCAAGCCGATCCAGCTACACACAGAATCTGCACAACAAAAGGGAGCAAACTACGAGATACAAGCAATCATAATTGAAGCATGGATTAGGTTACATCAAATATACATGTAAACACAAAAGCATCTATGTAAAACAAGTATATAGAAGAACATGCAAACTTTATTGATAGAAAGTAACAGGGTTCCAGAGGAAGTTACAACCAATGATGTTGGTCCCAATCCAGCAGCACCTCCTCGGCAGCAAGAACTCTCTTCTTCACCTCTAGTAAAACAATCACCCAATAATCCTGGCAGTATACCAACAGCACCTCCTTGCTTATACAAAATTCCAGCCCCCATAGACCTCATAGAAGAGCTCTATATATAGGAGAGAAGAGGAAAGGATGAGTCAGCTTGAGGCTGGCATAGAGCTGACTAGTGTCCTCTCCCTCTTCAGTTAATCTTCAGTTCCTGTGTCCACTTGGAGATCCTTGCTTACACATGGTGATCAAGTACCTCTTACTCATCACAGGGCGAATCTCATGACCCAAGTGTCAGTTTGGAAGCTTCCTGGGCAACTGACACCTTGCAGGATGACTGTACCACTTGGCCAATCTCACCCAGCGCAGGTAGCCTTCATAGTTTTTGACTTCCAGCGCAGGTACAGAGTGGGACAGGTGCAATACAGCGCAGAAGCTCAGTTAAGCAGCTGACATGATCCAAAATAAGCCTGTTCTGAAGTGTTTTCAGGTGGAGAACTGATTGGAAGTGCTGTTGATTGATGACCTTGTTCTTTTAGGGGTAAGAACAACATGTTTAGGGACTGAGGATCCCTGTAATTATCGACATTCCCTGCTCCTTGACGCGAGGCACAAAAATGTCTATAACAGTTGCCCCCTAAAGTATGAGGCCGTTAATCGGGTGAAATGCTTTAGCTAGAGGGTCCGAAGTTCGTTCCAGTGCTGAGGAGAGTGCCCTGTAATACAATACAATACAATACATTATCTTTCATTCATCATTATTCTCATGATCTAGCTGAGGCGGGTATTCCCATGCTCAGCTTTCTATAAATACATTTTGGTACATATGACAGACGATCGTCTGAAGACAGACTGATAATCTTCCGCTAAAATTATCATCCTTTGAGGAGGATGATCATCTGCTGCAATGATGTACATGGCAAATGCTTTTATATTTCCTGAATATATATCGCAGCCCGGATGGATGAAACTAGATCCGGGGTCTTCAAACTCGCTCGATCTTCACTCTAAGTACAAGTCGATCCATGTGAGAATTACGCTGAAGTCGAACATGGAAAGACATCGCTTGATTACCGGTCAATAATGGAAACCGTTAACAAGCGCGAGAGGAATCACCAATAATGACGATGACCCTCAAGGTACGGCAGTACAATTCACGTGGCGTGAATAAAGGACTTGGCGTCGAACGCCACGCAAAATCTTCTGGTCGAAGGTCATTGATGTATACCTGTCGCCGGAAGTGAGAAACTTGCCATTGAGGCATGCAAGCTTCAAAGTACTGATGGGGGTGTTCCTAGATCAACTTCTTGGATAATGAGCTGAAGTCGACAAGAAGCGATCCGTCAAAGGAGGGCCTTGATGAATCCCACATCAATGACACGGAACGGAGCTAATGATTTAGTGGAGATGGAAACAAACTGTGATATATGATTCAGGGTGGCGATCATGAAATGGATGAAGGACAATGTATGGTAGTGGATGGGACACGGTTGACACTTTCTGAATGACCCCTCTTGAACATATAACGACACTGATGCGATGGATTGGTAGCATTACCCCAAATGGATGGTGTGGCGAGGACCATGGTGATGAAACCGGTGAATGAGACAACCCAACCCGATGTGATACGGAGGAAAAGTGTCATGTTCAAGAGTGACTTGCTACCTCTAAACTTTGATGTTCTCCCAATTTTTCCCCAGTCATTTCTGACTAGTACCTCTTTATTTTTGTCAAGCTTGAGGAGGATAACATATGCTTGTTCTATAACCTGCCCTTCGGGCAAGCCCATCGCTAAGATTTAACGAGCCTAGCGATAGGGAAACTCGTTCTCGTCTAAAGACAAGTTTGTCGCTATTTAATCATTTTAACGAGTCTAACGACAAGGAAAACTCGGTCCTTTTCATTTTTAGAGAGTCTAAAAAGGTACAGAAAGTCAACTCCATGATTCCTTTTTCGTCAGCTAATCCCTTAAGTCCGAAAAAGTATAAAACAATACAGAAGGGATGGCTGTTCGGTACTTTTAACGAGCCGAACAAGACAAGCGCTCGATCCTTTTGTGCAATAATCCCTCAGGTCCAAAAAGATTAAAATTCAGAGGAGGGATAGCGTTCCAGTCATTTAACGAGCTGGAAGGCCAAAACTCGGCAAACTTTTCATATTTTACGAGTCAGTGAAAAGAGCTCAAAGAAGACTCGTCTTTTGAGAAACGAGTGATAAACAGGGATAGCAGCAGATTCCAGGTACAGGTTGGAATTTTCCAATCACGGCAGTGTCACAAGGATGGCTAGGTGGAATCACTCTTCGCAGCTGTTCCTCAAAATAGGTAAACACACAAATGGAAGTGAATGATCGGCCAAGTGAAAAGTGGAGGTGACGGTGTACAAACACGACCAAGGCTTTTATGGCTGATGAGGTTACATACACAAGGGTTATTTACCGGGATGGGTTCATTTTTTAATGAGCTTGAATGCGCCAAAACACTGCTCCACCTTATGTTTATTTTTTAACGAGCATGAACTATGTGCTAAAACTGCTCGGTTCTGCATGCCCCCAGCATCATAATAACGCATGTCAAAGGAGGGTGCCCCCCAAGCTTCATTGCATTCAACTTGGTGATTGGAATGAAGGTTTACCTTTGAATTTTGAAAAGGGGATTTGTTTCATTTTTTAATGAGGTTGACATAATAGAATAACTATCCTCACGACTCCTTGTTTCATTTTTTAACGAGGTTGACACGAGATAAGAACTGTCCTCGAATCTTCATTTTTTAATGAGGTTGACCTGAGATAGGAACTATCCTCGGATCTTCATTTTTTAACGAGGTTGACCTGAGATAGGAACTATCCTCGGAGCCGACAAAATATCTAGGAATCTTCCGAATCCAACCAGAAGATTGGATTAGATTTCATTTTGTAGGTTTCCACTGTGGCCACTTCCGCCAGATTGCTTGTAGGCGGTAGGGCGAAAGTACCCATTAAGACAGGGTCTTTTAGGAAACCTACTCCGATATTTTTGAAAAAATGATTCCTTGCATGGATCATTGGAATGCTTCCTGTAACTTGTGAACTGTTGGGGAGAAAAGTTTGTTGGTTGACGATTGTAATTCCTTCTTGGGAGGGAAATGCAATCCTCCTGAAATAGGTCGACACAACCGCGGCCATGGCATAGATCCAGGGCCTTCCTAGTAGGATGTTGTAATCGAGGTTTCCATCAATTACTTCAACATCAATTCCTACTGTTTTGCCCCCCAGTTCAACTTGTAAGTTACTTAAAACCCCGTATGGAGTGTATGATCGTCCATCGAATGCTTTTAACGTCGTTGACGATTCCGACAAGGGTGGTGAGCCTAATTCTTTCCAGCAACTCATCGACATAAGACATGCAGATGCCCCCTCATCAATAATTGTTCGATGAACAGTTTTGTTGAGGGCTTTCACTTGAATAAGGAAAGCTAGTTGAGCTGGTAATTGAGGGTCATATCCTCTATGGTCAAAGGCCACAAGATTGGAATCCATTGGGCCAATCTCACCTATAGCTGATAATAAAGCTTGCTCTTGGGAGGTGCAATTTTGCACTACCTCAGGTGTCGACATAGCGGACGATGATTGAGCCAGGTCCTCTATTATATTATAATCCTGTGTTATTTTTGCACGAGGATTAAATGTCGATTTGTGTACTACTCCCTTTGGCGAGTTTATTATTGGCTTAGGAACGATGGGCGGCACAACTTCGTTCAAAGTTGTTGTCGAACTACTAGGTCGTTCAGTAACCTTGTTGTTCGACAGCTTTGGATTCTTGTAATCTTTACTCCTTGTCAAAGCATTATTCTGTTGCTTCGAGGTAGACAACATAAGCACTTGGGATTTGGAAGCATTTTGATTAGCAACCATATTTTGACCTGGATTAGGAAACGGATCAGTCAATACTGCTGGGGTTTTTGAACTCTTGAAGAGTTTCTTAACTTCAGCTATATGTGGACAATCTTTCGTCCAATGATCCTGTTGGATACCTATACCAATAGGTTTCATATTTCATGATTGGCAAGAGAAAGGCCAAATATGCTCTGCTTTGGTATCCCAAAGATCCCATATTTCCTAGAAAGCAAGAGGTGGGTAAAGTGTTTCAAGTATTGAGGACCTTATTTCAAATTTTGTGGATGATTCAACAGTCTAATCTGGATCATGCCATGTGTTCAATTTTGAGTTATAGAATAGAGAAAGAAGTCTGTCCAAACTGTTTAATCTTGGCAGACAAGTAGTTTAGGTAGAGAAGCAAAGGTTCCCAACAGCTTAATCTGGGACCTTGGAAGAGATAAGGGTAGAAGTAGATAGAAAAAAAAAAGAAAAAGCCAAAGAAAAGAAAAGGCAAGTAAGGGTTTGCAAGTCCAAATGCACCCTCTATGGAGAAACAAAAAATGCTAGGGAAATAGCTGGGTAGGCAGTTGTGGTTGCAGAAAGGGTATTTTCACCATTACACATATGTCAACAGGTGTTTTGCCAAGGCAAAATCTATCAATAGAAAAAGTGGTTAATTCCATCATATTACAGCAAGGAGCATGACTAACTTCCCTCTTCCCCTTTATTCCATTACTAACACTCCCTTTCTTTCAGCTGAGATTTATGAAGAGAGATCATGGTTTTATGGTGGTTCTAATTCATTCAGAATCCACATTCCTTGTCTAAGATCTTTTCATTTTGATCTACTCTCAAAACCAAGTCAATTTCAGATAAACTCAGTAAAATCCCTTTCATTTGCTCCCTTCATTCATATTAACCTCTAATTCTACTATATAGCTCCCCTATTTTACCCCTTCCCCTAATAATACTAACACTAAGGTGTATAAAGCCCCAAATCTTATATATACTCCCTCCCCTTGGCATTATAGCCATATGGTCTTCAAAAGGGACCAAAGTGACATCTGGTCACTTTGGTGAACCTGTCCCATCCCATTCCCCCTTGCTGCAAGTCAAACTGCTCCTCAAACCACCATTTGCATTGGAAAACCCTTACAAAACCCTATTCCGCCTTCAAATCCTTTGAAAAAATTACCAAAGTTAAAAAACCCGCCTCTGGCGCATTTCCAAAGGGTTAGCGCATTATCGGTTAACTGAAGAAACATTCGAAAAACCAATAAAAAAACCCATAAAACCTAAAGTTCCCCGCCCGCATATAACCCGAGCACCTCCATACTCCGCCCACCGTCGGATCAAGGCCTGAAGATCTGACGATCCACGTCAATATCGGAGCGGCTCCCACTGCTGTCCTTTACCGCCCGGGATGCTGACGTTGCGTCACGTCAGGGCCTCTCCACGCGTCAAGCACTGAGGTATCTCGGAGCCGGGCCTGAAAACTTCTGCGCCGTACCCAAACCGCCCCGAGAAACCGTAGCGGTCAGCTTTAAACGTAACCGCTACGGTCCTAACTGCCACCTATTTTCCGTTAATTCATCGCCACGTCGCGTCCGCCCGTACTTACCTCTGCCATTCGTCCACCTGTCCGCTGACGTGGTTGCCACCTCATCGCCCCTTGGACCAATAATTTACTGCCACGTCACCCGACGACGTCAGCTGACGTCACCTCACCGTGACCCACCAATGACGTCATGCTGACGTCATCACGAAAAAGCGCCAAAATGGTAAAAAACCCATATTTACCCAAAAAAGCCGTGTTTTTTCCCACTTTCGCTCCTATCGCTATTGTTCTCCCTGCATGGCTGTTTACGTTCGAATTTCCGCCAACCTGTTGATTTAACCCGGGCGACCTCCTCAGCAGCAAACGTGCACACCTGCTCGACCTCTGCTCGCCAATTTACAGGTATTTACAGTTGTCTTGCCCTCCATACCACTGTTATCGAACTTTAATTTGTTCAGAAGGATAAAGGCACCTCAAAAACTATATTTACACCGCCCATTTCCCTCTGCAAGTCCACATTTGCCACTGTGAAGTCGAAAAACACCAGCCGAGCCATAATCCCGGTAAATTCACCCAAAAACAATACTCACTGTGTATTCTCGGAAAATTCCTTGTTGGTCTCAATTTACCCGCAAAAGAGGACATAGTCAGACCTTAAGAGAAGCTCTGCTCCTAAAAAAACAAACAGTATTTCAATTGCTGTTGAGTAAATTCCCCTCTGGTGTCCAAAATACAAACTGTCTTTACAGAGAATCACCTCTATTCTGTGTTGCTTCCATTTTGACTATTCACCTACAATTGTTGCACTTTGAAGAACTATGGAGACTCCTATTGCTCTAAATATCAAGCCCCTCAATGCTCCTCACCAGGAATTAGCATGGAAACCCCTGGGAGACATGGATTACCAAATGCTGGACTGGTTCCCTATGGGAACCAAATACAATATCCAGATGATGAATGAGTTAAAAGCCCAGCACCTGAGTGGGGCAGACATCTTGGGAATTTGGGACTCAAATTTACCCATCTACAACCTTCCCCAAGTAAATCCTATGCCAGAACTCATCTACAGCTGCCAGGAATGTTATGACCCAAGCCAAAGAGCTGTCATCAGCCCCACAGGCTCAATCCTGTTCCAGATTACCCCAGAAAGTATAAATGGAATGCTGCACTTCCAAACTGCCAAGCAATTGACTCCCCTCTTTATGCAGAATTTGATAAACAAAGGGACCAAGCTGTCAAATGACCAAATCATTAAAATCAATCAGTTGTTTGTAAGACCAGGCTCTGAATCAGTCAGAACCCCTCCTATTGGGTATCACTACTTGAATGATTTGGGCAGGATGTTAGTGGATTTAATCAGTTATGTCCTAGGATTCAGGGGGATAGAGGATGTGGATGATAGCCTAATGGCAATGCTGTCTATATTCTCTCCTGGTAAACCCCCAGCTGTACATTATGACTATGCAACCTACATTGCAGATAAAATCCATGAGCAGTTTATGAACTTGAAGAGGGAAAGACTATTCAGGTATACTTCATATATATACCATCTATTCTTGTTCTATCAGCCAGCCACCTTCTCTGTTCCTTTGAAACCACTCAATGCCCAGGGAATTCCAAGGTCAGTTGTGTTCTGGACTTCTGTTTTTCATCATACCTCTGTATCACCTTACACATACACTGAGTTCATTGACTTATTCATCTATCCAGTCATGACAGTATTGCATGGTACTCCTCCTCCTAGACTAACTGATGACATGAGGAGAATTCTCCATTTGAATAAGTCCTACAGCATTGGTAATTGGTACTTCTACCAAAACCACACAGTCATCAGGATATATGGCTGTGAGTTGAACCCATTTAGGTTGCCAAGGTATGTCCCCATGAGGCTTTTTGCCTTGGAATATTTCAGACAGTTTGGGAACTCAGACTATCTTCATTTTCAGAGCAACAACAAGAAGTCACAGTTGAAGGTAAGGAACCAGCTGGGTCCTTTCCTATATAACAAGAAAGAAGAGGGATGGAAAGAGGCAAACACTATCCTGGAAGGCCTCAGACTGCAAACCAGCTTTGAATGGATACCCTATGACCCCAATCATGCTATCTCCCTCAGGAGGATTAGATACAAATTGGGTAGCTATGCACACAAGAGACAACCCGAGATTGAACAGTATGCCAATGCATCAAATTGGGAGGAGGGTACCCTAGAGGAGGAAATTACTAATGAAGAGTTACTTGAGAGAGAGGCTAGAAATATGCAAAAGGAAGCTGACTTGGAAACTTGTGGACAGGTGCCCCTCTCCTACAAAAAGCAACTTGGAGCAGCTGCTACATCATCAACAGCACAGCAGCAAACTGCCGAGAAAGCACCACAGACAGCAAGCAGAGATAAAGGGAAGCAGGTGGAACAGCCACCTCCATTGACAGAAGAACAAGTGGACACATTGCTACAGCAGCAAGAAGAGATGGAGCAGCAGGAATTCGGGCAGCAACAGGAAGAGTGGAGGAATCTGACACAGGTAATCTTATCAGGTCCGAACCCGTGAGGTTGGTTTTTTCTCCAGCACATGAGCAGTCATACGCAGGCACAATTTTGATGAATAAAATCTACAAGGAAGAGGCAGAAGCTGAGCCAACTCAGCAGAGCTATTCTCTCACCACTGCAGCAGTCACAATCACAGGTGACAAACACAGCATACAACGCACAAGCCATAAAGTCGGGTTCTCCAACATTTAATCAAAATATCTCAACCGACTCAGCAGATCCCAAAGGCCAAAATATCTTCTGACAGAACATTAAAGCGCCTTTATTTTGTATTCAATGCTGTAATAAATTTCTGATAATAATATCTCAAAGTTGGTAAGAACATTAAGTCTGAGATAACTCAGGACTCAGATATTTTTGTAAACAATCGCAAGTATATATTGGCCCCTCACAGAAGTTTAAGGGGTTGTTGTAATTTTCCTTTGAAGAGCTCTCGCTTGCTGTAAGATTCTCAGAAAAATAATACAAAGGGAGAATGGAATTTCCAAAGCTTGGTGTACTTTGATGCGTTGTGGTGAATGGTGAATGTTGCAGGATTCCAGAGTGTTTCATAAAACAATAAGTTTTCTCAAATCTCTGTATTACATGTTTTCGAGTCTTTTGTTCTCTTTTATCGTTCAGATGTTTTACACTTAATAGCAAAGTAGAAGAATGGTTCCAGGACTTAATCCATGATTACCCTGAACTCAAACTGAGCTATTATCCATGTTTTCCTCAGATACAGTAACAGAAGTGTAATTCTTAGTTGCTGCACTTTGAAACTATATCTTTCGCTGTGATAGACATTCCCAGGGATTCAAGTTTGCCCCTGTGACATCTGTCTTTTCTCATAACCAGTTTGGTGGAAACAGTTAACAACGAGTGAAAATTCTTGAATGCTTTCATTGTTTGTCTTACCTGTTTCCTGTTATTAATCAAAATTTGTTCTATGAAGCATCCAAATGGCCCTGTAAGTTTCACCGGTTCATCTCAAAGTTTCTAGACACCTACCGCTACAGACTCCATTGCCCAATGATACCTGACTCTCTGAATATCACATCACAAGAGATCTGAAGGAAATTCTTCAACCAAAACATAAACAAAACCTGTGCATAATAGCTAGCCTAAAACCCTATCATAAACAGTTACAAATCATAAAGAGAGAGCCCTCTCTGATCACAGTTTGGCTAGAAACAGTGATCCAAAGATTGGTTAGTGGTTACCCCGGCCGTATTCCCTTGGGAGTCATAGGGAACAACCTGGGTGTTAACATAATTGGCGACTCCACTGGGGAACTTAAGATTTTTTCAATTACTACCTATCTTCCAAAGCTACCATCAAGCCTGAAACTAGCCAAGAGGCCTTAGGACTGTTTCTGTAAACACAGGGACAGCTTTAGGGAAGAGCTAACTAGGGAATCTTCATCCTAGCTTTGAAACATATATAGTCATTCCAGAATTCTTACCTAGTCCTTGTACATATAAACCCTCCTGTATAAAGTTCTAAAAGAACACTTAGAAGCTGGCTCCCAAAAGAAACCCAAGGCACACTAGGGCAAACCCTGACCCTGATCAACCCATCATTGTTGATAATCCAAATATCATTCCAAAGAACATAAGGAGACAGCAAAAGCAGGAGAAGCCTGCTGATTCAGATATAAGTTCAGACCAACCTATCCTCATTCCTACTCCTTGCAAAGTCCTTTTTCGGTCCACCCCTAGTTCCCCTAGTTCATCATCAACACCTCAAAGCCCTCCTCTCCCATCTTCACCATCTGCACATACTCTTTCAACCAGTTTCCCGCTTGTTACCCATCCTATTAACCCTGTTACACCTGTAATCCCAGCTGTCCCATTTGTTCCTATTAACCCTATAAACCCCATAAACATGGCTAACAGATATGCACCTCTGCAGATACCAGCCAATGCACCGGCTCTACCTCAAGACTACCAAACCAAAATCTCATTTTTTGACTCCCATGGCCCTTTGACAGCTGTCCAGCATGCTAAGAAGATGCAAGACCACTTTGAGACCTATGAAATAGATGATGACAGTGTCAGGATGAGAATTTTTGTTCAAAGCTTAACCGGGGATGTCAGAACTTGGTTTAGATCCCTGAATGCAAATTCCATTACAACCCCTGAGGTCCTGTACCAAGAGTTTACCAACAGATGGGAGAAAAAGAAAGATCCTCTACACATACTCGGTGAATATAACACTATCAAAAGAGGTCCCCAAGAAACAGTCTTGGAATATTGTGCTAGGTTTAACAATGTATATAATGCTATCCCCCAGAACTTAAGGCCCCCTCCTGATTTGGCCCTGTATAACTTCCCTGACGGTTTTGACTCTGATATGGCCTATCAGCTGAAAGAAAGAGATCCTCCAACCCTTGCAGAAGCTCAAAGAGTTGCAGTCACTGTAGAGGCCAACCTAATTGCCAAAAGAAACAGGGCAAAGCTGGAAAAGAAGGCTGGTTTGAGAGAAGAGCCCTCAGGCTTTGATCAAAAGTTGGATGCAATACTAAACAGCATGAAGAGACTGGGTGAAAGAGTGGAATCAGTTGAAAGAAAGTCATCATGGGAGGCATCACAAAGCAATCCTCCTAGAAACGCAAATTTTAGGAGAACGCAGAACCCAAACATAGGAAAAACAAGTGCAGACCAAGACATTAGACCCCCTTTTCAAGAAAACTATGCAGAAACTTCCTCAGCCAATCAGCTCAATGAAGATCCTGAAATCAACTTAATGGGTCTGGATGGTAAAAGCCATGTTTTCTTAACACAAGAAGACCATGAGGAGGATGAAAGCAAAACATTCCAAACAAAATCAGGAGAATCCTTTGACTTTAAACAAGGGTATGACACTGCTGTCTATGAAGTCCATAAACAATACAAACTAAGGAGTAGGACTGTAAATGTAAATCAGCCCGAAAAGATAAAGGAGAAACAGCAATCTAAAGAAACCCTAGTCACTGAACCTAATGACAAAACAAACTTGCCTACAAAAGAAGTAGTGGTTGAGGAAGTCACTGAATTACTGTCCCCACTACAACAGCCCATGGCAACCTCATCCTCCCACCCAAATCCGAACATTACCCCTCAAGACATGGGTATGAGGGGCAGGTTCCAAAATCAAGAGGAAATCCAACAAGAAGATTTAATGAACAGAGAAAGGACTGCTATCCGTGACTCTAAAATCCAAGTTGACAAACCCTTTGACCTAGGAGCAGAGATTGGCAAATTAAAGATAGCCATTCCCCTTTCAGAGCTAGCCAAGCATGACATATATAAGCAACAGATCAAAAAATCCCTTCAGCTCACCAACAGCAAAGATGATGTAAATGTGCTAGATGACACTCCAGAATTACTGTTTGGCCCAGAGGTAGATGGAAAAACAGTAGTCACAGGGGTTTTACCTTTTTATGTCAGCCTGCATGTTCATGATAAAATACTGCATAATGCAATGTTTGACTCAGGTGCCTCTCACAACCTTATGCCAAAAGCTGTCATGGAAAGATTAAACTTGGATATAACAAGACCATACAAAGACCTGTTTTCTTTTGATTCTAGTCAAGTCAAATGTTTGGGCCTAATAAAAGATTTATGTGTGTCCCTGGTTCAATTTCCCAACAAAACCATACTAATGGATGTCGTAGTTGCTGATATCCCACCCAAATACGGGATGCTCTTATCAAGATCATGGGGAGCCAAACTCCAAGGCTCCCTGCAATTAGATATGTCATATGCAACCATCTCTGTCTTTGGGCAACCAAAAAGACTTTATAGGGAAACACTCATGAAGTATATGGTCAGCAGTGAAGAAAAGCCTCAAAATTTTCCAATATATGCTGTCCATTCGGACATGGACTCCTTCATCCTCTTCAATGACAGCGCAAGCCTCTCAAACAATGACATTAAGACCGAAACACTCATACAAGAACAAAACATTGACCAAACAAGTAGCACCTGCCGAACTTCAATTAGCCCAACAATACACATTAACCCTCCTCTAGTTGTCAAAAACTGTCAAACAAGTGATGAAATTATCCCAGAAAACAAATGGGAAAAGAAACCCCAACTCATGCTCACATTGCCATCCCATGAACAGAATGTTAAATCTCCTATTCAGCAAAATATTCTGTGGGTTCTAGAGTTTGATGGCTCAGTCAACAAGTTAGGGGCAGGAGCTGGAGTGTGGATACATAACAAAGAGAAAGGCTATGCAGAAGGCAGGGCTTACAGATTGAAGTTTAGATGCACTAACAACATGGCAGAATATGAAGCTCTGCTGTTGGGCCTAAAGCTAGCAAAATCACTACAGGCTCCTAAACTCTCCATCATGGGAGACTCTGATCTAGTAATTCAACAAGTAAAAGGAAATTTTGTTACCAATGACAAAAGATTGAGGTCCTATAGGTCTGCTGTAATTGAAATATTAGAGACTTTCTCCGAGTTTGTTATCACAAAAATTCCAAGGGGCCACAATCTCCATGCACACAGCTTGGCAACATTTGCCAGCACCTTCAAATTCCCATTAGAACCCAATAATTGTTTCACGGCAGAGGTCAAATATAGGCCTTCTATTCCAAACAATGTCAAAGAGTGGCAAGTATTTGAGAATGACATGCAAATAAACAACTTTTTAACCTTGCAACAAGAGTTCACAGGATTAAATATTGACCTTGAGACAGCAAGTCAATCACAAATGCTTGAGACAGCAAGTCAATCACAAATGCTTGATGGAGCAAGTCCATCACAATTACAGTTTCAACAGTCTGCCCACCCAATGTCACCTAGAACAGCCAAACAATTACTCAGTCCAACCATTTTCAACAAAGAAAACATTCAGCAAATTCACCAAATTGACTGTGAAGAGGTGAGCAGCGCCGAAGATGAAATCATACAACTCAAAGACAATCTCCTTCCACCAGGCCTTACCCCACTAGAGGACATTTTTGACTCGAATGACATCCCTAGAAAGCCAAAGATGCAGCCATTGGATGCAAGAGTTGAAGAATGCAACATTGGTACTGTTGACAAGCCTAAAATAATAAAGCTATCTGCCTCTTTGCCCCCTGATCAAAAGCCCAAATACATTGATCTCTTTAAAGAATTTCAAGATGTTTTTTCTTGGGGTTATCAGGATCTAAAGTCATACGATACCTCTGTTATCCAGCATACCATTCCCCTCAAGCCTAATAAAAAACCATTCAAACAGAAATTGAGAAGAATCAATCCTGTGCTCCTTCCTTCCATTGAAAAAGAGTTGCATAAAATGTTCAAAGCTGGTATCATAGCACCAATTAGGTTCTCTGAATGGATTTCAAATTTGGTCCCTACAAGAAAGAAAACTGGTGAGATTAGACTTTGTGTAGACTTAAGAAATTTAAATCAAGTGTCACTCAAAGACAACTACCCCTTACCCAAAATGGATCACATTCTTCAAAGAGTAGTAGGGGCTTCAAGGATATCATTGCTTGATGGATTCTCAGGCTTCAATCAAATCCTAGTACACCCTGATGATCAAGACAAAACTGCATTTACAACCCCATGGGGAACTTTCAAGTATGTGAAAATGCCATTTGGATTGAAAAATGCAGGGGCAACGTTTCAAAGAGCAATGGACATTGCTTTTGCAAAAGAGATTCATGACTTCTTGGTCATTTACTTAGATGATCTTACACCCTTTTCAAAATCTGACCAAGAACACTTGAAACATTTAAGACAGATTTTCATAACATGCATGAAATATGGTATTTCCTTAAACCCCAAGAAGTCATTATTTGGCCTGGAAGAAGGGAAACTTCTAGGGCATATTATTTCAAAAAATGGCATAAGAATTGATCCAGATAGGATACAAGCTATCCTACAAATGCCTCACCCAAGGAATGTCAAGGAATTGCAAGGATTCTTAGGGAAAATCAATTTTTTAAGGAGGTTTATCCCAAATTTAGCAGAATTAATCAGATTACTAAACAATATGCTAAAGAAAGATTCAAAGGTCAAATGGACTGTTGAAGCAAAACAAGCTTTCGAAAGTATAAAATTGGCCTTGACTCAAACCCCAGTGTTAACTAATCCTCAGTTTGACAGAGACTTTATTATTTTCTCATTTGCCTCCCAGCATACTATTGCTGCTGTATTATTGCAGAAAGATGACCAAGGGAATGAAAAGCCCATTGCTTTTTTCAGCAGAGCTCTTAGAGATGCTCCTCTAAAGTACCAAATAATGGAAAAACAAGCCTATGCTTTGATCAAGGCTATTAAAGACTTTAGGATTTACATCCTTTACTCCCATGTTGTAGCTTATGTACCAAGTCCTATTGTCAAAGACATTCTCACCCAAGAAAACTTAGAGGGCAGGAGAGGAAAATGGATTGCCAATATACTAGAATTTGACATTGAAATAAAGCCTACAAAGCTGATAAAAGGACAAGGTTTGGCCAAGTTAATGACAGAAGCAAATTTCCAAGCCTTAGACATTAACCAACTGGACAGTGAAACAGAGCTGGCGACTCCAAAGATCAATGTAGCCTTTGAACAATCTCCTTGGTACTCTGATATCTGTTATGTGTTACAAAACCTGTGTGCTCCCCCAGGACTGTCCAGAACTAAGTGTAGGTTCCTAAAAATGAAAACATCTAGATTTTGTGTGATGGATGAAAATCTACTGTGGAAAAACCATGAAGGTATTTTGCTGCACTGTCTAATAGAGAATGAAACTAACAATATCATGCAAGAATTCCATGCTGGAGACTGTGGTGGACATTTGTACTGGAAGTCCACTGTGGACAAGATATTGAGGGCTGGTTATTACTGGCCTACTATGTTCTCTGATGTTAAGAAATTTACAACCTCATGCCACAAATGCCAACTGTTTGAAGGCAAAAGACAGTTGCTGCCACTTCCTTTGAAGCCTATTGCAACAGAGAGACCTTTCCAACAATGGGGCTTGGATTTCATTGGGGAAATTCATCCCTCATCTTCAGGGCAACACAGATGGATTCTAACAGCAACAGACTACTTCACCAAGTGGATTGAAGCTGCCCCATGCAGACAAGCAAATGATTCAGTAATCATTCAGTTTTTGGAAAACAATATACTGGCTAGATTTGGCTGCCCAGACAAGATAATAACAGACAATGTTGCTGCCTTCAGATCCAAGAAGATGGTGAACTTCTGCCATAAATTTCACATTACTTTGGGCCATTCTACAGCTTACTATCCTCAAGGAAATGGCCTTGCTGAATCATCAAACAAAAGTTTGATAAATATCATAAAGAAAGTGCTGGAAGAGAACAAAAAGAACTGGCATAAGAAACTAGTGAATGCCTTATGGGCAGACAGACTAACAACTAAAAGATCAATTGGGACCAGCCCATATGAGTTAGTCTATGGATTAGAGGCCAGATTTCCTTCATCACTAGGAGTGCCGGTTATGAAACTTCTGCAAGAAAGCCAAGCAGAGCCAAATGACATGCAAAGAAGGATTAACCAGATAATTTGTTTACAGCAGACCAGAGAACAAGTTTTCAGCAGAGTGCAGATACTACAAGAGAAACTGAAAAGGGCTTTTGATAGAAGAACCAAAGCAGAAGATTTCAATGTGGGGGACAAAGTTTTAAAGTGGGATGCAAGAAGAGAAGAGAAAGGGAAACATGGAAAGTTTGACTCTTTATGGAAAGGACCATTTGCTGTCCAAGCAGTACAAGGTAACAACACTTATTTCCTCAAAAGTCTTACTGAAACTGACTTGGATGAAGGTCCTGTTAATGGCAGGATGCTGAAGCACTACTTTGACTATTCCCCATGAGTAGAACCTAAGGATTCTTTGTATATATGCAGATGTACATATTGTTTTCTGTTTTAGATTGTAAAAAGCAGTTTTCCCAAGTGATTTACCAAGCAGTAAAAGGCAAATAGAATCAGAGGTCTTCCAAAAGAGAAACACACTATTTTGACACATTCATGCAGCAGATTTCAAAGACAAAGATGGGCAGTCAAGGAACAAGGCAATCTGACCTGTTGTTCTTGGTCTTTCAAAAGAAAAACCATCCCCATGTGGAGCCACTGTTGGATACCTATACCAATAGGTTTCATATTTCATGATTGGCAAGAGAAAGGCCAAATATGCTCTGCTTTGGTATCCCAAAGATCCCATATTTCCTAGAAAGCAAGAGGTGGGTAAAGTGTTTCAAGTATTGAGGACCTTATTTCAAATTTTGTGGATGATTCAACAGTCTAATCTGGATCATGCCATGTGTTCAATTTTGAGTTATAGAATAGAGAAAGAAGTCTATCCAAACTGTTTAATCTTGGCAGACAAGTAGTTTAGGTAGAGAAGCAAAGGTTCCCAACAGCTTAATCTGGGACCTTGGAAGAGATAAGGGTAGAAGTAGATAGAAAAAAAAAAGAAAAAGCCAAAGAAAAGAAAAGGCATGTAAGGGTTTGCAAGTCCAAATGCACCCTCTATGGAGAAACAAAAAATGCTAGGGAAATAGCTGGGTAGGCAGTTGTGGTTGCAGAAAGGGTATTTTCACCATTACACATATGTCAATAGGTGTTTTGCCAAGGCAAAATCTATCAATAGAAAAAGTGGTTAATTCCATCATATTACAGCAAGGAGCATGACTAACTTCCCTCTTCCCCTTTATTCGATTACTAACACTCCCTTTCTTTCAGCTGAGATTTATGAAGAGAGATCATGGTTTTATGGTGGTTCTAATTCATTCAGAATCCACATTCCTTGTCTAAGATCTTTTCATTTTGATCTACTCTCAAAACCAAGTCAATTTCAGATAAACTCAGTAAAATCCCTTTCATTTGCTCCCTTCATTCATATTAACCTCTAATTCTACTATATAGCTCCCCTATTTTACCCCTTCCCCTAATAATACTAACACTAAGGTGTATAAAGCCCCAAATCTTATATATACTCCCTCCCCTTGGCATTATAGCCATATGGTCTTCAAAAGGGACCAAAGTGACATCTGGTCACTTTGGTGAACCTGTCCCATCCCATTCCCCCTTGCTGCAAGTCAAACTGCTCCTCAAACCACCATTTGCATTGGAAAACCCTTACAAAACCCTATTCCGCCTTCAAATCCTTTGAAAAAATTACCAAAGTTAAAAAACCCGCCTCTGGCGCATTTCCAAAGGGTTAGCGCATTATCGGTTAACTGAAGAAACATTCGAAAAACCAATAAAAAAACCCATAAAACCTAAAGTTCCCCGCCCGCATATAACCCGAGCACCTCCATACTCCGCCCACCGTCGGATCAAGGCCTGAAGATCTGACGATCCACGTCAATATCGGAGCGGCTCCCACTGCTGTCCTTTACCGCCCGGGATGCTGACGTTGCGTCACGTCAGGGCCTCTCCACGCGTCAAGCACTGAGGTATCTCGGAGCCGGGCCTGACAACTTCTGCGCCGTACCCAAACCGCCCCGAGAAACCGTAGCGGTCAGCTTTAAACGTAACCGCTACGGTCCTAACTGCCACCTATTTTCCGTTAATTCATCGCCACGTCGCGTCCGCCCGTACTTACCTCTGCCATTCGTCCACCTGTCCGCTGACGTGGTTGCCACCTCATCGCCCCTTGGACCAATAATTTACTGCCACGTCACCCGACGACGTCAGCTGACGTCACCTCACCGTGACCCACCAATGACGTCATGCTGACGTCATCACGAAAAAGCGCCAAAATGGTAAAAAACCCATATTTACCCAAAAAAGCCGTGTTTTTTCCCACTTTCGCTCCTATCGCTATTGTTCTCCCTGCATGGCTGTTTACGTTCGAATTTCCGCCAACCTGTTGATTTAACCCGGGCGACCTCCTCAGCAGCAAACGTGCACACCTGCTCGACCTCTGCTCGCCAATTTACAGGTATTTACAGTTGTCTTGCCCTCCATACCACTGTTATCGAACTTTAATTTGTTCAGAAGGATAAAGGCACCTCAAAAACTATATTTACACCGCCCATTTCCCTCTGCAAGTCCACATTTGCCACTGTGAAGTCGAAAAACACCAGCCGAGCCATAATCCCGGTAAATTCACCCAAAAACAATACTCACTGTGTATTCTCGGAAAATTCCTTGTTGGTCTCAATTTACCCGCAAAAGAGGACATAGTCAGACCTTAAGAGAAGCTCTGCTCCTAAAAAAACAAACAGTATTTCAATTGCTGTTGAGTAAATTCCCCTCTGGTGTCCAAAATACAAACTGTCTTTACAGAGAATCACCTCTATTCTGTGTTGCTTCCATTTTGACTATTCACCTACAATTGTTGCACTTTGAAGAACTATGGAGACTCCTATTGCTCTAAATATCAAGCCCCTCAATGCTCCTCACCAGGAATTAGCATGGAAACCCCTGGGAGACATGGATTACCAAATGCTGGACTGGTTCCCTATGGGAACCAAATACAATATCCAGATGATGAATGAGTTAAAAGCCCAGCACCTGAGTGGGGCAGACATCTTGGGAATTTGGGACTCAAATTTACCCATCTACAACCTTCCCCAAGTAAATCCTATGCCAGAACTCATCTACAGCTGCCAGGAATGTTATGACCCAAGCCAAAGAGCTGTCATCAGCCCCACAGGCTCAATCCTGTTCCAGATTACCCCAGAAAGTATAAATGGAATGCTGCACTTCCAAACTGCCAAGCAATTGACTCCCCTCTTTATGCAGAATTTGATAAACAAAGGGACCAAGCTGTCAAATGACCAAATCATTAAAATCAATCAGTTGTTTGTAAGACCAGGCTCTGAATCAGTCAGAACCCCTCCTATTGGGTATCACTACTTGAATGATTTGGGCAGGATGTTAGTGGATTTAATCAGTTATGTCCTAGGATTCAGGGGGATAGAGGATGTGGATGATAGCCTAATGGCAATGCTGTCTATATTCTCTCCTGGTAAACCCCCAGCTGTACATTATGACTATGCAACCTACATTGCAGATAAAATCCATGAGCAGTTTATGAACTTGAAGAGGGAAAGACTATTCAGGTATACTTCATATATATACCATCTATTCTTGTTCTATCAGCCAGCCACCTTCTCTGTTCCTTTGAAACCACTCAATGCCCAGGGAATTCCAAGGTCAGTTGTGTTCTGGACTTCTGTTTTTCATCATACCTCTGTATCACCTTACACATACACTGAGTTCATTGACTTATTCATCTATCCAGTCATGACAGTATTGCATGGTACTCCTCCTCCTAGACTAACTGATGACATGAGGAGAATTCTCCATTTGAATAAGTCCTACAGCATTGGTAATTGGTACTTCTACCAAAACCACACAGTCATCAGGATATATGGCTGTGAGTTGAACCCATTTAGGTTGCCAAGGTATGTCCCCATGAGGCTTTTTGCCTTGGAATATTTCAGACAGTTTGGGAACTCAGACTATCTTCATTTTCAGAGCAACAACAAGAAGTCACAGTTGAAGGTAAGGAACCAGCTGGGTCCTTTCCTATATAACAAGAAAGAAGAGGGATGGAAAGAGGCAAACACTATCCTGGAAGGCCTCAGACTGCAAACCAGCTTTGAATGGATACCCTATGACCCCAATCATGCTATCTCCCTCAGGAGGATTAGATACAAATTGGGTAGCTATGCACACAAGAGACAACCCGAGATTGAACAGTATGCCAATGCATCAAATTGGGAGGAGGGTACCCTAGAGGAGGAAATTACTAATGAAGAGTTACTTGAGAGAGAGGCTAGAAATATGCAAAAGGAAGCTGACTTGGAAACTTGTGGACAGGTGCCCCTCTCCTACAAAAAGCAACTTGGAGCAGCTGCTACATCATCAACAGCACAGCAGCAAACTGCCGAGAAAGCACCACAGACAGCAAGCAGAGATAAAGGGAAGCAGGTGGAACAGCCACCTCCATTGACAGAAGAACAAGTGGACACATTGCTACAGCAGCAAGAAGAGATGGAGCAACAGGAATTCGGGCAGCAACAGGAAGAGTGGAGGAATCTGACACAGGTAATCTTATCAGGTCCGAACCCGTGAGGTTGGTTTTTTCTCCAGCACATGAGCAGTCATACGCAGGCACAATTTTGATGAATAAAATCTACAAGGAAGAGGCAGAAGCTGAGCCAACTCAGCAGAGCTATTCTCTCACCACTGCAGCAGTCACAATCACAGGTGACAAACACAGCATACAACGCACAAGCCATAAAGTCGGGTTCTCCAACATTTAATCAAAATATCTCAACCGACTCAGCAGATCCCAAAGGCCAAAATATCTTCTGACAGAACATTAAAGCGCCTTTATTTTGTATTCAATGCTGTAATAAATTTCTGATAATAATATCTCAAAGTTGGTAAGAACATTAAGTCTGAGATAACTCAGGACTCAGATATTTTTGTAAACAATCGCAAGTATATATTGGCCCCTCACAGAAGTTTAAGGGGTTGTTGTAATTTTCCTTTGAAGAGCTCTCGCTTGCTGTAAGATTCTCAGAAAAATAATACAAAGGGAGAATGGAATTTCCAAAGCTTGGTGTACTTTGATGCGTTGTGGTGAATGGTGAATGTTGCAGGATTCCAGAGTGTTTCATAAAACAATAAGTTTTCTCAAATCTCTGTATTACATGTTTTCGAGTCTTTTGTTCTCTTTTATCGTTCAGATGTTTTACACTTAATAGCAAAGTAGAAGAATGGTTCCAGGACTTAATCCATGATTACCCTGAACTCAAACTGAGCTATTATCCATGTTTTCCTCAGATACAGTAACAGAAGTGTAATTCTTAGTTGCTGCACTTTGAAACTATATCTTTCGCTGTGATAGACATTCCCAGGGATTCAAGTTTGCCCCTGTGACATCTGTCTTTTCTCATAACCAGTTTGGTGGAAACAGTTAACAACGAGTGAAAATTCTTGAATGCTTTCATTGTTTGTCTTACCTGTTTCCTGTTATTAATCAAAATTTGTTCTATGAAGCATCCAAATGGCCCTGTAAGTTTCACCGGTTCATCTCAAAGTTTCTAGACACCTACCGCTACAGACTCCATTGCCCAATGATACCTGACTCTCTGAATATCACATCACAAGAGATCTGAAGGAAATTCTTCAACCAAAACATAAAAAAAACCTGTGCATAATAGCTAGCCTAAAACCCTATCATAAACAGTTACAAATCATAAAGAGAGAGCCCTCTCTGATCACAGTTTGGCTAGAAACAGTGATCCAAAGATTGGTTAGTGGTTACCCCGGCCGTATTCCCTTGGGAGTCATAGGGAACAACCTGGGTGTTAACATAATTGGCGACTCCACTGGGGAACTTAAGATTTTTTCAATTACTACCTATCTTCCAAAGCTACCATCAAGCCTGAAACTAGCCAAGAGGCCTTAGGACTGTTTCTGTAAACACAGGGACAGCTTTAGGGAAGAGCTAACTAGGGAATCTTCATCCTAGCTTTGAAACATATATAGTCATTCCAGAATTCTTACCTAGTCCTTGTACATATAAACCCTCCTGTATAAAGTTCTAAAAGAACACTTAGAAGCTGGCTCCCAAAAGAAACCCAAGGCACACTAGGGCAAACCCTGACCCTGATCAACCCATCATTGTTGATAATCCAAATATCATTCCAAAGAACATAAGGAGACAGCAAAAGCAGGAGAAGCCTGCTGATTCAGATATAAGTTCAGACCAACCTATCCTCATTCCTACTCCTTGCAAAGTCCTTTTTCGGTCCACCCCTAGTTCCCCTAGTTCATCATCAACACCTCAAAGCCCTCCTCTCCCATCTTCACCATCTGCACATACTCTTTCAACCAGTTTCCCGCTTGTTACCCATCCTATTAACCCTGTTACACCTGTAATCCCAGCTGTCCCATTTGTTCCTATTAACCCTATAAACCCCATAAACATGGCTAACAGATATGCACCTCTGCAGATACCAGCCAATGCACCGGCTCTACCTCAAGACTACCAAACCAAAATCTCATTTTTTGACTCCCATGGCCCTTTGACAGCTGTCCAGCATGCTAAGAAGATGCAAGACCACTTTGAGACCTATGAAATAGATGATGACAGTGTCAGGATGAGAATTTTTGTTCAAAGCTTAACCGGGGATGTCAGAACTTGGTTTAGATCCCTGAATGCAAATTCCATTACAACCCCTGAGGTCCTGTACCAAGAGTTTACCAACAGATGGGAGAAAAAGAAAGATCCTCTACACATACTCGGTGAATATAACACTATCAAAAGAGGTCCCCAAGAAACAGTCTTGGAATATTGTGCTAGGTTTAACAATGTATATAATGCTATCCCCCAGAACTTAAGGCCCCCTCCTGATTTGGCCCTGTATAACTTCCCTGACGGTTTTGACTCTGATATGGCCTATCAGCTGAAAGAAAGAGATCCTCCAACCCTTGCAGAAGCTCAAAGAGTTGCAGTCACTGTAGAGGCCAACCTAATTGCCAAAAGAAACAGGGCAAAGCTGGAAAAGAAGGCTGGTTTGAGAGAAGAGCCCTCAGGCTTTGATCAAAAGTTGGATGCAATACTAAACAGCATGAAGAGACTGGGTGAAAGAGTGGAATCAGTTGAAAGAAAGTCATCATGGGAGGCATCACAAAGCAATCCTCCTAGAAACGCAAATTTTAGGAGAACGCAGAACCCAAACATAGGAAAAACAAGTGCAGACCAAGACATTAGACCCCCTTTTCAAGAAAACTATGCAGAAACTTCCTCAGCCAATCAGCTCAATGAAGATCCTGAAATCAACTTAATGGGTCTGGATGGTAAAAGCCATGTTTTCTTAACACAAGAAGACCATGAGGAGGATGAAAGCAAAACATTCCAAACAAAATCAGGAGAATCCTTTGACTTTAAACAAGGGTATGACACTGCTGTCTATGAAGTCCATAAACAATACAAACTAAGGAGTAGGACTGTAAATGTAAATCAGCCCGAAAAGATAAAGGAGAAACAGCAATCTAAAGAAACCCTAGTCACTGAACCTAATGACAAAACAAACTTGCCTACAAAAGAAGTAGTGGTTGAGGAAGTCACTGAATTACTGTCCCCACTACAACAGCCCATGGCAACCTCATCCTCCCACCCAAATCCGAACATTACCCCTCAAGACATGGGTATGAGGGGCAGGTTCCAAAATCAAGAGGAAATCCAACAAGAAGATTTAATGAACAGAGAAAGGACTGCTATCCGTGACTCTAAAATCCAAGTTGACAAACCCTTTGACCTAGGAGCAGAGATTGGCAAATTAAAGATAGCCATTCCCCTTTCAGAGCTAGCCAAGCATGACATATATAAGCAACAGATCAAAAAATCCCTTCAGCTCACCAACAGCAAAGATGATGTAAATGTGCTAGATGACACTCCAGAATTACTGTTTGGCCCAGAGGTAGATGGAAAAACAGTAGTCACAGGGGTTTTACCTTTTTATGTCAGCCTGCATGTTCATGATAAAATACTGCATAATGCAATGTTTGACTCAGGTGCCTCTCACAACCTTATGCCAAAAGCTGTCATGGAAAGATTAAACTTGGATATAACAAGACCATACAAAGACCTGTTTTCTTTTGATTCTAGTCAAGTCAAATGTTTGGGCCTAATAAAAGATTTATGTGTGTCCCTGGTTCAATTTCCCAACAAAACCATACTAATGGATGTCGTAGTTGCTGATATCCCACCCAAATACGGGATGCTCTTATCAAGATCATGGGGAGCCAAACTCCAAGGCTCCCTGCAATTAGATATGTCATATGCAACCATCTCTGTCTTTGGGCAACCAAAAAGACTTTATAGGGAAACACTCATGAAGTATATGGTCAGCAGTGAAGAAAAGCCTCAAAATTTTCCAATATATGCTGTCCATTCGGACATGGACTCCTTCATCCTCTTCAATGACAGCGCAAGCCTCTCAAACAATGACATTAAGACCGAAACACTCATACAAGAACAAAACATTGACCAAACAAGTAGCACCTGCCGAACTTCAATTAGCCCAACAATACACATTAACCCTCCTCTAGTTGTCAAAAACTGTCAAACAAGTGATGAAATTATCCCAGAAAACAAATGGGAAAAGAAACCCCAACTCATGCTCACATTGCCATCCCATGAACAGAATGTTAAATCTCCTATTCAGCAAAATATTCTGTGGGTTCTAGAGTTTGATGGCTCAGTCAACAAGTTAGGGGCAGGAGCTGGAGTGTGGATACATAACAAAGAGAAAGGCTATGCAGAAGGCAGGGCTTACAGATTGAAGTTTAGATGCACTAACAACATGGCAGAATATGAAGCTCTGCTGTTGGGCCTAAAGCTAGCAAAATCACTACAGGCTCCTAAACTCTCCATCATGGGAGACTCTGATCTAGTAATTCAACAAGTAAAAGGAAATTTTGTTACCAATGACAAAAGATTGAGGTCCTATAGGTCTGCTGTAATTGAAATATTAGAGACTTTCTCCGAGTTTGTTATCACAAAAATTCCAAGGGGCCACAATCTCCATGCACACAGCTTGGCAACATTTGCCAGCACCTTCAAATTCCCATTAGAACCCAATAATTGTTTCACGGCAGAGGTCAAATATAGGCCTTCTATTCCAAACAATGTCAAAGAGTGGCAAGTATTTGAGAATGACATGCAAATAAACAACTTTTTAACCTTGCAACAAGAGTTCACAGGATTAAATATTGACCTTGAGACAGCAAGTCAATCACAAATGCTTGAGACAGCAAGTCAATCACAAATGCTTGATGGAGCAAGTCCATCACAATTACAGTTTCAACAGTCTGCCCACCCAATGTCACCTAGAACAGCCAAACAATTACTCAGTCCAACCATTTTCAACAAAGAAAACATTCAGCAAATTCACCAAATTGACTGTGAAGAGGTGAGCAGCGCCGAAGATGAAATCATACAACTCAAAGACAATCTCCTTCCACCAGGCCTTACCCCACTAGAGGACATTTTTGACTCGAATGACATCCCTAGAAAGCCAAAGATGCAGCCATTGGATGCAAGAGTTGAAGAATGCAACATTGGTACTGTTGACAAGCCTAAAATAATAAAGCTATCTGCCTCTTTGCCCCCTGATCAAAAGCCCAAATACATTGATCTCTTTAAAGAATTTCAAGATGTTTTTTCTTGGGGTTATCAGGATCTAAAGTCATACGATACCTCTGTTATCCAGCATACCATTCCCCTCAAGCCTAATAAAAAACCATTCAAACAGAAATTGAGAAGAATCAATCCTGTGCTCCTTCCTTCCATTGAAAAAGAGTTGCATAAAATGTTCAAAGCTGGTATCATAGCACCAATTAGGTTCTCTGAATGGATTTCAAATTTGGTCCCTACAAGAAAGAAAACTGGTGAGATTAGACTTTGTGTAGACTTAAGAAATTTAAATCAAGTGTCACTCAAAGACAACTACCCCTTACCCAAAATGGATCACATTCTTCAAAGAGTAGTAGGGGCTTCAAGGATATCATTGCTTGATGGATTCTCAGGCTTCAATCAAATCCTAGTACACCCTGATGATCAAGACAAAACTGCATTTACAACCCCATGGGGAACTTTCAAGTATGTGAAAATGCCATTTGGATTGAAAAATGCAGGGGCAACGTTTCAAAGAGCAATGGACATTGCTTTTGCAAAAGAGATTCATGACTTCTTGGTCATTTACTTAGATGATCTTACACCCTTTTCAAAATCTGACCAAGAACACTTGAAACATTTAAGACAGATTTTCATAACATGCATGAAATATGGTATTTCCTTAAACCCCAAGAAGTCATTATTTGGCCTGGAAGAAGGGAAACTTCTAGGGCATATTATTTCAAAAAATGGCATAAGAATTGATCCAGATAGGATACAAGCTATCCTACAAATGCCTCACCCAAGGAATGTCAAGGAATTGCAAGGATTCTTAGGGAAAATCAATTTTTTAAGGAGGTTTATCCCAAATTTAGCAGAATTAATCAGATTACTAAACAATATGCTAAAGAAAGATTCAAAGGTCAAATGGACTGTTGAAGCAAAACAAGCTTTCGAAAGTATAAAATTGGCCTTGACTCAAACCCCAGTGTTAACTAATCCTCAGTTTGACAGAGACTTTATTATTTTCTCATTTGCCTCCCAGCATACTATTGCTGCTGTATTATTGCAGAAAGATGACCAAGGGAATGAAAAGCCCATTGCTTTTTTCAGCAGAGCTCTTAGAGATGCTCCTCTAAAGTACCAAATAATGGAAAAACAAGCCTATGCTTTGATCAAGGCTATTAAAGACTTTAGGATTTACATCCTTTACTCCCATGTTGTAGCTTATGTACCAAGTCCTATTGTCAAAGACATTCTCACCCAAGAAAACTTAGAGGGCAGGAGAGGAAAATGGATTGCCAATATACTAGAATTTGACATTGAAATAAAGCCTACAAAGCTGATAAAAGGACAAGGTTTGGCCAAGTTAATGACAGAAGCAAATTTCCAAGCCTTAGACATTAACCAACTGGACAGTGAAACAGAGCTGGCGACTCCAAAGATCAATGTAGCCTTTGAACAATCTCCTTGGTACTCTGATATCTGTTATGTGTTACAAAACCTGTGTGCTCCCCCAGGACTGTCCAGAACTAAGTGTAGGTTCCTAAAAATGAAAACATCTAGATTTTGTGTGATGGATGAAAATCTACTGTGGAAAAACCATGAAGGTATTTTGCTGCACTGTCTAATAGAGAATGAAACTAACAATATCATGCAAGAATTCCATGCTGGAGACTGTGGTGGACATTTGTACTGGAAGTCCACTGTGGACAAGATATTGAGGGCTGGTTATTACTGGCCTACTATGTTCTCTGATGTTAAGAAATTTACAACCTCATGCCACAAATGCCAACTGTTTGAAGGCAAAAGACAGTTGCTGCCACTTCCTTTGAAGCCTATTGCAACAGAGAGACCTTTCCAACAATGGGGCTTGGATTTCATTGGGGAAATTCATCCCTCATCTTCAGGGCAACACAGATGGATTCTAACAGCAACAGACTACTTCACCAAGTGGATTGAAGCTGCCCCATGCAGACAAGCAAATGATTCAGTAATCATTCAGTTTTTGGAAAACAATATACTGGCTAGATTTGGCTGCCCAGACAAGATAATAACAGACAATGTTGCTGCCTTCAGATCCAAGAAGATGGTGAACTTCTGCCATAAATTTCACATTACTTTGGGCCATTCTACAGCTTACTATCCTCAAGGAAATGGCCTTGCTGAATCATCAAACAAAAGTTTGATAAATATCATAAAGAAAGTGCTGGAAGAGAACAAAAAGAACTGGCATAAGAAACTAGTGAATGCCTTATGGGCAGACAGACTAACAACTAAAAGATCAATTGGGACCAGCCCATATGAGTTAGTCTATGGATTAGAGGCCAGATTTCCTTCATCACTAGGAGTGCCGGTTATGAAACTTCTGCAAGAAAGCCAAGCAGAGCCAAATGACATGCAAAGAAGGATTAACCAGATAATTTGTTTACAGCAGACCAGAGAACAAGTTTTCAGCAGAGTGCAGATACTACAAGAGAAACTGAAAAGGGCTTTTGATAGAAGAACCAAAGCAGAAGATTTCAATGTGGGGGACAAAGTTTTAAAGTGGGATGCAAGAAGAGAAGAGAAAGGGAAACATGGAAAGTTTGACTCTTTATGGAAAGGACCATTTGCTGTCCAAGCAGTACAAGGTAACAACACTTATTTCCTCAAAAGTCTTACTGAAACTGACTTGGATGAAGGTCCTGTTAATGGCAGGATGCTGAAGCACTACTTTGACTATTCCCCATGAGTAGAACCTAAGGATTCTTTGTATATATGCAGATGTACATATTGTTTTCTGTTTTAGATTGTAAAAAGCAGTTTTCCCAAGTGATTTACCAAGCAGTAAAAGGCAAATAGAATCAGAGGTCTTCCAAAAGAGAAACACACTATTTTGACACATTCATGCAGCAGATTTCAAAGACAAAGATGGGCAGTCAAGGAACAAGGCAATCTGACCTATTGTTCTTGGTCTTTCAAAAGAAAAACCATCCCCATGTGGAGCCACTGTTGGATACCTATACCAATAGGTTTCATATTTCATGATTGGCAAGAGAAAGGCCAAATATGCTCTGCTTTGGTATCCCAAAGATCCCATATTTCCTAGAAAGCAAGAGGTGGGTAAAGTGTTTCAAGTATTGAGGACCTTATTTCAAATTTTGTGGATGATTCAACAGTCTAATCTGGATCATGCCATGTGTTCAATTTTGAGTTATAGAATAGAGAAAGAAGTCTATCCAAACTGTTTAATCTTGGCAGACAAGTAGTTTAGGTAGAGAAGCAAAGGTTCCCAACAGCTTAATCTGGGACCTTGGAAGAGATAAGGGTAGAAGTAGATAGAAAAAAAAAAGAAAAAGCCAAAGAAAAGAAAAGGCATGTAAGGGTTTGCAAGTCCAAATGCACCCTCTATGGAGAAACAAAAAATGCTAGGGAAATAGCTGGGTAGGCAGTTGTGGTTGCAGAAAGGGTATTTTCACCATTACACATATGTCAATAGGTGTTTTGCCAAGGCAAAATCTATCAATAGAAAAAGTGGTTAATTCCATCATATTACAGCAAGGAGCATGACTAACTTCCCTCTTCCCCTTTATTCGATTACTAACACTCCCTTTCTTTCAGCTGAGATTTATGAAGAGAGATCATGGTTTTATGGTGGTTCTAATTCATTCAGAATCCACATTCCTTGTCTAAGATCTTTTCATTTTGATCTACTCTCAAAACCAAGTCAATTTCAGATAAACTCAGTAAAATCCCTTTCATTTGCTCCCTTCATTCATATTAACCTCTAATTCTACTATATAGCTCCCCTATTTTACCCCTTCCCCTAATAATACTAACACTAAGGTGTATAAAGCCCCAAATCTTATATATACTCCCTCCCCTTGGCATTATAGCCATATGGTCTTCAAAAGGGACCAAAGTGACATCTGGTCACTTTGGTGAACCTGTCCCATCCCATTCCCCCTTGCTGCAAGTCAAACTGCTCCTCAAACCACCATTTGCATTGGAAAACCCTTACAAAACCCTATTCCGCCTTCAAATCCTTTGAAAAAATTACCAAAGTTAAAAAACCCGCCTCTGGCGCATTTCCAAAGGGTTAGCGCATTATCGGTTAACTGAAGAAACATTCGAAAAACCAATAAAAAAACCCATAAAACCTAAAGTTCCCCGCCCGCATATAACCCGAGCACCTCCATACTCCGCCCACCGTCGGATCAAGGCCTGAAGATCTGACGATCCACGTCAATATCGGAGCGGCTCCCACTGCTGTCCTTTACCGCCCGGGATGCTGACGTTGCGTCACGTCAGGGCCTCTCCACGCGTCAAGCACTGAGGTATCTCGGAGCCGGGCCTGACAACTTCTGCGCCGTACCCAAACCGCCCCGAGAAACCGTAGCGGTCAGCTTTAAACGTAACCGCTACGGTCCTAACTGCCACCTATTTTCCGTTAATTCATCGCCACGTCGCGTCCGCCCGTACTTACCTCTGCCATTCGTCCACCTGTCCGCTGACGTGGTTGCCACCTCATCGCCCCTTGGACCAATAATTTACTGCCACGTCACCCGACGACGTCAGCTGACGTCACCTCACCGTGACCCACCAATGACGTCATGCTGACGTCATCACGAAAAAGCGCCAAAATGGTAAAAAACCCATATTTACCCAAAAAAGCCGTGTTTTTTCCCACTTTCGCTCCTATCGCTATTGTTCTCCCTGCATGGCTGTTTACGTTCGAATTTCCGCCAACCTGTTGATTTAACCCGGGCGACCTCCTCAGCAGCAAACGTGCACACCTGCTCGACCTCTGCTCGCCAATTTACAGGTATTTACAGTTGTCTTGCCCTCCATACCACTGTTATCGAACTTTAATTTGTTCAGAAGGATAAAGGCACCTCAAAAACTATATTTACACCGCCCATTTCCCTCTGCAAGTCCACATTTGCCACTGTGAAGTCGAAAAACACCAGCCGAGCCATAATCCCGGTAAATTCACCCAAAAACAATACTCACTGTGTATTCTCGGAAAATTCCTTGTTGGTCTCAATTTACCCGCAAAAGAGGACATAGTCAGACCTTAAGAGAAGCTCTGCTCCTAAAAAAACAAACAGTATTTCAATTGTTGTTGAGTAAATTCCCCTCTGGTGTCCAAAATACAAACTGTCTTTACAGAGAATCACCTCTATTCTGTGTTGCTTCCATTTTGACTATTCACCTACAATTGTTGCACTTTGAAGAACTATGGAGACTCCTATTGCTCTAAATATCAAGCCCCTCAATGCTCCTCACCAGGAATTAGCATGGAAACCCCTGGGAGACATGGATTACCAAATGCTGGACTGGTTCCCTATGGGAACCAAATACAATATCCAGATGATGAATGAGTTAAAAGCCCAGCACCTGAGTGGGGCAGACATCTTGGGAATTTGGGACTCAAATTTACCCATCTACAACCTTCCCCAAGTAAATCCTATGCCAGAACTCATCTACAGCTGCCAGGAATGTTATGACCCAAGCCAAAGAGCTGTCATCAGCCCCACAGGCTCAATCCTGTTCCAGATTACCCCAGAAAGTATAAATGGAATGCTGCACTTCCAAACTGCCAAGCAATTGACTCCCCTCTTTATGCAGAATTTGATAAACAAAGGGACCAAGCTGTCAAATGACCAAATCATTAAAATCAATCAGTTGTTTGTAAGACCAGGCTCTGAATCAGTCAGAACCCCTCCTATTGGGTATCACTACTTGAATGATTTGGGCAGGATGTTAGTGGATTTAATCAGTTATGTCCTAGGATTCAGGGGGATAGAGGATGTGGATGATAGCCTAATGGCAATGCTGTCTATATTCTCTCCTGGTAAACCCCTAGCTGTACATTATGACTATGCAACCTACATTGCAGATAAAATCCATGAGCAGTTTATGAACTTGAAGAGGGAAAGACTATTCAGGTATACTTCATATATATACCATCTATTCTTGTTCTATCAGCCAGCCACCTTCTCTGTTCCTTTGAAACCACTCAATGCCCAGGGAATTCCAAGGTCAGTTGTGTTCTGGACTTCTGTTTTTCATCATACCTCTGTATCACCTTACACATACACTGAGTTCATTGACTTATTCATCTATCCAGTCATGACAGTATTGCATGGTACTCCTCCTCCTAGACTAACTGATGACATGAGGAGAATTCTCCATTTGAATAAGTCCTACAGCATTGGTAATTGGTACTTCTACCAAAACCACACAGTCATCAGGATATATGGCTGTGAGTTGAACCCATTTAGGTTGCCAAGGTATGTCCCCATGAGGCTTTTTGCCTTGGAATATTTCAGACAGTTTGGGAACTCAGACTATCTTCATTTTCAGAGCAACAACAAGAAGTCACAGTTGAAGGTAAGGAACCAGCTGGGTCCTTTCCTATATAACAAGAAAGAAGAGGGATGGAAAGAGGCAAACACTATCCTGGAAGGCCTCAGACTGCAAACCAGCTTTGAATGGATACCCTATGACCCCAATCATGCTATCTCCCTCAGGAGGATTAGATACAAATTGGGTAGCTATGCACACAAGAGACAACCCGAGATTGAACAGTATGCCAATGCATCAAATTGGGAGGAGGGTACCCTAGAGGAGGAAATTACTAATGAAGAGTTACTTGAGAGAGAGGCTAGAAATATGCAAAAGGAAGCTGACTTGGAAACTTGTGGACAGGTGCCCCTCTCCTACAAAAAGCAACTTGGAGCAGCTGCTACATCATCAACAGCACAACAGCAAACTGCCGAGAAAGCACCACAGACAGCAAGCAGAGATAAAGGGAAGCAGGTGGAACAGCCACCTCCATTGACAGAAGAACAAGTGGACACATTGCTACAGCAGCAAGAAGAGATGGAGCAGCAGGAATTCGGGCAGCAACAGGAAGAGTGGAGGAATCTGACACAGGTAATCTTATCAGGTCCGAACCCGTGAGGTTGGTTTTTTCTCCAGCACATGAGCAGTCATACGCAGGCACAATTTTGATGAATAAAATCTACAAGGAAGAGGCAGAAGCTGAGCCAACTCAGCAGAGCTATTCTCTCACCACTGCAGCAGTCACAATCACAGGTGACAAACACAGCATACAACGCACAAGCCATAAAGTCGGGTTCTCCAACATTTAATCAAAATATCTCAACCGACTCAGCAGATCCTAAAGGCCAAAATATCTTCTGACAGAACATTAAAGCGCCTTTATTTTGTATTCAATGCTGTAATAAATTTCTGATAATAATATCTCAAAGTTGGTAAGAACATTAAGTCTGAGATAACTCAGGACTCAGATATTTTTGTAAACAATCGCAAGTATATATTGGCCCCTCACAGAAGTTTAAGGGGTTGTTGTAATTTTCCTTTGAAGAGCTCTCGCTTGCTGTAAGATTCTCAGAAAAATAATACAAAGGGAGAATGGAATTTCCAAAGCTTGGTGTACTTTGATGCGTTGTGGTGAATGGTGAATGTTGCAGGATTCCAGAGTGTTTCATAAAACAATAAGTTTTCTCAAATCTCTGTATTACATGTTTTCGAGTCTTTTGTTCTCTTTTATCGTTCAGATGTTTTACACTTAATAGCAAAGTAGAAGAATGGTTCCAGGACTTAATCCATGATTACCCTGAACTCAAACTGAGCTATTATCCATGTTTTCCTCAGATACAGTAACAGAAGTGTAATTCTTAGTTGCTGCACTTTGAAACTATATCTTTCGCTGTGATAGACATTCCCAGGGATTCAAGTTTGCCCCTGTGACATCTGTCTTTTCTCATAACCAGTTTGGTGGAAACAGTTAACAACGAGTGAAAATTCTTGAATGCTTTCATTGTTTGTCTTACCTGTTTCCTGTTATTAATCAAAATTTGTTCTATGAAGCATCCAAATGGCCCTGTAAGTTTCACCGGTTCATCTCAAAGTTTCTAGACACCTACCGCTACAGACTCCATTGCCCAATGATACCTGACTCTCTGAATATCACATCACAAGAGATCTGAAGGAAATTCTTCAACCAAAACATAAACAAAACCTGTGCATAATAGCTAGCCTAAAACCCTATCATAAACAGTTACAAATCATAAAGAGAGAGCCCTCTCTGATCACAGTTTGGCTAGAAACAGTGATCCAAAGATTGGTTAGTGGTTACCCCGGCCGTATTCCCTTGGGAGTCATAGGGAACAACCTGGGTGTTAACAGATCCTCATCGCATATATGACACCCTGTCGGGGGTTTCCTTTTTCTTCCTGTCTTTTTCTTCTTGCCCCCTGGTTGCTTCAGTTGTTTGCCTTTGTCGGTCGACATGGCATTTACTTCTGAGGTAAGAAGTTCTTCATTTGCATTTTGATTAGAAATTTTGCGTTTTCCAGTCACGCCATTACTGGTGTGAGAGTTAGTATTTGATCCAGGAGGGGGAGGAATTGAAAATTCAGGTCTAGGGGCGTCAGGTATTTTGTCGTAGAGCGTGCCCGACTGAGTATATACTAAGTCTAAATATTGAGCACGAGCAATGACTTGCTCCTCTGTTACGACTCCTCCCTTGGCCACATCTTCCGTTATAGCTGGAAGTAACGACTTTATAAACCATTCAGCTAGCAGCTGATCGGGAACGTAAGTTTTCACCATCCTACGACGACGTCGCCACTCATGTATATGATCAGATATGTGAGTGGCCGTTGTCTGTTTGAAGTTGGTAAGGAGTTCCGTCCCTGTTTCATACTTTATCGGTAATTGAAAATGGGTTAAGAAAGTCGTGGCTAAGGAGCTGAAATTGTCGAAAGAGGCTCTTGGCAATTCAATGTACCATTTAGCCGCTGGACCTGTCAATGTCCTCTGGAAGAGGCGAAGTCTTATCGAATCATCATTCAGGGTGTTCGATGAACACCATAGATGGAATGTCATCACATGATTCGACGGGTCTTCACCCGGATTTCCATTAAATTTAGGAATATCTGACGGAAGTTTATGTGGAATCGCTGGCCACCAAGGGGCATAAGCAATTGGATCATTCGTCAGCCGGTTTAGATCTGGTAATTCTAGAGTTGCTACAAAGGGCAACTGTTGATTCAGGTTAGGCGAAGCATATCCAGGATAAGATGGTATCGCCTGAGCAATGGGTCTTTTCAGACCAGCATTATGCTGACAACTTTGACAAGGTTGATGGGCGTAACCATTATAGTATGGTTGTCCATTACTTACAAAGACTTGTTGCTCAGGTCCTTGATATGATTGCTGGAAAGGCGGTTGTTGAGATTGAAGCAGCTCTGGTTGTTGGACCATTTTCTGTTGACCAATACCGGATGATTGACCAGGATGAGGAGTCACAGTACTTGTTTGAGTCTGAGTCGCTCCAGATAAGGAGGCACTACCCTGAGATTGTGATTGAGTCGCTGAGCCAAGAGGTTGTTGTATTACAACAGGTGGCGTTTGTACTTGCGACACATTCGCCATACCAGGTATAGAGGTAACATTCGACACAGGGTGGACTGGTTGCATAGAATATACAACTCCTGGTTGTTGAGGCAGTATTGGTACCCAACTGCCGGATGTAATTCCAGTTTGACCTGAACTTTGTTGTGAACTCACGGATGGACATCCTCCCGAAGGAGGTAATGAAAAGGCATACTGCCCCCCATATGGTATCAATCCGGAACTCAAGGGGATCGATTGCCCAGGTTGACCTCTAAATGGATCAATTTGGCGAGTTTCAACATAAGAAATACCAGATGATAATCCGGACGAAGAAATAGGAACTAACCATGTCATCGTCCCTGATGGGACTCCGTCTTGTTGTTGACAACTTGCCGAGACAGATGGTATACCAGCGAACATCGTTGGAGTAGCAGTAGGAGCCTCTGCTGCTGCTGTGTCGGACGACACAGTCCTAGATGTTGACGGTTGTTCAGACATATCTAGTCTATCCAATAGATTTCTTAGCGATTTTACAGGAACTTCCACTTGTGGTGGACTAACTTCGAAGATCAACGAGGGAAGGGTGATGATTATTCCGCTTAAAATAAATTTTATGAACGACGCTTTTAGACACAAACTTGCTTTTTCATGTTTTAAGAGTCGAGAAAAAGCTAAAGATGACTCTAGTCGCCTTCGATATATTAACGAGCCCGAAGTGACAAATGCTCGGTTGGACATTTTCAGTTATAGAGTTTGAAAAAGGCCAAAAGAAACTGCTCTGGAGATCTAGGCAGAGGGTGTGCCAAACCTTTCGCGAAACCACAGAATACGTTTTACGGTACGGGTGGTCGATCTTCGTGAATGCTGTGTTCACTGCATCGCGATCAGTAGGGCGGCCGACACGGTTTCCTAAGGATAAAGGATAAAAGCCTATAGGGGTCTCCCAATATACGCGACGGTACGCGGGAGCACAAGTCCGTGTTAGTGCCACCGACTCTCAGGAGGAATCACCCACCTTCGTAGAGATCGACAGTCACTATGTTTAACAACGCCGGAACACGTCTCTACCTAGACCTCTAGATGTTTGCGTTAAATTCCAAAGCGTTGTTATGTAAATTGAGTTTATTTTAATGTTGATCTTTCTTAACAGTTTGTCTTTCAGGATCACCACGAGATGTATTGGTACAAATTCCTAAATGCAGCTAAAATGATAAGCAAGCTTTCACAATCCTTTTAGCTTTGAAAATCCTAACTACTGAGGGGAGAGAAAAACAATATCTTTCCACACAGAGCACAAAGCACAAACTAATGCACTTTCTCCTAGATCAGACACCCAAACTTATCAAAAATGCAAATGCAAGATGCATGTATTTCTTTTCTTTTCCTTTAATGTTGATGCTAACAAAAGGAAAACTGTTGTATGACTTTCGAATTCAATTTGAAACGTAAACAAACAAGTATTGTCTAAATGAAAAGACGCTTTACAGGTACTTGTTTTACACCAAAAATATATGAATTCAAACCATAAAGTGAAAACAAACCAACTCAAACAGCTATGAACAGTAATAACACTAACTCATAAGATCGCAATCTAAGAGGCCACAGCTACTAGGTTCGCTTTTCACAATGGGAAATTGTAACTGAAACAAGAAATACTGAAAGAACGTTTACAATTTCATCACACAACTGAGGCGGAATAATGTCAAGGAGAAGTGGTATACAGCAAATACAATAACCAGCAAGCAATCAGCCAAAAACAAGTGCAAACAGGGCCAAGACACAAAGGAAGAGCTGAGCTAGACTAAGGCTAACTGGACCAGCGCAGGTACTAGTTCACCAGATTGACTCTCAGCGCAGTTCCCGAAGGGAGCACCTGCGCTGTAATGCAGACTGCCAGTGGACAGCCTGCACTGACTTACGAGAGTTACGTCTGCTAAGAATTTCGGGTCATAAAAAGCTCAAAAATGTACTGTTTTGACTGAAATAAAATGCTATGGGTTAAGTACAGGTTAAGGGATGATCAAGAGGATAAAGATCTATCACTAAGAGTAAAGATTCATCTGTAGATTAGCTCTTTAAATCTTGAATTTGCTCAGCAAAGGAGCAAGAGTAGCAAAACCCTCTACTTCGCTTTTGATAGAGTCAAAAGCTTTTCGATTCGGTACTCCTTTCTTCAAGAAATGAATAGCAAAATTCTACAACAACAAGATACTAGGATCTCCCCAGCGGAGTCGCCAGTTTGTTGTGGGGAAAAGTATCCGATGCGGATGACACTAACCCTTTCTAAAGGTGACAGACTTTAGCAACAACTGAATGACAAAGTTTTCATGTTCATCTTTATGAAAGCACAGAGAGAATAGAAAGAGGATCAACCAACCTGGTGTCTTGCGCTTAGTCGATCCTTGTCCTTCTCGCTTTGTATCCCGTTCCCAGCTCTTTACTCTCCAAGCCGATCCAGCTACACACAGAATCTGCACAACAAAAGGGAGCAAACTACGAGATACAAGCAATCATAATTGAAGCATGGATTAGGTTACATCAAATATACATGTAAACACAAAAGCATCTATGTAAAACAAGTATATAGAAGAACATGCAAACTTTATTGATAGAAAGTAACAGGGTTCCAGAGGAAGTTACAACCAATGATGTTGGTCCCAATCCAGCAGCACCTCCTCGGCAGCAAGAACTCTCTTCTTCACCTCTAGTAAAACAATCACCCAATAATCCTGGCAGTATACCAACAGCACCTCCTTGCTTATACAAAATTCCAGCCCCCATAGACCTCATAGAAGAGCTCTATATATAGGAGAGAAGAGGAAAGGATGAGTCAGCTTGAGGCTGGCATAGAGCTGACTAGTGTCCTCTCCCTCTTCAGTTAATCTTCAGTTCCTGTGTCCACTTGGAGATCCTTGCTTACACATGGTGATCAAGTACCTCTTACTCATCACAGGGCGAATCTCATGACCCAAGTGTCAGTTTGGAAGCTTCCTGGGCAACTGACACCTTGCAGGATGACTGTGCCACTTGGCCAATCTCGCCCAGCGCAAGTAGCCTTCATAGTTTTTGACTTCCAGCGCAGGTACAGAGTGGGACAGGTGCAATACAGCGCAGAAGCTCAGTTAAGCAGCTGACATGATCCAAAATAAGCCTGTTCTGAAGTGTTTTCAGGTGGAGAACTGATTGGAAGTGCTGTTGATTGATGACCTTGTTCTTTTAGGGGTAAGAACAACATGTTTAGGGACTGAGGATCCCTGTAATTATCGACATTCCCTGCTCCTTGACGCGAGGCACAAAAATGTCTATAACACGCGGGGGGGTGCGGGGGGGACTTGTCCCCCCCGCAAGGGTTCGGGGGGGCTGATCCCCCCCCGGCTGGGGGTCCGGGGGCCGGAAGTCCCCCTCGTGGGGGTTTGAGGGGGCCGATCCCCCCCCAGCTGGGGGGTACGAGGGCCAACAGTCCCACGGCTGGGGTTTCGAGAGTAGCGCCCCTGAAGCTAAAAGCAGATGTAAAATTGCATTGTAAAAGTATAGTAATTTCTATTCAATCTGGGCCGTTCATTAGGCGGATGATCTGACAGTAGAACTTATGTTTAGTTTAGGGCTTTTTTCCCTAGAAGGCAACCCCTCTCTTTGTATGAGGGCATTGTATTGAGGCTGTGTAATAGATGTGTATTCTCCGAGCGAGAAACGGAGAGGTGAGACTGTGAGAGAAAACAGAGGATATTACAACGGATTTGCTGTAGGTTGTGTTTCTTCATTTTGCTGGATAATAGAAAGGAAGGACTGGCTGCTCAGGGTGGACGTAGCCCAAACTGGGTGAACCACGTATATCTGTGTCTCTCTGGTTTTATGTGTTTGTGTTTTTCCGTATATTATATGTCTTGCATTTCTCTGTCATATATAATATTTTTCTAACATCGAATACAAAATCTTTGATCACAGACCAGAAGAGACATCCCTGAAGTACAATCCAAGCACTATGATCAAATTAATGAGTATGGAGAGTTTTGCTGAAGCATATAGTTTTGACTGATAATTTGTTCTTAGCAAGGATAAATTCTTAGGTGCCCATTCTGTGATTTAATTTGGCTACAGTGTTGACTAAATGAATCCCATTCTCAGAGATCAATTAAGTTGTTGTGGCCAAGCAATTTGATGGATCAACAAAATGGAGAGTCGTGTTGTAGTTGTAAGATTAAACAGGGAGAATTTTCCTATGCAGCATGGGTAGCCATAATGGTGCATGCCCTTGGGAAGTGCAGATGTCAGCAGAGACAACATCATTCCCTATGTAGTAGAGGAACATAACCTAGGATTTCCATTGAGCAAGTTGGATGAATGCAACATTTTTTAGAGAGCTGAGTGGAGAGATTTGTGGGTGGGTGTTGTTGTGAGAGGCCGAGAGTGCCTATGCAGCAAAAAGAGGCTAAGAATGTTCTTATGCTACAAAGAGAGGCCAAGAGTGTGCATGTGCTACTGTGAGAGGCTGAGAACACTTGTGGAAAGAAGGTACCAATAGTTGAGTATATGTTGCTGAGAGAATAGGGCCATGAGGTGTATGTTGTTCCAGAGTGAGCATAACCCAGAATGTTGTGTGGTTTGAGTAGAGAGGAGGATGCAAAGAAAAATAAAGAGCTAAAATCAGGTAGAGTGGATTCCAATTACATAGAACATTAGTTCCTTATTGAGTGTGAGTTGGATCCTATATGTAGGGAGTTGGTGCTTCCATCTCAGTGGATTTCTAAGTAGAGCTTATGGGTTGGTTCCTCCTGCAAGTTAGTGCTTGCATAAATCCAAGGAGTTGCAAATTGGTGCTTGCAACAAATCCATGAAGTTTGTTGTAGTGTTTTCTTCTCAATGATGTATGAAAAGAACCCTCTTAAGATTGTGGATGAAAAACAATCTCAACAATAGAAATGACTGCTAAACATTGTAGATATGCAGCTATTGATAGAAACAAAACCTAACAAAATTCTGATCTATGCTATGATCATAGTTAATGTTATCACCCCAAGAAACTCTCCTAGGTTGTATCTCAGAGATGCTCGGGAACATTACAAACTCAACAAAAATGTTGGAAATGGGTGGATGAGTGGAAGGAATGATGCATATTCAAGCCAGATAACCACTTCTATTATGCTTAACCCCAGACATGGGTGAACACCCCTAGACTACAAGGCTTTAGACCACTAATTACTCACAGTTTGAGGATTGAGTGAACATGGATAATATTGACCACACCAGCAGATGCACAGGACCCTGTGATGGCCGGCTGCAACCAGTAAAGAGGTCTGAAAATCTATTGCCTAATGCACAGACAGGATGACAATGCTTTGGCATCAAAATAATAGAAACCTGCATACACATTCAATGATACATACTAGATTCTAACACAGAGGTGGGATGACAACCCCTCTAATGCTAAACATCAAGAGCACATGAAAAATGCATAACAGGCACAGCCTGGAACAAAGAAGAAGTGGAAAGTGAGCAATTAACAGCAAAAGAAGCTTGTATTAGCTGAAAATGAAGACCAGATGCTGCAGGTATCACAGTAGTTATAGTCTCCAGAAGTTGAACCTTACATCAAAACAACAACCATCAACCTCATTACATTGTCTTTTTGGGTATATATAGAGTTTGACTACAAAATTGCTCTGTTGCTTTATGCGTGGAGGGGTCATAATTGACCACCAACCACATTGACTATCTAATACGGGTCTTTGATACAATTTGTTGCTTCAATAAGTGAATTTGACATTCTCTGGTGTTCGCTTGTCCTTTTTCCTTCTCAGTCATGCTTACTTGTTAAATGCAGTTGCTAAGGATTTAATGCGCCAGGTACTAGATTCTGGCCTCCTTCCTCCTTCCTCCTTCGGGTACACTGGACAGGCTATGGACATGGGCAGCATGGCGGAAGCATGGTGGATAAAGATCAACCGTTGGATCGCATGGATCGATGGCGGGAAATGATTTGCAGTGGCTATTGGGAGACGTGAGATCGGGACGAACGAGGGCCGTCGGATCACGGTCGGGCAGATCCGACGGTGATCGGGAGGTGAAAGCATGCAGGAGATAATTCGCGAGGATGGCGGTATTGGTGGCGAGCGGTATTCCCTGCACCACTTACGGGAGGATGGTGGTATTCGTACAGACCCGTGCGATCCCATTCACCGGTTGACGTGTGGCCGATGGGACAGGCGGAAAACCGCTTTCTAGGCTGGCTAACGCACGTGCAGCTTACGGGCGCGGGATGAGCGATTACCGTTGGATCGAGAGATGGACGATCGGACGGTGGGAAATAACGCATGTTTTATGTGACTGATGTGACAGGGAAAGCATTGGATGGTCGGATAACATTTGTTTTGGGGCGCGTGGTCATATAGGTTTAAAACCTTAGCGCCAAGGGTTTTACACAGGAGAGGGGCTTACACAGGATTTTGGTAGAAAAACAGAGATGAAGGGGTTAAGGGAGAATAAGGCGAATGAAGGGAAAGTGAGGAAACGAACTGATGCGAGCCTCCTTCAAGCACAAAACACACGGCCAAGCTGCCATTGAGCCTTAACAGTTGAATTAAATAGCAAAGCTAACACTAGCTCCTTTTGGGGATGAGGTCCTCCCTGTAAGGTCTCAAGAACCTGCAGATCAATGCCTTCCTAGATGAAAACAAATTAACCAAAACTCCTAGTGTTCCATTGGGCATGGATTCCGACTGAATCTACACTAAAACTGATAAATCAAAATATTTACAACTTTTAAGGCCCAAGATCTTAAATCACATAAATTTTCAGAAAATGCCCATTAACTGGGCCATCAAAAACTGCTTCTCCTCCCATACTTTTCAATATTAAGGTGTTGTTCCCTTGAATCTAAGAAGTGATAAAAGGCCCTGTCCAGAAAGCATCAAATTTCCCATGATTGCCTTTCTTTTCCTTCAATGAATCCCACTTCAGAACCAAGTCTCCAACCTGAAAATTTTCTGATTTTGTCCTTTTGTCAAAATCTTCCTTGATCTTTTTCTGATGTGCTACAGCCCCTTCAACCAGTTGTTCTCTGATTTGATGTACCTATGCCAAATCATTGATCCTTCATGCCATGTCTTCTTCCTCATTCTTTTCTGGTTGCAGGAATTTCGCCATAGGGAGAGTTAATTGAATTGGGAATACAGCCTCAGTGCCATATACCAGCTTAAAAGGAGAATTCCCTGTGGATCTTTTAATGGTCACTTTGTTAGCCCATAATGCATACTTGAGCTTAGAATCCCAATTCTTTTTATTGCCCTCCAATAGCTTTCTGATTATCCTTATCAGACTTTTGTTATAGGATTCTGCTAGACCATTTCCTTGAGGATAATATGAGGTGGAATGAACTAGTTTAATGCTCATTGAATCACACATTTCCACCAATTATTTTTCTTTAAAGGCTGTTGCATTGTCTGTGATTAATTTGTGTGGACAACCAAATCTGGTAAAGATATTTTCAATCAAAAACTTCATGACCACATTATGATCAGCCTTCCTGGTAGGGATTGCTTCAATCCATTTAGTAAAATAATCATTGGCTACTAATATCCATCTGTGCTGGCCACTGGAATGTGGATTGATTTCTCCAATGAAATCCAAGCCCCACTGTTGAAAAGGTCCTTTTGCATGTATTGGTTTTAAGGGCAGGGACTTCAACTGTTGCTTTCCTTCAAATCTTTGGCACCTGTCACAAGATTTAACAAATGAAAATACATCAGAAAATAAAGTGGGCCAATAGTACCCAGCTCTGAGGATCTTGTGGGCAGTGGTTTTCCAATAATGGTGTCCTCCACACATGCTGGAATGAAACTGCTGCATAACTTTTATTGACTGTTCTTTGTCCAGACACCTCAAAAGCACTCCAGATGGATCCCTCCAATAGAGCAGATTTTCATAGATACAATATTTAGCTACCCTAAGCTTAATAGTTCTGGCTTGACTTTGAGTAGAGCCTGGAGGGATTTCTAGCTTCAGCAAGAATTTAACTATTGCAGAATACCAATCACAAGAAGCTAGATTTTCGGCCAGTGTCTGATTCTTTTCTGGTTCAGCTGCTTCCTCTTCTTCTGTTTGACCATTTTCTGCAATTGTGCACAGGAAATCAATATCCAATGTTCTGCAATTTTCTTCAGCTAACAACCTGGCAAGACCCTGACCTCTGACAAGCTTGGTGGGCTTCAGTTCTATATTAAAGTCAATCAACTTTGCAATCCATTTAGCCCTTCTTCCATCAGCATCAGGTTGTGTCATTACATCTTTTATTGCAGCAGAGGGTACATATGCAATTATCTTGGAATGCAAAATATAAACTTTGAAAGCTTTAAAACACTTGATAGGAGCATATTCTTGTTTCTCAATAATATCATACCTCAGTTCAACATCCCTCAAGTTTTTGCTGAAAAATGCCACTGGATGTTATGAACCCTCTTCATCTACCTGCAATAAAACTACTGCAATGGTGTCTTCAAAGGCAAATGAAAATATATGGAACTCCTTGCTGTAATCTGGACTTATTAAAGTGGGAGCCTCCATAATAGCCTTCTTAATGGAATCAAAGGATTTCCTTGCTATATCGGTCCATTTTATCTCTAACCCCTTCTTCAACATGGAGGTAATATGTTTCATCAGATCTACAAAATTTGGTATAAATCTCCTCACAAAATTAATCTTGCCCAGAAAGGACTGAATGTCCTTCTCTGGTCTCGGGACAGACAAAGTCTGTATTGCTTTTACTCTTTCTGGGTCAATTCGAACACCTACAGTAGAAACAATATGTCCTAACAGCTTGCCTTCTTCTAAAGCAAATTGTGATTTTTTAGGATTGACTGAAATCCCAAACCTTGTGCACTTCAGAAACACTTTTTTCAAATGCTGCAAATGGTTTTGATGGCTACTGGAGTATATTGTTATATCATCAAGGTAGATAAGGACAAACTTATCCTTCTCTCTCACAAGTGCTATATCCATATCTCTCTGAAAGGTTGCTCCAGCATTCATTAACCCAAAAGGCATCTTGGCATACATAAAAGTGCCCCAAGGAGTGGTGAATGCAGTCTTCCCTTAGTCATCTCGATGCATAGCAATCTGATTAAACCCTGAAAATCCATCCAGGAAAGACATTACTTTGGCTCCTGAGACCCTCTGCAACAAGTGCTCCATCTTGGGTAGAGGATAATTATCTTTCTTTGAGCACTTGTTCAAGTTTCTGAAATCAACACACAGCCTGATTTATCCACTTTTCTTCCTCACCACCACCAAGTTGGCTACCCATTTGGAATATCCGAGAGGGACTATGATTTTGGCAGCCAGCAACTTTTTAATTTCTTTTTCAATCAGAGGAAGAAGCATTGAATTTATTGGTCTCAGCTTTTGTTTGAAAGGTATGGTGTCTTTCTCCAAAGGGATTTTATGCTGGATGATCTTTTTGTCATATGTTTTCGGGTCACTATATTCCCAGGCAAACACATCAGCAAATTGCCTCATTAAGTCGCAGTATTCAGCATTTTAGTCACCAGACAGATGGGTGGACAGGTTTATATATCTAGGCTGACTTGGACTCCCTATATCATGCTTACAGACTGCAGATTGATCTTCTTTTTGGGCAGCCTTGTAAGGCACATCATTTTGGTCAAACTGTCTTTCTAAAGGAATTAAACCCTTAGGTATATGATTGTTGGGAAGTTGGACAATGCTATCTTTGCCAATTTTGTTTCTAAGCTGGGATTGGGGTTTTTATTCTAAAGCTTCATTTTCTTGGTCAATCTACATTTCAAAAAACTCATCAATGACTTGGAGAAACCTATTTAATTCATCATCATCTTCAAAAACTTTCCAATGGTGGACATTGTCAGGCAAGGATGGTTTGTATTTCATTTGAACTTCATAAACTAATCTGGGAGGCATGGGAGGGATAAATAGACTAGCAGACACAACAAGGGATTTAGCAAGCTGATTTTTGGCTCTAGGGATATATGAAATACAGAAATAATCAAAAGAATCTATGATTCTCCATACCTCATCTTTGTATGCTTTCAGCCTTGAGTGCTTTGCCTGAAATGTTCTATTTACTTGCTGAATGATCAGATCAGCATCTCCAAACACCTTTATGTTCCTAATTCCTCTGTCTTTTGCTGCATTTAGGCCCAATAGCAGAGCCTCATATTCTGCTATATTGTTAGTGACTTGAAAAGCCAGTTTAAAAGACAGTTGTGTGCTTTTTTTTTTTTCTGGAAATACCAGCACCACCCCTACTCCTACAGTCTCCCTGGAACATGCTCCATCAAATAACATCTCCCAAACTTGACTTCCTTGCTCTTCTTCAGCCTGAACTGTTGGTTTCCTGATCTGCATTGAGGCCTTCTGAGATTCTTCTATTTGGAGGATACATGCTCCAAAATCAGTGTCCACAGCATAAATAGGATGATTGGTAGGATTTTTCTCATCACTAATGATGTATGCCAGTTGTGCTTCTCTATATAATCTCCTGCTTTCTCCTCCAAAAACTGGGACAGTGGCATAAGATAGATCATTATGTAATGTCCCACCTAGCCTCTTAATCCATCCTCTAGACAACAGCATGCCAAACTTAGGAGGGACATCTGCTACCACAATATCCATCATCATACTCTTCATGGGCAGCTTAGTTAAGGTGATGGTCAGGTCTTTAATCAATCCTAGGAATTTCACTTTCCTTGAATCAAAAGAGAATAAATCATGATATGGTCTAGTGATATCAAGGCCTAACTCTTCCATGACAACTTTAGGCATCAGATTGTGGCTGGCCCCTGTGTCTAGCAGGCAATTATGGAGGATTTTGTCGTGAATGGTCAAGGAGACATAAAATGATGGAGAATTATTATCAGAAGGCTCAATCATGGGGCTAAGCACAACAACAGGCTTATCATCTTGAAAATTGACAGAGTCAGTGGAGGTTTGTGTGGTTTCCAGCTCAAGAGCTTCAAGGATAGGCTTTCTAAACACTTCACTCTTTACCAACTCTACCAAAGGAATAGATATTTTTAACTTCTGGACTTCTGACTCAAAGCTGAAAGAGGAGGGTAACTTATCAGTACCTCTTACCTCTTGGACTGGAGCCTTGAGGATGACTGGATCAGCTGCTAGTCTTCTCTGCCTGATATTCTGTGACTCTGTTTGGACAACAGCTCTTTGGGCAAGATTCTCCTTGACATTTTTTTCATTTGACCTCAGATTGTATCTTTGGTGTTCACCCATCTGCAGAACAGCTTCTCTGTCCCACTCTTGACTGCCTTGTTCCTACAGCAATGATTCTTCATATGCAGCCAATGTCAAAAATGAAACATTGCCTTTATCTTCCATGCAATGAATTTCATCCTCATCTTCAAATTGTTCCTCCTCCATGACTATATTTTGAAAAGGAGCTTTAACTTTCTGTTCTTCATTTGTTTCTTTAACCCTCTAAATTATTTGCAACTGTTCATTTTCTCTTCTGAATGGATTTGGATTTCTTGGAGCAAATGTGTTCTACCGCTTTGTCTTTCCTGAATTCTGCTCAACCTTCAGCTTAGATATTTCAGCAGCTAATGACTCTATCATCTTGGTCATTTTATCTAATTTAGGCTCTGAAGATGAAGCAGAGGAAGAAGAAGCCTCACCTCTCTGCCTCCTTCTATTAGCATGACTCTTGAGATTTTCTACAACCATAATATTAGATTCCACCTCTAGGGCTGCATCCTGCATGTCAGCTAGAGTGGTACATCTTCTTTCTCTCAATAACAGGCAGAAATCAAAGTCAAAAGCATTGGCATAAGTGAGTTTGGAAGAGGTGGGGGTAGGCTTTACCTCAGCTGGTATCTTACTATACATACGATTGAATCTTTTATTAAAATCAGGCAATGATTCCCCACTTTCCCTCTTCAAGTTACCAAACTTAGTATGGTAATATAGCAAGTCCTTTTTATCTCCCCAGTGCTTCAAAAAATGCATCATCTAAGGCTTCAATATCAGCAATAGATCTAGGGGTCAGTTCTCTAAACCACTTTCTGGCCTCTCCATCAAGGCTCTGGACAAAAACTCTCATCCAAACATCATTTTCACTTATATCTAAGTTATCAGCGTAACTATAGAAAGCCTCAAGGTGTTCTTCTGCTATTAATCCCTCTGTGCCAGTGAACTTGGGCATATATTTTTGATATTCTCCTGCAGGCATAGCGTTCAAAGGAACAAGCAAGACCAGAGGTCCATATCTGGCAGCTACAATTCTTTCTATCTTCGTGGGTGCTTGTTGGCCTGCCATGATTTGGATATGTGGAAGGACATTGGCAGATTGAATGGTAGGAAGTAATGTGATGGATGGCAAAGACAAAGGGATGTTATGAACTATATGGGAAACTTTCTTTGGAATGAGATTCAAAGGGGAACTAGATGGACAAGGAGCTTTTCGAATCTCTGCTGGTGTTTGTTCACTAACAACACTAGGCTCTAAGTCTTCAAATTGTGTATTCTCAACTAAAAACTCCTCATGCAGAGACAAATAAGATTTCTTGGGCTTACCTGATCCTGATGCTCCTTTCTGTGATGTTTTCTTCGACTTGACAATCTTCTCAGGGTCAGGCACTGATTCAGCTGGTGATTTCTGAGGATTTCTTCGAGTATGTCTCACAAACTGAGCCAGAACTTCAATGTGGAGTCGCCAAAAGTTGGTCTTCCTCTAATGGAGTCGCCAGGTAGATGATTACAACCAGAATAAGTGTCCAAACCTTGTCTATCATCAAAGCTTGGAACTGTGTCGTTCTCCCAGGGAAGCTAAGCTTCAATCTCATCTCCCCGACAACGACACCAATTAATGTTATCACCCCAAGAAACTCTCCTAGGTTGTATCTCAGAGATGCTCGGGAACATTACAAACTCAACAAAAATGTTGGAAATGAGTGGATGAGTGGAAGGAATGATGCATATTCAAGCCAGATAACCACTTCTACTATGCTTAACCCCAGACATGGGTGAACAACCCCAGACTACAAGGCTTTAGACCACCAATTACTCACAGTTTGAGGATTGAGTGAACATGGAGAATACTGACCACACCAGCAGATGCACAGGACCCTGTGATGGTTGGCTGCAACCAGTAAAGAGGTCTGCAAATCTATTTCCTAATGCACAGACAGGATGACAGCTCTCTGGCATTAAAATAATAGAAACCTGCATACACATTCAATGATACATACTAGATTCTAACACAGAGGTGGGATGACAGCCCCTCTAATGCTAAACATCAAGAGCACATGAAAAATGCATAACAAGCACAACCTGGAACAAAGAAGAAGTGGAAAGTGAGCAATTAACAGCAAAAGAAGCTTGTATTAGTTGAAAATGAAGACCAGACGCTGCAGGTATCACAGTAGTTACAGTCTCCAGAAGTTGAACCTTACATCAAAACAACAACCATCAACCTCATTACATTTTCTTTTTGGGTATCTATAGATTTTGATTACAAAATTGCTCTGCTGCTCGATGCGTGGAGGGGTCATAATTAACCACCAACCACATTGACTATCTAATACGGGTCTCTGATACAATTTGCTGCTTCAATAAGTGAATTTGACATTCTCTGGTGTTTGCCTGTCCTTTTTCCTTCTCGGCCATGCTTACTTGTTAAATACAGTTGCTGAGGATTTAATGCGCCAGGTACTGGATTCTGGCCTCCTTCCTCCTTCGGGTACACTAGACAGGCTATGGACATGGGCAGCATGGCAGAAGCATGGTGGATAAGGATTAATCGTTGGATCGCGTGGATCGACGGCGGGAAACTGTTTGCGGTGGCTATCGAGAGACGTGAGATCAAGACAAACGAGAGCCGTCGGATCGCGGTTGGGCAGATCCGACGGTGGTCGAGAGGTGAAAGCACGCGGGAGATAATGCGTGGGGACAACGGTATTGGTGGCGGGCAGTATTCCCCGCACCACTTATGGGAGGATGGCGGTATTTGTACAGATCCGCGTGATCCCATTCACCAGTTGACGCGTGGTTGATGGGATAGGCGGAAAACTGCTTTCCCCGCTGGCTAACGCACGTGCAGCTTATGGGCGCGGGACGAGCGATTACCGTTGGATCGGGAGATGGACGATCAGACGACAGGAAATAATGCACGTTTTATGTGACTGATGTGACAGGGAAAGCGTCGGATGGTCGGATAACGTTTGTTTTGGGGCGCGTGGTCATATAGGTTTAAAATCTTAGCGCCGAGGGTTTTACACAGGAGAGGGGCTTACATAGGATTTTGGTAGAAAAACAGAGATGAAGGGGTTAAGGGAGAATAAGGCGAATGAAGGTAAAGTGAGGAAACGAACTGATGCGAGCCTCCTTCAAGCACAAAACACACAACCAAGCTGCCACTGAGCCTTAACAATTGAATTAAATAGCAAAGCTAACAGTTAAACAATGAAATAAAGAGTAAAAACCCCAAATATCCAATGGAAACCAGATATGTAAAGAATAATTTTATAATAACACCTGTGAAGAGAACATATAAATGTTACCAATCCCCCTCTATGGGATGGGTTCTTGGCTATCCTCAAACATTTTCAGCTTTTGTAATGTCTCTCTCCTCTATAATGCATAAACCCAACAAAATATGGTGCGCGACAATGAAAATAATCAGAGTTACAACAATGAGTGCAACAATGAAAATAATCAAAAGTGAATAATGAATGTGAAACCCTCCTATTTATAACAAAATATTGAGTTATCCTCGAATAACGAGCAATAATAAAATATTATTGATCTCATTCTTGGAATTACCACTTGCAATATTTTATTATATTTGTTTAGGAGGGAAAAAGTATTTAAACTTTTATTTAGAAATAATTAATAAATAAATGATTTATTTATTATCTCAAGGGATTAGTTTAGAAATAGTAAACAAATAATGATTTATTTAATTATTCCTAAGGGATTTAGTCAAATTTAACAAGAATAGTAATTAATTAATGATTAATTAGTTATTATTAGCGAAAAATAAGATAAATAATGATTTATCTGTTTATTTTTCATGATTGGGTCAAATTTAACAAGTAATAATAATACAACAATGATTTAATTAATAAATAATTAATAAAATCAAATAAATAGTGATTTATTTAATTACTCTTCATGGGTTTAACTATAAATTACTTAATAAAGGTGGTTTATTAGGTAATTCCTCAAAGTGAAAGTAATTTTACTATGGTAAAACTGGCTTTACATGGTGTAATTCGACCCATATAGTAAATTAGGCTATATAATCAATTTTTTGGTGATAACATATTGGCCCCCCAACGTATGAGTGTTAGGACCAAAACATATGACCGAAGTACATTGTAAAGACACAATCACTTAGATAACATAGGGGAGTCAAGGAGAGAGAGAGAGAGAGAGAGAGTATAATGAAGTTGAATCTAAGAGAGGATAGTGAAAAGGGGGGTGAGACTAATGCAAGTATGTTTTTATGTTGTGGTACGGGACCTCAATGAGGTGGGGGATTCATACCCATACCTGCCAAGATAACTTAATACAAAAATAATGGTTCGCCCATAAATATGAAACTGAGCAATAAAGTACATGCTAAATGGTACATGACATGCTGGCATAATAGAGCCATAAAATAATACAATGTCTTCCATATACATAATGCTCCAGGTAAAAACATGAGCCGGGACTGAATATAATAATATCTAAGTACATGAGATACAAAGCCCCTTCCCTCAAGAAATAGGTGGGAGGGAGGGTAGAACAACTGGAGAAGCCCTACTGAACAGGGAACGACTCTGCAAAACTAAACAGATCATCTGAAGGGGACGTGCATGCTATGGACACTATGATCGGTAGGAACCGAACCCATCAAATGTGTGGAACTGCATCTGAGGCTATAGCATAGGAGGTATGCATCCAGGCATGTGGGGGGATACCTGAAGGGCCACCCCCTCATGAGGTCTGAAAACATCTCACACACAACCGGGAATCACTGGTATAGTCTGCTACATCACTGGACCATCAAGTGTATGGATCACGAACATGAAACAATCAAGTCAAAGGAAAATAATGGGACCCTTTGCTTGATCCATGGCACCGAACAAGAATGGAAGCTGGAACCAAGATACACCGCCCTCTAGGCTGTTCTTCTGGAATGAATGAGCTTATGTCGATGGAATAGGGACCGCGATAGATGAGGCAATGAGGATCCTCAACTAAAGCATGATGGCAAATAGTAATGTGACCGATGGACTGACACCAGGGATAATGGAGAAATGGGACTGAGGGACAAATAGACGAATTCCCTTGTCAGAGCATAAAGTGCATGGTTGACCTGGCAACAACTCACTCAACTCCAAAGGGGATGGGGACAGTATGACTTGAGGCCAAAATGGGAAACACAGGATGAAAGGTATGCAAATATGGATGGAATATTGTGACATGATATGATGGGACATGAAATAGACTCGAAGAATGCAAGGGTGACTCAAGGCGGATGCTCTGAACAAGGGTGACTTGATGACGCTGCCACACAGACGAGGTCCGATGGGGACCATGAAAACATGAGTAAATGATGGTTACTCATGACGAAAATCGAAATATGGTTTCTAGGTGAAGTGTCAAATCATCAAAAAAATGAGGAAGACCCATTTTAGAACTCGGTGAGAGCTTTCCAACGGTACTAACGTTTCATCAAACTGAGATACGATCTAGTCACAATGGGCAATAGAAAAATTAGGGATTTTTATATGAAAGGACGTTTTCCTTCCAATTTGGATTCATTTGCTAAGTGAGCTGTGGTGAACTTGGAGAGGAGGAAAAGGCCCTAAATCTTGTGGAGATCGTAGCAGACAAACTGGCCATCGAAATCAGGATCTGCAACTTTCAGGAAGGTGGCCTTACTCATCTCTTCAATTTCAATGGCTTATTTCCTAATTTTTGGCACCTGGCAGCTCCCTGAGAGACCCTTTCCCTTACTCACGGTCGTATCGCACTTTTTAGGTCTAGAAGTGCGATCTGGCTTGTAGGAAATAACTGGAAACCTGCACGCTCTCACTTTCTGGGCTAACAACTGTGATTTGTGGCTGGAGGAAGGGTTGGTCTGCTGGCCTGGTGGGGGATGCCAGTTGATTAGTGTAGCCGGTTGTTTTCTTTTCTGAACTAACAAGACATGTGGTGTTTTGAAGAAATGGCAGAGATAAAAACCAACTGGCATGAATGAGATTTGGATACTCTTTGATCTAAGATCCAGGGGGATCAGGCAATTCGGGGGGCATTGGCTTGTTATGGGGTTCTCAAGTTGGTAGAGAACCCATTGATGAGGGCATGTGAGCCCTTGCTATCAAGAATTCTGAGCTATTTGGATCCAGACCAAGAGGTCTTTTTCGTGCAAGGGCACAAGATCGAGCTCACATTATAGGATATTTACCTTTTAACCAGACTGCCTCCCCTTGGAGTGGTGGGGGATATATATCTGGTGTTACCTCGTGGGAGGAACATTGTAGAGTTCGTGGAGTGCCATTGTCGACAAGGTGTTCGTGTCAAGGGCACAACTATCCCGCTTATGGATCTAGAGAGGCTAGAGACGCAGGTTGTTACTGCAGTTGTGCTATGGGTCTTGGGCAGCCAAGTGTTCCACCACATCACTGGTGGGAAGATGATGTTAGTTGAGAGTGTTTTGGCTGGGACCTACTATGGGTGGGCACAGATGATGCTGTCGTTGGTGAAATGACAGTTGAGCCTCAGTAAGAGACAAGTTAATCGTGATTGCATGTTTGGTACAATATTGTGTGCGTTCTTCTTTGAGAAGATACCCACTATTTGTCCTCATGTACAGATCCAATATGGGGACCCACAGGAGCCCAGGATGCACCGCTGGGGGAAGCTACTACAGAGAGGAGGAGGAGGGGGAGTCAGATGGGTGTTCAGACTCGAGTTTTTCCTACACTAGGACCAAATGCCCCTTTACATTGACGACTACCCTTATAGTAGGATGAACTATGAGGGGGATCCTGACTTGCCACTTCCACCCAGGTGAGCATGGGGACCAAACGGTAAGTGTTAAGTTTCCATGTTTTATGGTGCATTTTATATTTATGTCACATGTATATGGTACTAAGTGTGAAATATATTGTATGTGGACATAGCACCGGTGAAGCCGGCATGATACGCGGGTCGAGTCTCAGTGCCTAGGGCTACAAATCGGGGGACATCATCATCACAGCAGGGTCTAGAGGATATTGTGTTACTTGCTAACTTGCATCGTAGGTTTGATGTAATTTTGACCGAGGTTTCAGAGTGCGGATGGCATGACTTAGAGGACCGAGACATAGATGAGTATATCAGTCTTCCCTTAGAGTGGCGACGTATCGTGCAGCGCGGCGCGTGGCGATTGTAGGTCAAGCAGTACGTGATCTACATGCAGGTGGAGTAGAACCTTTGGCACGGGATCCATCAGACAGTGACTAGATGTAGGGACATGTGGTTCCCTTTGATTGTGATTTTTGTAACATGCTATGGGCATGTCAGTTGTATTTAGGGCTATGGATCCAAACACTTTTATGATACATAATATGATTATGCATTTTATATGACGATGATGGTTTGCCATTTGTTTTGTTTATGGTTGTCTTCTTTGGTATACATGTGATAAATGCCAATATAGAATGTTGTTTGCAATGGTATCTGTATAGTGATTTTGGGCTCTAGGAACATGAATGAAAGTAATGGTTTCAAATTCACATACCAATAGCTTCACTCATAGATATTTTCTAAATAGGACTTGGTTATCTATGAGTGAAGCTATTGGTATGTGAATTTGAAACCATTACTTTCATTCATGAAGTCCTCAAGGAATCTAAACGAACATGAAGATGAAGGATGCAATGAGTGAGGGCATCGACTAACAAGCCTATCACTGCATTATATTCGACCTAATTATTGGTGTTAGATCCAATGCACACACCGTTTGAAAGGACTAATATATGCAAGGGGGTAAAAATGGCCCTGGCTGCGGAGGCTAGATTCCAGGAGAAGTGACTTGCACCATTGGCATGACCAATATACGGTGTGAATGATGGATCCATCTGAAAGGTGCAAAAGACAACGGATGAGATGATGCGATCTACCTAAACTACATGGAATAAATAAAGACATGCAAATCAAAGGGATGTGTTGTGAGCAACATTTCTTGAGGTGGAGCACATTAAGAGAATTAAGAAGGAAATGGCCTTCAAAATCCTCTAAAGAAATTCCTCCTTACTTAAGGGTAGGGGTAATCAGGGGTAGAAATATCTTCCATGGTGTCCCCATCAGGCTAGGAGATGGGCAGACGGGAGGAAGACTGACTACATGATGTGGTGGTATTACTTGGTGTGTCAACTTGAGAGAGAAGGTTCACATACGCATCGTCTTGAATGGTAGATGACGGACTGGTAGACGGAGGGTCTACTGATGTTGAGACCTAGGATTTTGTTGAAGGAGGGTTGATAGAAATGCACACAACAACCTCAAGAAGGTTTTCCGGCGAGGAACTCAAGGATGATGACAGGTAAAGCATGGGGCCTATGGTGTCTGTCATCTCGACATCGGGGGGAGGGATCACAATAGTGGGGCTAGAGTTTCCCTGTTCTGGTTGACTGGTGGTACCAGAATCCATAGGTAGAGGAGTAGAGGCTCTACTACGAGTGGCCTCATATTCACGAATTGCCCCAAGGAAATCGCGAAACTCATTGAGACGAGGGAAACAATGGGAATAGTGACCATGAATATCACACAGGGCACAAGGGTGGTTTGTGCGAAGCGTTTTGAGTTTCTTAGGTGGGACCAGTATGTTAACATGGACTTCCAGAATATTCAACTCAGGGAATGCTTCATGAACCAAAGGTTTAAGTTGAGGAAGTTCAGGACAATTTTTGGTGGCATGCCCAACGACTTCACACAAAGCGCATGGGGGTGTCGACTTTGGAGCCTTAGGGGTTAGAAGATCTTGGGGAGCCTTGTCCTTCAAATCTTTCCTTTTGGCTTTGCCCCCTGGCCAGATGCTTTCGCAACAGGAGTTGGTTCCTATTGAGGTTGTGATGGAACTGAAGCAGTGGCACGAGTCACAGGGATCGATTGAACTGGGGTCAAAGCGTGATAAGGTCTTGGCTGACCAGGAATAGTGTTTGCAGGGGGATCAATGTACCATATTGGGATCCCGAGAATCATGTTAGGACGGTACAGAAAAAATTCCCGGAGGGGGGAATAAGAAAGGTATGTTGCTGGCAGGATAATGTCCCGATGAAAAAGCTTCTTGATGGTTAAGACCTCGAGGAACAATTTCTAGAGGGAACATAGGAGAGGCACCCACAAATGGAGGAGGTCCTCGGGGAGTGGGTCTAGAGGGTTCAACTGGAAGAGCAACAAAAGGATACTAAGGAGTTGGTCGTTGATCAGGTGTACTGGACTGCTTAAGGGTAGCCCGTGACGCTTTTAACATGCAAACACTCATGGAAGTAGGTTTAGAAATGGGAGGGGGAGGATCAAGGAAGGCACCCAATAATGAGGAATCCTTATAGACTTCGGGCGAGACACTGGTGCAAGGAGTTGAACACTGGTTGTTGGACATCGACAAGATGATGGACTGGGGGGAGGTCATGAATGTCAGCTCGTAGTAAGTCAACCGATCAATTGTAACGATCTTCCATTCATGGGGGAAGCACATCTTGCTGAACACCTCATACGCGATAGCTAACATGGCATAAGTGTAACTACAACCTAATAGGATGTTGTAATCCAAAGGGGCATCAATGATTTCGATATCAACATGGACAGTCTTGCCCGCAAGGATCACTGAACAGTTGCAGTACATGCCAAGGGGCTAGGAGGAGTGTCCATCAGAATCACGCAAGGTTATGGTGGAGGTAGACAACTCAGGTGACTTGAGTTGTTTCAAAATAGCAATGGAAATCACACAGGTGGATTCGCCTTCATCAATAATGTGTTTGGAGATGATGGCATTATGGACTCTAACTGGTATCTCAAAAGCAACAGATGAAGGTAATGGGGTGTGCTCTGATGTATCAACCGAGAATACAATCAAACGATTGTCGAAAGGATGCACTGCACCCAAGGTAGTTAGTAGAGCCTTCTTTTGGGAAGGGCAGGATTGGAGGACTTCCAATGTCGACATGGTGGTAGGTGATTGTGCCAAGTCATCTACTATACTGTATGTATGGGCAGCTCGGTTAGAAGTCGCATTATGGCGTAATGGTCCCTTTGGGATCTTGGGAATGGCCTCAAATTTGGGTTGAGGAATCTGTAAAGGACCATTTGGGTCATAAGAGGCTCAGCAGACACTTTGGTTTTGGACTCGGCAACTAAAAAAGTTGAGGGTTTGTCATATTGAAGCGACCGAGTTTGTAGGTTGGTATGGGAAGGGTTAACCTCATCAGAGTTCATCATAAGGGTCTGGTAGTCATCGGGACCAGAAGGTTGGGGGAGGTGGGCTGCTTGACCTGGATGGGGTTGAGCAACAATAAATCCTTGCTGAGAGAAAGAATTTGTGAGCACGGCCAGTTGAGGTGGTGCAGGAATCTGAGGCGATTGTTGACCTCGAGAAGCTGCTTGGGCTTTCCAAATTTGGCGCATTTGGGGTAAAAGAGGACACTCATGTGTATAGTGGCCATGTACACCACAACATGCACAAGGTTTGTTTGTACGAATAGCCTTGTTATGCTTGGGTTGGCCGCCCTGTTGTTGGTTGTTAGTGTTAGGCTACTTCCCTTAGGGTTCTCTAGGCTGGTTACCTTGGTTACCCTGTTTACCCTTGTTACCTTTCCCCTTATTCTTTTTCTTCGAATTTGGGGGATTGGTAGCACTCTGCTGAGAAAACACCTTACCTTGAGGGGGCAGTGGCTACTAGGGCTTAGGATGCATGGGAGGCTGTGATGCTAATTCTTGAGGGGATGGAGCACCTGACTATGCATAAGAAGGAGCAACAGTTTGATAGATGGGTTGGGGACCTGGAAACACGTTGCTAGCAGGAGGGGCATAAACGTTGGAGGAACTGGTGCCCCCCTGCGGATAGCCATAACTCTGCTAAGCATATGGTGAAGAGTGTGAAATGGATCCACCATCGACAGTGTGAGATGCCCCCAATGCATTGGAACTTCCAGGATGAGGGATATCTGGAATGACAGTATAGACATAACCGGATTGAGCATAAATTAGATCATATCTCAAAGCATACTGGAGAGCTTCTTCCTCGGTCTGAGGAAAATGGGATGCGATATCTGTCCCGATGGGGGATAAAAGGCTCTTAAGAAACCAATCCAAATAGGCACGGTCTTCGAAAGGAGGGGCATGACATGTGCTCCTCCTTTGATGCCACTCTTGAATATGGTCAGAAAGGCAAGTGGCGGAGGACTGACAGAATGTGGTCAATAGCTCTGTACCAATGTCGTATCGAAGAGGTAACTGGAAATATGAAAAGAATGCTTTAGAGAACGTCACGAAAAAAAAATGAGAGGTGGAGGGCTGGTCTACATACCATTTTCTAGCATCTCCAGTGAGCATGCATTAGAAGAGACGAAGACAAATAGAGTCATAATATATGGAGTTGCGCAAACACCACATGTGGAAGGATCGAACATGGTTGGTAGGATCCTCTCTAGCAATACCCTCAAACTTTGGGATGTCTGAGGGAAGCTTAGTTGACATAGAGGGCCAACCAACATCATGGTGTATGGGGTTGTTTACCAACTGGTTAAGATCCGGTATACTTAACCCACCGGTATAGCACCGAAGCCACCACTAGTTTGGGTTCCTACACCAAATGTGGGTCCAGACATGGTGACGATATGTGGTGAAGGAGGCTTGGAATTAGATGAGGAATCAGAAGGACCAAGAGAAGAGTCAATATGGGGAATCGAAGGGCTATGAACTCAAACCCGACGGGGAGGGGTAATACACCCAAGTGGAAACTAGGGGTGAAGGCCTAATAGTCTCTGTGACACACGCCTTGGTGGCGCAATGATGGAAGGACACATAGAACACGAAAATCATGAAGGGAGATCAACAATATATCTTATGTCTCTGATGCAGTGAGATAAATTTATTATGTTAAGTCTTGGCTTGGCGGTGTAAACCAAGCACCCTTCACTTAAGGTGTGATTGTGTGTGCAAGTGTATTAATTGATTAAGCCCATATCATGTTTGTAAAAAAGAAAAAAATTTGTTGCAAATAAACTGAAATAAATAACATAAAATAAAAAGCAAAAGGATTAACTAAACCCCACCCAAAATAGGTTTACAAACACTGTACTTCTCGGTGGCTAAACCAATGGAAAACACACTGAAACTGTCAAGAGATATAAATGTTGGTGTGATTGGGATCAAGTGACTCCAAGCTGTTGGAAAGTGGTGCAGCAACAACAAAAAAATAGTGGGGAAGATCATTACAAAAAGATAGGGAGATGGGCGAAACATCTAGGGAAACCGATGGGACACTAAGTGAATTAAAAAACAAGTTTGAATGTGAAACTATGGATGGTAGCAACCTATCTTATCAGATCTGAAACAAAAGGTTATAGATCTAGAAAATGTGGTTGAAAGTGCTGCAGAAACTCAAACTTCTCACTCAGCTAAACTCCTCCTAGAAAGGTGGAAGTGTACTAGAAGCCCTAAGGGAGGCTAAATTCGACTTCGACGAGTAAAACATAATGGATCAAGGCCTAAGCAGGATGAGACAAAGGTCAGACACCCAGCATATAGCTCTCAGCAAAACCCATAAACAAATTTGAGAAAAACCCTAAAACCCAGAAATCGCATGTTCTGACCTGTTTTTTGATGAAATTGCACTTTTTGGGCTGAAATCTACGTTTTGGAGCCCAAATCACACCTTTTGGGCTAAAATCTGCGTTTTGGAGCCCAGATCGCACCTTTTGGGCTGAAATATGCATTTTGGAGCCTAGATCACACCTTTTGGGTTGAAAACTACAATTTTTGTGCTGAGACTCTCGGTCTGCAAATTTCGGAAAAAAAAAATGTCGCCTTTGCCATGACTGGTTCCTGTGACCTGCAAAAATGACCAAAAATTTTGCGAAAGTCAAAAATTTATCAAATCTAGGGTTAAAACACTAGGAAACATTAAGAGAATTGAAAAAAGAAGAAACCCTAAGCTGAAAACTAAAGGTCACCTAGGTTTCTGGATCTAAAGTATAAAACCGAGCGAAGTCGCCAATTTGTTGTAGTGTTTTCTTCTCAATGATGTACGAAAAGAACCCACTTAAGATTGTGGATGACAAACATATCAATAATAGAAATGACTGCTACACATTGTAGATCTACAACTATATATAGAAACAAAACCTGCCAAAATTCTGATCTATGCTACGATCATAGTTAAACAGTGAAATAAAGAGTAATAACCCCAAACATCCAATGGAAACTAGATATGTAAATAATAATTTTATAATAACAACTGTGAAGAGAATAGATAAATGTTACCAGTCCCCCTCTATGGGATAGGTTCTTGGCTATCCTCAAACGTTTTTAGCTTCTGTAGAGTCTTTCTCCTCTATAATGCATAAACCCAACAAAAGTATGGTGTCTACCAATGAAAATAATTAGAGTTACAACAGTGGGCGCAACAATGAAAATAATCGAAAGTGAATAATGAATGAAAAATGTTCCTATTTATAACAAAATATTGAGTTATCCTTGAATAATGAGCAATAATAAAATATTATTGATCCCATTCTTGGAATTACCACTTGGAATATTTTATTATATTTGTTTAGGAGGGAAAAAGTATTTAAACTTTTATTTAGAAATAATAAATAAATAAATGGTTTATTTATTATCTCAAGGGATTAGTTAAGGAATAATAAACAAATAATGATTTATTTAATTATTCCTAAGGGATTTAGTCAAATTTAACAAAGAATAGTAATTAATTAATGATTAATTAGTTATTATTAGCGAAAAATAAGATAAATAATGATTTATCTGTTTATTTTTCATGATTGGGTCAAATTTAACAAGGAATAATAATACAAAAATGATTTAATTAATTATTCCTAGAAGAAAATTAAACAAATAGTGATTTATTTAATTATTCTTCATGGGTTTAACTATACATTACTTAATAAAGGTGGTTTATTAGGTAATTTCTCACAGTGAAAGCAATTTTACTATGGTAAAAATGGCTTTACATGATGTACTTCAATCCATCTAGTAAATTAGGCTAGATGATCAATTTTTTGTTGTTAACAAAGTTTGTGCTTTAGTTGATGTTTCTGGTAAGATGATCAGGTGTCTATAAAAGAAGGGAGTTGGTGATTCCTGCTAATGGGTGCTAGAAAACAATCAAAGAGATTTGGTACTTTTAGTGACTGGTGGCTCACAAACAAAATTGATGTAATAAAGTAGGATTTCATATTTACATCAAATAACAAACAAGCTTTGGTGGTTTTTTCTCCCGAAAGGGTTTTCACCTTAAACATTTTTGTCCCATGTGTGTGTTGCTCATGATGTATGCACTTGTGTTGATTCATATGGTTGTTGTTATTATTTTTTAATGGTTGATCACATAATGGATTTCAAGTTTGAATGTGAAGATATAAATTATAATAAAAGTTAAATTAGTCTTAGTCTTAATTTGTCCCCCCCACCCCTCTCAGTATTAACATTGTTTTCAACAGTCATTTCCATTTCCATGTCATGTATTTGAACACTTTCTAAGATCAATGAAAATATTTTTGTTTCTTTCATTCTAAGTGTATTTTAAGAGGATTGAGTCCCCTTGGTTTAGGTACAAACCCAAGCACTCTAGTCTCTCTATCTTGTACATTTTTGTTATGCATTTTCTTCTCTACACTTAGCTTGGTTGTGTCCCTTTTTACAATATTTGTTTATATGAAAAACCTTTTCCTTTATAGATTTATCAGTCATTTCTCTTGAAAAGTGTGGTTGTAGGATTTGTAATGGAAAGAAAAAAAATATAGTTTTTCTCTTGATGCAATAATTAGATCTTGGTTTAAATTCAACTCATCATTTCCTTTACAAATTAATTTTTTTCTATTAGTATTATTGGAATCCTTTAGATCTTGTTGTTTTTCTAGTTGAATAACCTTCTTGTGCACAGGTGATACCCACTAGCTTATAGGGGAAAGAAAAATCATTTTCATTTGCATACCCACCATCTCCCTTATCACCCTCCTTCCATTGTCATCCATTCCTCCAAATTGTCCGTGTAGAGAGATTTCATTACATACTCACTAGAGACTATTATCTGACATTTTTCCCTTATGCGAGATGGGATTCCAAGGAGAAATGAGCTTGGAAATGTCTCCCATACACTTATACAACCTTCTACCATCTTACCCCACCTTCATATCCTCTTTAGAACCCTTGGAATGATTTCATATGCAATCCTATAGCAATATAGGTCATCTTGTAGTATCCTATAGAAATCTTGTAGCACTTCATAGAATCCACCAGAACTTTACCATAATTGCTCCTGAAGCCTAATTTTTTCTTATTACCCCTCCACAACCTATTCTAGGCCTTAGAATCAAGATTGAGGAAGATCAAAGACCTCTTAGAAATATTTTTTCATTACTGTGATTTATTTATGCAATTACGGTTAGTTGTTTTGATCATGAATTCAATAGCACATGAGTAGTTTACATTGATATTTCTTGAATAATTTTTTGGATTTTGTAATTAGAATAGGGTGTACTTTTCTTTTAATGGCCCAGAGGAACCAAGCATCCCTCCTGACACGTAACTACAAGTAAACCTCGGGGAGTCTACATCCTGTCCTCCTCTCCGTAAAGCAGGCCGCAAACAGGGGGATTTGAACTTAGATCTCACGAGTTTCAACAATTTCACATATCTCAGATTACCAATTGAGTTGTATACTTTTAATACAATATTTTAGGTTTGATTTCATGGTATTTACTTCATGCAACTAGGTTAGGTTTATCTTTCCTATCATTTATTTTTCTACAATAGATTAGGGTTTCAAGCATTCATTTCCTCTCAAATAGATCATAGTTTCTCTTACGCAGTAGGACAAACAATTTTTCTTTCTTTCTTGTAAAGTTAAATTTAATAATTACCTTCTTTGAGCTTGAAAATGGTCTTTTTACTTCTTAGTTTGATCCATTGCCTCAGAGAATCTTAGGTAGGACCTTGCTTACTGTGGATATAGCATTACCACCTCTAAAGTTTGTATGGACTCTACATTGATAAATTAAAGTTGGCAACCCTAGGAGTTGCAACACTCTTTTTGTAATACCAAATTAAGCTCATCAATTTTTGGAATTGTTGTCGGGGAGGTGTCAAAGTAGCTTTTATTTATGCTCTGGGTTGCTTTCTCTTTTCATTTCATTTCTAAAAAAAAAAATTCCATCATTTTTTTTTGTCTATATAGAAATATCTTAAAAAAAAAAAAAAAAAAAAAACATGTATTCCATGCCTCATAGGGTTAGGGACAACTTACAGAAATATTTTCCTAAAACCTCCATTCCTACAAACAGTCAACCTACACTTCTTGGTAACTATGAACCTCCTATTCTAACCACCAAGGATTTGGAGAACCTTTTAGGTGAGCAACTAGATATTTTAAGGATGTTATAGGGGAGGAAGAACCTACATCACCTATCCAAGAGATGGCTAGAAACAGGTAGCCTGAGCTCTTTCATATCAGAGAAACCAATGGGGAGGCTAGAATGAAGAACATCAGCCCCAATGCTCTCCCACATTTCCATGGCCTAGCCTTTGAGGACACCGATATTCATGTTTGAATTTGTTTTGGTTTGCGAAACCTATGATTTCACTTCTAATGTGTAGCAACTAAATTTGTTTCCTTCGACCCTCAATTATTCAACACTTGGGCTCAAATGCTGCAACCCTTCAATCAAAAATACAAATATTATAGTAGATCCAGGGACACTAAAGAATAAATATATAGGATGAATTAGGGACTATATGCTTCCTTAGAGGAATATGAAGAAAGGTTCCAAATTAGCTATAAAAGAGCTAACTTCCCCTTTGACCCTTAGTTAGTAAAGCTAGTACTACTCTGAAGGGTCAGAGATGAGTTGATGGAAACCCTCAACATGTTGTCTGGTGGAGACATTTACTAGCTTAATTATGATGACATGAAGATAGTATTCAAGAATCACTCTAAGGCTATAAGGAAAAGAGGTATATCTAGTCAAGGTTTGGTAAATTCTTCACTCTCTACCTCAACTATCAAACATGAAATATGAAGCATGTTAGAGGATTTTAAGAGAAAAATATCACATACTTTTTCCTTACAGATGGACACTATGTAGATTAAGAAGAAACAAGAGGAGGAAGAAAGGGAACTAGCTATATTTTTCCCTAGGCACACCAAGAGGCACCTTGAAAATGAGTTCCCACTAAATGTAATAGAGGTATACTCTATTTGTGAAGAAAATCATTCAACTCGAAAATTCCCATCTCTTTTAGGTCTAAAGGTTTTGTATCAAGGAGTATAAGGAAGCATGGAGCAACTTTGTTTTGTCAACCTATTGACGGTTCTAGAAATTCATCAACCAAGGGGGTCTCCCCGATGCGAAGTCCCAATTACACCTCAAACCATTTGGAATAGGAGCCCCATCTGGAGTATCAACCTGACTACCATATATTCTTATAGATTTTCCTTGGCTTTAGCTATCAGCAAGAGGGAGAAGTGAATATGTGCCTTTAAAAAAGCAACTGAATGTGTCTGGTGAATGTTCAGTTGCAGGTGTACCAGGGTTCTCGTACTATAGGGGAAAAGCAAAGTGAGCCTATAAGAGAGAGGTAATAGTACCACCCTAGTAGAGACACACACAAATAGGAAAGACTCGTCTAACATCAAGAGGAATAATCCACACCAATGCAACAATTGTTATAACCATTACAACACATTATCAATGTCATAAGCACTAAAATAACTGAAATAGTTCAACTACTTTAGTATAGGTGAAAGAAAACATGAATCGTAAACATTTACAAAAAAATATTACAAATATCCACAATCCATGCATGAAAACATGTTGACTATTAGGCTTCAAGTATTAAGTAAAAGTTCCAAGATACATGAATACAATAAACATCGCTAGCTCCAATAGTGGGGCATTGGAACCACTACTTGCTCCCCCGAAAGTACTAGCTCTGTCTCTCTTATTCCTTAGGGGAGAAACCAAGGTGAAAAGTCCTTTTGCATGAGCTATGAGGGTGTATATATAACAAATGGGGTGATCATTCACCTCCCTTGTGACTCTTGGACTACCCTCATGACTGTTTGAATTCTCTACGACCTTTCGACTCCTGTGTGACTTTTCACATTCCATATATGTTCCTTGGACTTCCACTTTACATTACATTTCTCCATTATAGAATTTACATAATCCAAAAAATGATTTGGCACATGATGACTCATGACATGACATGACATGACACTGATGACATGGAAATGTCAAGCCACTTTTTTTTGTTTCTTTCTTTGTGTCTTCATGAGAGGTGGAAAATCATCTTCTTATTCATAAGTGATATGATTTGTTCTTTATATCTGACGATCCCCAGTATTGCAATAAGATTGTTGCAATTCTCAAGGCTATCGACTTAAATTATCAACCCGAGTTTTGTACAAACTTAAGAGGTGTCGACACTATATGTGTAGCATGCAATGTGTCCTTCTTTCATTAATCTGATGCAATGAAGTTAATTTCATAAAATCAAACCCTAAACTAATTGTAGAAATGGAAATGCTACTCTATTTTCAAGAAATGGAAATTATTCTTCCTCAAATGTAAACGTTAATCCTAATTGCAGAAATGTAAAGACTATACTACTTGAAAAAATTTAAAGATTAAGCTAGCAAAATGTAAATTTTGCATTGAAAGGAAACCTAGTATATGGAATGGAAATAACAATGCTTGAAATAGAAGGCATAGCTTAAGAATAAAGAAAGAAAACTAATATAACTTGAATGAAGGAAAGAACATGTAATCAATCACTGCATTCCAAATAGTTTAGATCCATTGACAGAGTTCATTAGATGTGGCAATCAAGAAAATCATTATTGTGCTATCCAATTCATAAATTTTTCCACTAACCCAAATTGCATAGGTGAATTGCAATGGAGAAGAGGCAAGGCTTAAGAGGACTTTGGTCTTACTCAATCATGGATTCAGGGCCTAGGGGTCATGATTCAAGCCTAAGAGACAAAAACCAAACCTAACTATGTCTCTCTTATTCCTTAGGGGATAATGTCTCTCTTATTCCTTAAGGGAGAAGCCAAGGTCAAAATTCCTTTTGCATGAGCTATGAGGGTGTATATATAAAAAATGGGGTGACCATTCACCTCCTGTATAACTCGTGGACTACCCTCATGACTGTTTGACTTCTCTATGACTTTTCGACTCCTATGTGACTTTTGGCACTTCATACATGTCCCTTGGACTTTCACTTTGCATTACATTTCTCCATTACAGAATTTACATAATCCACAAAATGTTGTGGCACATGATGACTCATGACATGACATTGATGACATGGAAATGTCCAGCCACCTTTTGTTGTTGCTTTCTTTGTGTCTTCATGAGAGGTGTAACATGGTCTTCTTCTTCATAAGAGATATTCTTTGTTTCTTATATCCACCCTCCAAAGAGATATAAATCAGTATGGAGTCTTCATGTGGTCCTGAAGAATAGAATACTTCCTATAGAATAATTCCGACTGAAATCAACTCATGACAAGACGACATCAGTTCGATAAAACCTAACCTAATATGCTTCATGAAATCGCTTGTTAGGGCTGGAATTGGTGACTAGTTGAGTGACTAACTTAGGGATAGCATAGTTCCATAGGCCAATGTTCGAGACTAAGGCTTGAGACTGTGTAATGCGCAGTTCAAGATGGCCATGGTCAAAGGATTTCCCAGTTGAGGGACTCAAGGACTCAAGCTATAGGCTTGAGCCTTGAGACTACAAAATTTGTAGTTCTGGAGGCCTGGGCAGAGGGACTGCACAGTTGAGGGACTTAAGGGATCAAACTGTAGGCTTGAGGCTTAACATTGTGCATTGTGCAGTTTTGAAGGCCTAGGTTGAGCGACTGTGTAGTTGAGGAACTCAAGAGGTCAAGCTTGAGGCTTGAATTTTCCGAATGCGTAGTTTAGACAAGAGAAGAGGTTGGGAGATTGCGCAATTGAGGGGTTCAAGGCATCAACCAAGTTTCCCAATGCACAACTTTGGAGGGAGAGAGGAAAAGTGATTGCGCAATTGTGCAGTTCAAGAGCTCAAGGTTGAGGCTTGATTCTTGAGACTGTGTATTGTGTCGAGAAGTCTGGCTAGAGGCACGAATTGCACAGTTATGGAGCTCAAATATTGGGACTGAGAATTGACACTACATAGTGAACAATTCCAAGAGGATAGTTTAGGGCTTGAGGGTTAAGACGGTGCAATGTGTAGTTATGGAAAGCTGAGTGAAGTCAAGTTTCCCGAGAATGAAATTTTTCATATAAGGTTAAGTGCGTGACCAGTGAGGCTTAAGTAAGCAGAGATTAAACTAGATCATGATTACACACTCAGAAAATTCAATGACACAACATTGATTACTAAAAAAAAATAACAACATGATGTCCTCAATGTGAAAATAATGCAACATACCTCTCCAAGTGTGACACAAAAGATACACTTTGCGACGAAAGTGACAACACTTGTGCGACAGTGCATGAAACTTTGGGAATGAGTGTAAAACATGTCTACATGGCTAGCATGACTCATCAACACCAAAGCTACCCTTTGAAATAAGCCAAAAATCCACTTTACATGATAAGAAACACTTCCATGCCAAAAGATGAAATTTACTATATAAATAGAAAGTGTGAATAACACTCGTGATATACGAATAACGGTGAAAAGAAAACATTCCAGAGCCAAGATAACATGAAAATAGCACTAATTAAGATGAAATAAAGTGAAGACAACAATTGAAAACATGAAAGTGACACTTGCAAAAGTGAAGGCACACAAAAGCGAAAGTTTGGAAAACTCATCAAAACAAAAGTACAATCACAACAAAAAGTGAGAGACTATCAATGAAAGCACACACTGACTGTCGACATGGGTTGATCATCATGCAAACACAATCTTGATGGACTATGTTATTCCTGCACAAGCTTGCATATAATAATTAACTCATGAACTTGATGCAGATTGAGCTTGTACGAGTAAGTGACTTTGACACTTGTAATCCAAGAGGGAGCTCAAAGACTTAACAAGGCATCAGTCAACCAAGTAGTGAATATGGAAGGACGAATCACAAGATCCTCAGTAGGCTCCAAAATTGAAGTGTAGGTGAAATTTTGGAGGGTATTTTTTGCAATGAGAACACTTGGGGACACACTGGTAGAACTCCAACTTCTCTGCCTTGATAAAATATTTGTGCAGGGTCTAGTTCTTCAGGAATTATTGATTCATTGTTCAGATTACCTTACTTCCCCACTTACTGAGTGAATAAAAATAATTCCCTTCACTCCTTCTCCGTTGAACAAAAACATAACACCAAACTTGAATAACAAATATAAAACAATGTACAAAGGAAGAGATAAGAGCTTGAACAACTTGCAAAAAAAATTGAAGGTGTTGCCTGTTAGCAGAAAAATGTGTCATAATCACTAGTTCTAACCAGCCTGTGATCTTACTTTCTAGATGAAAATTATAAATAGAAAAACCTAAAAAGCTTATTGTGAATGTACCTTCATCTGTGTCATCCTTCTTAGTACATAAGAAAATAGATAAAAATTTGATTATCAAAAGGGCTTGCGAAGTAGGATGTGTTTAGGAAATTATAGATTGGATCATGAAATTCAAAGCAATCCTCTTGAAAACCTAACAATCTTTGAGGATGAATTTTCAGTTAGAAGCACAGGGTCAAGATGAGAATCTACTAAGGGAAAATGGATCTAATCATATTTGGTAAGCGTGCCAAGATAGTGAAGGCCTAACATAACCATCAGCAGAGGTTGAAGTGCCTCATTTGCTTGACAAATATATGAATAGTGAGGAAAACCATAAAGATTATTCGATGCGAAACAACTGTCACCAAATATATTGGAGGGAAAATGATAAAACCAATGACAATTAATATTATGATCATATGGACCATTTTTGGCAGTAGATTCTTGGATAGAAGATAACAAAAATAGATCAGTTTGAACATATTTACGAATGTCTTGAATAGATGAATCTTCTTCCTTGCATGATAAATATAACAAACAATTTCCTTGTAACTGGAAACACACTGCATTAGCATTGTAACCATTGAAAGAAGTGAAAAGGAATGCTAGTATAGCAAACACATGAAACTAGTGAGGGTAAAATGAGTGAAGAAGAATTTGATTAATCAAATATCCCATGCATTCACAAGTGCTCAAGAGGATTTCAGGTGCAATGAAGAAAAATATTAGCAATATAACATTCACAAGAAAAAAACAGGAGTTGACTATTTTGAAATACATTTGATAGACACGATTCCTTCAGCCAAAGATAGGCTTTGAAATAATAGACTTCATAGTCCAAATTTGAGTTAAGGGCAAGAGCTTTGCATGGAGATGAATAAACTGAAATAAAATGTTGAATCCGATCAAAAATTGAATCTTGAAAGTTTAAAAGATTATATCCACAACGCAAAAATATTTCAAGAAGGAATTTACATTGAGTGAAACCATGTAGAGAGAAGGATTTTATGAGGAAAACGAGATCTAACTTAGTGTTGGGTGTGGAGACTGATTATCTTCTTGATTCATAGATCTCAACCACACTGGATCCAAATTCTTGAACAGGACGCCAACACCACCCATATGATATCCGCCAAGGGGGTCCAGGGGGGACAACGACTACTTTTAAGGAGTGCCCCCCCCCCGGGTGGGGGTTCAGGGACAGTGCCTCGAAGCTAAAAATAGATGAAAATTTCCCTTGTAAAATATTGTAATTTCATAGTCAATCTGGGTTGTTCATTAGGAAAATAATTTGACGGTAGAAGTTATGTTAATTTAGGGGTTTTTTCCTTAGAAGAAAACCCTCAATTTATATGAGGGAATTGTATTATGTTTGTGTATGATTATACTGAGAGAGAGAGAGAGAGGAGGTTGTGTGAGAGTAAAGAGGAAATTACATCGGATCTGTTGTAGGTTGTATCTCTTCATTTTGTTGGATAATATAAAAGAAAGGACTAACTATTTCTCTGTGGGCGTAGCGCAAATTGGGTGAACCAAGTATATTTGTGTCCCTCTTATTTTATGTGTTTATGTATTTGTGTTTCTGCAATATTTTATGTGTTCCATTTCTCTGTAATATATAATTTTCTAAAAACTGGTGTCAGAGCCGAAGGTTTATTTGGTTGATAAACTTGAAGGAGAGAAGGGTTCCTGGTTCGAGTGGGAGCAGTGGTGGAAGATGGTAGGTTTAGGGTCAAGAAATTTAACAACCAAAACTACCAACTATGGAAGATGCAGATGGAATATTATTTGTCTCAAAAATATATGTACCTACCATTGAAAAGAATCTGACAAGTATGTTGAATGTAGAGTGGGAGATTCTTGACAGAAAATCACTAGGAACAATATGGTTATGTCTGGCAGTGTCGGTGGCATTCAACATTTCAAAGGAAATGAAAACGGAAGGTTTAATGACAGAATTTTCCAAACTATATGAAAAAACCTCGACTTAAAATAAGGTATTTCTTATGAAATGTCTATTTAATATGAATATGTCAGAAGGAGGATTTGTTGTTAATCATTTAAATGAATTTAACACGATTACGAGTCAGTTAAGTTCTGTAGGGGTAAATTTTGATGATGAAGATAGGGCTCTATTATTTCTCTATTCATTGCCAAAAAGATGGAATGGATTAGTTATGGTTATTAGTAACTCTATCTCTATATCTAGTACTTTAAATTTTGATGATGTTGTTGGTGCCATCCTTAGCGAGGAAATGTGATGGAAAATCGTTGATGAGACATCAGGAAATTCTTTGAATACAGATACTAGGGGAAGAAAAATGAAAAGAGGAAGGAGCCCAGGAAATCGCAGTAAGTTAAGAAAAGGAAGATCCAAATCCAGATCAGGGATAATGTGTTGGAAATGTGGGAAGAAAGGACACCTAAAGAAAGGCTGCAAATCTCCGAAAGGAAAAGAAGGAGATGGAAAAACAGAGAAAAATCATGAAGCAAATGTGACAGGTGATGTGTTGAAAGATGTTTTGATTCTTTCATTAAAAAGTATTATTGTTGCTTAGGTGGTTGATTCAAGGGCTTCATTCCATGCTACACCTCATAGGAAACATTTTCATGACTATGTTCAAGGAGATTTTGGACATGTTCTTTTGGTTGATGATAGAGCCTGTAAAATCATTGGAATGGGTAATTTTTTTATAAAGAAACAAAATGGAAACCAATGTATATTGAAGGAGGTAAGGCATGTTACATATGTGAAGAAAAATGCAATTTCAGTAGGGAACTGAGGTGTTGAAGGTTGTGTAACTACATTTATACAAAAAAATTGGAAGGTCCCTAAAGGAGCACTGGTAACAGAAAATGGAGAAAAGGTTTGTATGTTGTATTTATACAATGGTATTTATAATTTTGTTAATGATTTAACCTCCACAGGAGAAGATATGACATTGTGGCATCATAGGCTCAGTAACATGAGTGAGAAAGGGATGCATATTATTCACTCAATAAATTTGTTACTAGGTTTGAAGCATGTTGATTTGGATTTCTGTGAAAATTGTTTTTATGGAAAATAGAAAAGAGTCAGATTTATCAAAGTTGGGAAGGAAAAGAAGAGAGAAAAATTAGATCTTGTGCATACAAATGTACGGGGACTAGCTCAGGTATTATCTCTTGGTGGATCTCGCTATTATGTTACTTTTATTGATGATGCAATTAGAAAAGCCTGGATTTATTATATTCAGAATAAATCTAATGTATTTGATACTTTGAAGAAATGGAAATCTTTTGTTGAGAATGCGATAAGAAAGAAGTTGAAGCGTCTCAGATCATATAATGGAGGTGAGTACTTGTTATAGACATTTTTGGGCACTACAACCCCAAGCATAAAATGTCCATAAACCAAGGGCTCCTAAGTCCCTAAAAGTGTTGTTCCAACCCCTAAAGGAACAAGGTCAGCTGATTACAGCTTCTCCCAGAAGTTCTCCATGAAAAACTACTCAGAACTGGTCAAAACAGGATCATTTCACCTGCTCCATAGGCAAAGTGCGTTGCATCTCACCTAAGTACACTCAGTGGGTGCGTTGCATTTCAAAAATCCCTTCTATGGGGTACGATGGGCGAGAAGAGACAAATGGCAGTGTCAATCTGCGAGGTGGAGAAGCATGGAATCTTCCAGAAACTTCTCATGTGACACTTGCCTCTCTGAATTCGACCAAGGATGAGTAAGAGATCATCAATCTCCAAGTGGAAGCAAGAACTATCAGAGGGAAGACACTAATCAAATCACAAGCTGACTCATCTCCCTTACAGACATCTATATATGGATCCCTCATCCCAGAGATCCAGAGGCTGGAATTTTGCATCTTGTAAGGAATTGTTGTTGGTTTCTTGAGGCAACATCATAGTGTTGGGTGATCTAAGCTTTGCATGAGGTGAAGAAGGGCTTACTTGCTGAGAGGATGATGCTGGGTCAGAACAACTGGTTGTAACTCTCTTGGCTCTTTCTTAATTATCAATAAAGCTATTCAAGTTTTCCTCCATACTCTTGTGTCATTTATGTTTCATGCATTTGTATGGTCAATTTACATCTAATCCTAGATTGTTTATGATAGTAGATCCATGTTGTTGTATAGTGTTATGCTACTTTGATTCTACAGGTACTCTATGAAGCTAGGTATACGAGAAAGCAAGTAGCAAAGGACTATCAGAAGAGAGAGGAATCGAGCAAGGAGTCAAGCGCAAGACAGAGGTTGGTCTCCTTTATTCTTCTCTCATCTATCTTTCATAAAGGAAAACGAAAGTAGTTTTACTTTGTTTGTTTCTAAGGTAGCTACCCGCCTTAGTGGGATTAGCAGTTCTGTATAGACACTTTTCCCTGTAAAAAAATGGCGACTCCGCTGGGGAGTGACTAGGTTGTTTGTCTATCTACATTTGTTTACTTTATAAACTTACAGACGGAGCCTGAAGTTGAGCCAGGTAGCTTTCGAACTGCATTTGCTATGCAAATGTAAAGTAGATAAATGCCGCTTCAGTCAATCTCCAGGTTTTGTTTATGAATTAAACAACTGATTTACAAACTCTATAATTGCCCTTGTGGTGGCTCTAGTAACTTCCTTAGATCTACCCCTATTGTTGATTTACTGATTACCACTTGCTCGGACAAAATCCCTGAACTGAACTGCAAACTGTGACCCGGAACCCAAGCAAAGTCTCGTTTCTAGTCCAACACACTGTCTATTCTGTGAATCTCAAATTCAGCGCACTTCCCGAGTGTAGTAGGTGCGCTGCATTTCAAATTCACTGTGTTACAAGTGCGTTGATCAGACTAGGCATTGTTCCTAAATTTTGGTTTCTGTGTTCACTCTTTTCAGATCTATTCAAGAATTTTGCTGCCTGTAGTCAGTACACCTTTGTTTGAAACCCCTTTCCTTGCTGTTATTCTGCCTCCATTGTGCAAAGAGCTATAAATGTTTTTGTGTATTTGTTGAGTCATTTTCAGTTCTCCTTTGCAAAAAAGTAACGTAATTGTATTGTCGTTTCTTGATTTGAAAGTGTCGCAAGTGTCGTTTTCAGTCATAGAAGAGAATCTGATTGTTCTTGATGGTTGATTACCCTGTTACTATTGTATTTGATCTGAATTAATAGTTTTTTTAGTGTCGAAAGCAAGTTTTCATTTCCAAATCGCAAAGTGTCGTCATTGTCTTCATTTTGATTTTGAAAAGAAACTTGTTAGTAATTGTCGCTTTGAAAAGTAATTCAGATTTGCGCATTAGCTTTCTTTTATCATTCACATATTAAGAAGGCTGAAAACAAATACATGCATGTGCATTTGCATTTAGACTGTTTGATTGGTCTGATTTAGGACAGTGCATATAGTGTGTGCTCTATGCTCTTTGCTGAAAGAATACTGCCTCTCTTTCCTTAGTAGCTAGGATTTTCATTACACAAAGAAGATAAAACGACTGTTTATCATCTTAGATTGCATTTTAGGAATTGTACATCTACATCATGCGGTGAACCTGAAAGGCAAATTTCTTAAGAAAGATCAACTGTAAAATAAATTTAATGAATCTACCAACGCTTCGGAACCTAACGCACAACATCTAGAAGTCTAGGCTAGAGATGTATTCCGACGTTGTAAAGCCTGGTAACTGTTGTTTTCACTGTTGGTTGGGTGATTCCTCCACTTTGAGACGATAAGTGCCAGTACAGACTTGTGCTCCCACGTACCGTCGAGTATATTTTGGGAGACCACAATAGGCTTAATCCTTTATCCATAGGAAGCCATGTCTGCCGCCCTATCGATAGCAATGCACTGAACACAGCATTCGGGAAGATTGATTGTTGTACCGTAAAAAGTATTATGCAATTTTGCGATTGGTTTGGTAATCCCTCTGCCTAGATTTCCAGAGCAATCCCTTTCGCTCCTTTTCAGACTCCTTAACGGAAAAGGTCCATTTGAGCACTTGTCACTTCAGGCTCACTAAAAATCGAAGGCGACTAGAGTCATCTTTTGTTTTTTCTCGACTCTTAAAAATTGAAAAAACAAGTTGTGTCAAAGCATCTAAAATTCATCTAATTCGGAAACATACTTCCCCTTTATTTTTGGTTGATCGAGTAATCCGCAATCGTGGAAGAAAGTCAATTGAAATCCCGTCATTCGCGAAGGCTTACAAGTCAATCGTCTTTGTCTCCGGAATCAAAACTATTACGTAGAAAGCAAACTCGTTTAACCGGTTCCAAATCTCCTGGTAAAGTTAGAACAAGTGTTACAACAACATCAGAGACTCCGGTTACTCCAAACATTTCTGGTATCCCTGCCTTTACAAAAGAAGTTCAGCAGCCACCGAGGGACAGTAGCTCTGATCCTAGTTTGAAGGCAAACACTTGTGTTACTGAACTAATTTCATCTACAACCGGTTCAGAGAGTGTTATTCGCCAAACGTCTGTCGTTACAGATTCCATACCTTCTTCGGCACCAGAAATATTTTACGGACCTGACGGTCTACCTCTTCCACCTGGTCTGATTGCTATAGAAGAGATTGTGGAGGATCCTCCATCTAGTACTCCATCACAATTTGGAGTCGGGATCACTCTGTATCCTTCTTCATCAGAAATTAGTCTACCGCCAGCGGAAGCTCCTGTAGAATCGCTAGGTAATCTTTTGGATAGACTAGAAATGTCTGAACAACCGTCGACATCTAGGACTGTGTCGTCTGACACAGCGACGACAGAACTTCCTGCTATCACTCCAACAATGTTCGCCAGTATACCATCTGTCCCGACTAGCTCTCAATCGCTAGAAGGGGCCCACTCAGGGGCTATTTCGATAGTATGGTCCATTCCTGTTTGTTCATCCGGAATAGTATCCGGAAACTCTTATGTTGAGTCTCAACAAATTGATCCTTCAGGATGTCAATTTGGGCAGTCCGGTCCTCAAGGGAAAACCATTCCTTTAAGTACCGGATTACCGTCGTATGGGGGGCAGTATACCCTTTCATTGTCTCCTCCGGGAGGACAGCCATACGGGAGTTCACAACAAAATTCAGTTTATGTTGGAATTACATCTAGCGGTTGGGTACTGATGCTACCTCAACAACCAAGAGTTGTATATTCGATGCAACAATGTTTACCTATGTCAAATATACCAACTACACCAACTATTGTGACGGTGTCGCAAGTACAAGCGCTGCCTGTTGTATGCCAACCTCAGGTTTCTTAGGTTGTAATGCAACAGCCTCTTGACCCTGCGACTCAACCACAATCGCCGACTGGTGGAATGACACAAGCCCAAACGGGTACAATTACCCCTCATCTTGGTCAAACAGTTACTATCGGGCAACAACACATGGCTTCACAACCATGGCTGGTGCAATACCAACAACCGCAATTCCAACAAGTATACCAAGGATCTGAGCAACAAATCTTTGCAAATAGTGGGCAGCCGTATATTCAAAACGGTCAAAATCAACCATTCTACAATGGTTATGCCCACCAACCTTACCAAAGCTACCAACATCAAATGCATTATGCTGGTATGCAAAGACCCACTGATCAGGCGATTCCATCTTATCCTGGGTATGCTTCGCCTAACCAGAATCAACAGTTACCCTTCGTGGCAAATTTAGAGTTACCGGATTTAAATCAGTTGACAAACGATCCAATCGCTTACGCCCCTTGGTGGCCAGCGATTCCGCATAAAATTCCATCAGATATTCCTAAATTTAATGGAAATCCGGGTGAAGATCCGTCGAATCATGTGATGACCTTTCATCTGTGGTGTTCATCAAACACCCTAAACGATGATTCGATTAGGCTTCGCCTTTTTCAGAGGACGTTAACTGGTCCGGTAGCAAAATGGTATATCGAATTGCCCAGAGCTTCATTCGACAACTTCAGTACCCTAGCCACAACCTTTTTAACCCATTTTCAGTTACCGATAAGGTACGAAATGGGAACAGAACTTCTTACCAATTTCAAACAAACAATGGCCACCCACATATCTGATCATATTCATGAGTGGCGACGTCGTCGTAGAATGGTAAAAACGTATGTTCTTGATCAGCTTTTAGCTGAATGGTTTATTAAGTCTTTGTTACCTTCCATTACAGAAGATGTGGCAAAAGGGGGAGTCGTCACCGAAGAGCAAGTTATTGCTCGTGCGCAATATTTAGACTTGATTTACACTCAGTCTGGCACGCTCTACGATAAAATACCTGACGCTCCCAGACCGGAATTCTTGGTCCCTCCTCCTCCTAAATCAAACAATGACTCTCATGCCGGCGATGGCGTGATTGGCACGACAGACACGAAATCAACAAAGGCTACATCTAAAAAGGCCCGTAAGATTTCCGGTCAAAATGCAAAAGAGGAACTTCTTGCCTCGGAGGTAAATGTCGTGTCGACCGACAAGGGCAAACAACTGAAGCAACTAGGGGGCAAGAAGAAAAAGAAAGGGAGAAAAAAGAAGCAGGATGAGTAATCTCCTGAAAAACCTTCTGCAAACCCTTTTGGGCAAAGGAAACCCCCTGCGGGGTGTCATATATGCGATGAGGATCATCGGACGAGAGATTGTCCACATAAAGCTAAAGTTAAGAAACTATTTAAGAGTTCAAAAACCTCAGCAGTATTGACTGATCCATTTCCAAACCCGGGAACCAAACTGGTTGCTAATCAAAATGCTTCCCGATCCCAAGTGCTTAGGTTGTCTATCTCAGAGCAGAAAAATGATGCTTTGACAAGGAATAAAGATTACTGGAATCCACAGCTGTCGAATAACAAGGCTAATGAACAACCTAGTAGCTCGACAACAACTTTGACCGAAGTTGTGCCACCCATCATTCCTGAACCAAAGATAAAGCCACCAAAGGGAGTAGTACACAAATCGACATTTAATCCTCGTGCCAAAATAGCACAGAATTATAATATAGTAGAGTACCTGGCCTAATCGCCATCCGCTATGTTGACACTTGAGGTACCACAAAATTGCCCCTCCCAAAAGCAGGCTCTATTATCAGTAATAGGTGGGATTGACCCAACGGATTCCAATCTTGTATCCTTTAATCAAAAAGGATATGACCCCGAGTTACCAGCTCAACTAGCTTTCCTTATTCAAGTGAAAGCCCTCAACAAAATTGTTCATCGAACAATTATTGATGACGGGGCATCTACATGTATTATGTCGATGATTTGCTGGAAAAATTTAGGCTCACCACCCTTGTCGTGATCGTCAACGATGTTAAAAGCATTTGATGGACGATCATACACTCCATACGGGATTTTAAGTAACTTGCAAGTTGAACTAGGGGGGAAAACAGTAGAAATAGATGTTGAAGTAATCGACGGAAACCTTGATTACAACATCCTATTGGGAAGGCCCTGGATATATGCCATGGCCGCAGTTGTGTTGACCTAATTCAGGAAGATTGCATTTCCCTTCCAAGGAGGAATTACAATCGTCGACCAACAAACATTTCTCCCCAACAGTTCACAAGTTACGGGAAGCATTCCAATGATCCATGGAAGCAATCATTCGCTTCAAAATATTGGAGTAGGCCTCCTAAAAGACCCTGCCTTAATGGGTACTTTTGCCCTACAACCTTCGAGTAATTTGGTGGAAGTGGCCATAGTGGAAACCTGCAATATGAAATCTTCTATATCTAATGGATTCGGAAGATTCCTAAACATTTTGTCAGCATGGATCACCGCCATTTTAGAAATATTGTAGCAATCAATTTTCTTGGCTTGGGGGGCAAACCCAAATCAACACTCATCGAGTGTTTGGATAGATAGGTCTAAGGAATATGGCACCTCTTCAGATCCTTGGTCACATGTACATTCTACAGACGAAGGAATCATTCAATCAATGATGATAGGAGAGGCACCATGGGAAGATTACCACCATCGCTCCCATATTCCGGATTACCACGAAGATTATTCCAGCAACCTTAATCATCCTTCAGTTTTTTTATTTTCCATCAAATACTGTAAATATGATGGATTTCGAGGATGGTTCTTATCTTGTGTCGACCTCATTAAAAAATGAAACAAGGAGTCATGAGGATAGTTCTTTTACTGTGTCAACCTCATTAAAAAACGAAACAAGTCCCCTTTCCAAATCTCAAAGGTAAACCTTCATTCCAACCACCGAGTTGAATGAAATGAAGCTTGGGGGGCATGCACCTTGATTTGCGTTATTATTACTGCAGGGTTCAAGCTCGTTAAAAAATAAACACGCCACGAGCAGTGTTACTACAGGGTTCAAGCTCGTTAAAAAATAAACCCGCATCGAGCAGTTTTAACGTGGACTTCATGCTCGTTAAAAAATAAACATAAGCAATGAGCAAGTGTTTCCCCCCGCGTTTAAGCTCATTAAAAAATGAACTAATTTCCGGTAAATAACCATCGTGAATGTAGTACTTCAGCCTTCAAAGCCTTGGTCGTGTTCTCATCATTACCTCCACTTTGTATTGGCCGATCATTCACCTCCACTTGATTGTTTACCCCTTTTGAGGAACAGCTGCGAAGAGTGATTCTATTAGCCATCCTTGTAACACTGCCGTGATTGGGAAATTCCAAACGTTACCTGGAATCAACTGCTACCCGAATTTATCACTCGTTCCTCTAAAAACGAGTCTCCTTTAAGCTCTTTTCAGTTGACTCATAAAATATGAAAAGATTGCCGAGCCATTGGCCTTTCCAGCTCGTTAAAGTGACTGGAAGTGCTATCCCTCCTTTAGATTTTAATCTTTTTGGACCTGAGGGATTATTACACAAAAAGATCGAGCACTTGTTTTGTTCGGCTCGTTAAAAGTATCGAAAATTCATCCCTTCTGTATTGTTTTATACTTTTTCGGACTTAAGGGATTAGATGACGAAAAAGGATTTTTGGAGTTTCCTTTACGTCCCTTTTCAGACTCTCTAAAATTGAAAAGGACCGAGTTATCTTTGTCGTTAAACTCGTTAAAACCTAATAGTGACAAACTTGTCCATAGCTGACAAGAACGAGTTTCACTATCGCTAGGCTCGTTAAAACATAGCAATGGGTTTGCCCGAAGGGAAAATTATAGAACAAGCATATGTTATCCTCCTCAAGCTTGACAAAAATAAAGAGGTACTGGTCAGCAATGACTGGGGAAAAATTGGGAAGAAAACTTGAAGAAACTTTGTTGGTAGCAAGTCACTCTTGAACATGACACTTTCACTCCGCATCCAAGTCGGGTTGGGTTGTTTCATTCACTGGTCACATCACCATGGTCACATCACACCATCCACATTTGGGGTTAATGCTACCGATCCATCATGTCAGTGTCGCCGGTATGTTCAAGAGAAGTCACTCAGAGAATTCACCTGTGTATCACCCACTGCAATACATTTACACTCCATTCTTTCATGACCGCCACCCTGAACCTTATATCACCAGACCGTTTTCATCTCCATTAAAATCATTTGCTCCGTTCCGTGTCATTGATGTGGGATTCATTAAGGCCCTCCTATGACGGATCGCTTCTTGTCGACATCAGCTCATTATCCAAGAAGTCGATCTAGGGACAACCCTTTCAGTACTTTGAAGCTTGCATGCCTCAATGGCAAGTTTCTCACTTCCGGCGATAGGTTTACATCAATGACCTTCGACCGAAAGATTTTGCGTGGTGTTCGATGCCAAGTCCTTTATTCACACCACATGAATTGTACTGCAGTACCTTGAGGGTCATCATCATTATCGGTGATTCCTCTCGCGCCTGTTAACAGCTTACATCATTGGCTGGTAATCAGGCGATGTCTTTCCATGTTCAACTCTAGAACATCTCTCACATGGATCGACTTGTACTTTGAGTGAATATCGAACGAGACTGAAGACCCCAGATCTAGTTTCATCCATCTGGGCTGCGATATATATTCAGGAAAATAAAGACATCAAATGTACATCATTGCTGCACAGATAATCATCCAATCAAAGGGATGATGGCTCTACCAGAATCATCAGTCTACACTCAGACGATTGTCTGTCCTATGTACATGAAAATGAATTTATAAAGTTGAGCATGGGAATGCCCGCCTCAGCTAGATCATGAAAATATTATGAAGATAATGTATTGTATTGTATCTTATTACAGGTCTCCTTCCAGCTTGAAAGAACTTCGGATCCTCATGATAAAGCATTTCACCCGACATCAAAAAGATTAACGACCTCATGCTTTAGGGGGCAACTGTTATAGACATTTTTGGGCACTACAACCCCAAGCATAAAATGTCCATAAACCAAGGGCTCCTAAGTCCCTAAAAGTGTTGTTCCAACCCCTAAAGGAACAAGGTCAGTTGATTATAGCTTCTCCCAGAAGTTCTCCATGAAAAACTACTCAGAACTGGTCAAAACAGGATCATTTCACCTACTCCATAGGCAAAGTGTGTTGCATCTCACCTAATTACACTCAGTGGGTGCGTTGCATTTCAAAAAGCCCTTCTATGGGGTGCGATGGGTGAGAAGAGACAAATGGCAGTGTCAATCCGCGAGGTGGAGAAGCATGGAATCTTCCAGAAACTTCTCCTGTGACACTTGCCTCTCTGAATTCGACCAAGGATGAGTAAGAGGTCATCAATCTCCAAGTGGAAGAAAGAACTATCAGAGGGAAGACACTAATCAAATCACAAGCTGACTCATCTCCCTTACAGACATCTATATATGGATCCCTCATCCCAGAGATCCACAGGCTGGAATTTTGCATCTTGTAAGGAATTGTTGTTGGTTTCTTGAGGCAACATCATAGTGTTGGGTGATCTAAGCTTTGCATGAGGTGAAGAAGGGCTTACTTGCTGAGAGGATGATGCTGGGTCAGAACAAATGGTTGTAACTCTCTTGGCTCTTTCTTAATTATCAATAAAGCTATTCAAGTTTTCCTCCATACTCTTGTGTCATTTATGTTTCATGCATTTGTATGGTCAATTTACATCTGATCCTAGATTGCTTATGATAGTAGATCCATGTTCTTGTATAGTGTTATGCTGCTTTGATTCTACAGGTACTTTGTGAAGCTGGGTATACAAGAAAGCAAGTAGCAAAGGACTATCAGAAGAGAGAGGAATCAAGCAAGGAGTCAAGTGCAAGACAGAGGTTGGTCTCCTTTATTCTTCTCTAATCTATCTTTCATAAAGGAAAACGAAAGTAGTTTTACTTTGTTTGTTTCTAAGGTAGCTACCCGCATTAGTGGGATTAGCAGTTCTGTATAGACACTTTTCCCTGTAACAGTGCTGCAACAAAAAGTTTGATAACTACTATTCAGAATATGTAATTCGTAGAGAGAAGACAATTTCAAGAACACCATAGGAAAGTGGTTTTTCAAAAAGGATGAACAAGACAATCATGGAGTGCACAAGGTGCATGAGATTACATGCAGGATTTTCCTTAGTATTTGGGAAAATGTTGTAGATAGTATTGTTTATCTAATAAATATAGGGCCTTCAATTTCTTTGGATGGTGGTATTCCAGAGGAGGCATGGACAGGTAAAAAGGTAAACTAATCATTTTTAAATACTTTCAGTTGTGAAGCCTTTGTCCACATTAATAAAGAAAATAGAACAAAGCTTGAGGAAAAATCAAAGAAAAGTACCTTTGTTGGATATGGTGTAAATGATTTTGGTTATCGCTTATATGATTATGAAAATAACAAAATCATTAGGAGTAGAGATGGAATATTCAATGAAATGGTCTTGTATAAGGATCAGATGCAGGAAAATGAACAAGAAAAGCAAAAAAAAATATATGTAGTGCTTGATGAGATCACATCAAAAGTAAAGGTGTTTAAAAATCATAATGATCAGTAGCCACAACAACAACATGCACCTCAAACACCGGAAAGTGGTGTTAGAAGATCTATCAAGATAAGTAGACCCCTTGAACGATACTCTCCTTCATTATATTATGTATTGTTGATTGATTCTGGTGAACTAGAAAGATATGGGGAAGAAATGCAGATAAAACCAGGAAGAAGTGGGAGCAAGCCATGGAAGAAGAGATATACTCCTTGATGCATAACCAGACATGGGATTTAGTCAAGTCACTTGCAGGTAAAATAGAATTGCAGAATAAATAGGTTTATAGGTTGAAGGAAGAAGATGGAGGAAAACAAAGGTATAAGGCTAGACTTGTCGTGAAGGGGTTTGCACAAAAGAAAGGTATAGAATTTGATGAAATTTCTTCCCCTGTTGTTAAAATAACTTCAATAAGAACTATTTTAAGTCTAGTAGCATCAAAAGATTTGCATCTTGAGCAATTAGATTTGAAGACAACCTCTCTCCATGGGGATTTGGAGGAAGAAATATATATGCAGCAACCACATGGGTATGAGGTCAAAGGGAAGGAGAAATTAGTGTGCAAGTTGAAGAAGAGCTTGTATGGCCTAAAATAGGCTCCACGGCAATGGTATCTAAAATTTGACAAGTTTATGTCTGAACAGGGTTATACTATATGCCATTCTTATCACTGTTCTTATCTTAAGAAACAAAATGATGGCATCTATATTATATCGCTATTATATGTAGATGAAATGCTTGTTGCAGGGTCTAACATGAAGGAAATAAATGTGCTTCAAGGAAAATTGGAAAATTCATTTGTAATGAAGGGTTTGGGTGTTTCAAAACAAATACTTGGTATGAGAATAACTAGAGACAGGAAAAATCACAAATTAACATTGTCTCAGAGTGAGTACATATAAAAGGTCTTGGAAATATTTAATATGCAGAATGTAAAACCAGTTAGTACACCTTTGGCTATCCATTTCGAACTAAGGAGATGTGTCCCAAGACCCAAGAAGAGATGGATTATTTGTGTAAATTTTCATATGCATCAACAGTTGGAAGCTTGATGTATACAATGGTCTGAACAAGGCCTAATATTGCACATGCAATGGGAGTTGTAAGTAAGTATATGAACAATCTAGGAAAAGAGCATTGGATGACAATGAAGTGGATTCTCAAATATTTGAGAGGTACCACAAATCAAGCATTATGCTTTGGTGGTTCAAACATTTGTCTACAGGGATATGTTGATGTAGATATGGTAGGTGGTAAAGATAATAGGAGGAGCACCATAGGGTATGTGGTTAATGTAGGTAGAACACCTGTCATTTGGGATTCAAAATTTCAAAACATGGTTGCACTTTAAACAACAAAAGCATAGTATGTTGTTGCTACAGAGGCTAGTAAAGAAATGATTTGGTTACAAAGGTTTATGGATGCGTTGGGCAAGAAGTAAGAGATGGGTAGGTTATACAGTGACAACCAGAGATTCATTCATCTTGCGAAGAACTCCACATTTCATTCCAAGACTAAACATATACATCTCAAGTACCATTTCATACAGTCAGTGTTGGAAGATGGACAATTGAAGCTCGAAAAGTTACACACTAGCCAAAATCCTAGAAACATGCTAATACAAGTTGTAACCATGGATAAATTGATATCCTTCTCAGTTTCAATTGGTCTTCAAGTATGATGATGAAGATGAGAAACAACCAAGTCCAAAGTGGAAGAATTTTCCAACAAATGAAGCAGCAGTGGAGTTGCTATAATTAGTCTTCAAGTGGGATATTTTTGGGTGTGGAGCCTGATTATCTTCTTCATTCATAGGTCTCAGCAAAGTTGTACCCCAGTTCCTAAATGGGATGGAAACGTTTCCCATATGATATCCTCCAGGGGGGTTCGAGGCGGGGGGGCGAAAACTAGTTCTAAAGAGACCCCCAGGTGGAGGTTCGAGAGCAGTGCCCTCGAAGCTAAAAATAGATTAAAAAATTTCCTTGTAAAATTATTTTAATTTCCTACTCTATTTGGGTCATTCATTAGTCTAATGATCTTATGGTAGAATTTATGTTAATTTAGGGGTTTTTTTTTTCCCTAGAAGGCAACCCTTGGTTTATATGAGTGAATCGTATTACAGTTGTGTATGATTATTCTAAGAGAGAGAGAGAGAGAGATAGGAGGTTGTGTGAGAGCGAAGAGGAAATTACAATGGATTTGTTGTAGGTTGTATCTCTTCATTTTGTTGTATAATATAAAGCGAAGGATTGGTTATTTCTCCGTGGACGTAGCCCAAATTGGGTGAACCATGTATATCTATGTCTCTCTTGTTTTATGTGTTTCTGTATTTGTGTTTCTGCAATATTTATGTGTTCCATTCATTTGTAATATAAAATTTTCTAACACTTAGTTCAGGTATCTTACCAAATTCATGAGATCCTGATATAACCATCAACGGAAGTTGAAGTGCCTCAATTTCCTAACAAGTCCTGGAACTTTCAAGGATTTTGAAATCGTATATTGAAGATTGAATGAGATGATGTGTTATAGACATTTTTGGGCACTGCAACCCCAATCAAACATGTCCATAAACCAAGGGCTCCTAAGTTGCTAAAAGTGTTGTTCTGTCCCCTAAAAGAACAAGGTCAGTTGATTACATCATCTCCCAGAAGTTCTCCATGAAAAACTGCTCAGAACTGGTCAAAATTGGACCATCTCACCTGCTTCATGGTCAAAGTGCGATGCATCCCACCTAAATGCACACGGGAGGTGCAATGCATATTGAAAAGCCATTCTATGGGGTGCGATGGGCGAGAGTGGACAAATGGCAGAGACAGTTTGCGAGGTGGATGATCATGGAATCTTCCAGAAACTTCTCTTGTGACACTTGCCTCTCTGAATTCACCTAGGGATGAGTAAGAGACCATCAATCTCCAAGTGGAATCAAGAACTATCAGAGAGAGGACACTAATCAAATCCCAGAAGCTGACTCACCCCCCTGCAATCATATATATATGGATCCCTCATCCCACAGATCTGGAGGCTGGAATTTTGTATCTTGTAAGGAAGTGTTGTTGGTTTCTTGTTGGAATATCATAGTGTTGGGTGATCTAAGCTTTTCATGAGGTGAAAGAAGGGCTTTCATGCTGGAGGATGACGCTGGGTCAGAACAATTGGTTGTAATCCTATTTGCTATTCTTGATTATTAATAAAGATATTCAAGTTTTCCTCCACATTCTTGTATGTTTGATGATATATGCATTTGTGTGGTCAATATATATATGGTCCTATATTGTTTATGATTGTAGATCTTTGTTCTTCGATAGTATTATGCTGCTTTGATTCCACAGGTGCTCTTTGAAGCTGGGTAGACGAAAGAGAAGCGACAAGGATCTGTCAGAAAGGAGAGGAATCAAGCAAGGAACCAAGCGCAAGACTGAGGTTGGTGTCCTTCATTCCACTCTTATCTACTTCTCATAAAGGAAAACGAAAGTGGTTTTAGTTTGTTTGTTTCTAAGATAGCTACCAGTCTTAGTGGGACTAGCAGATCTGAGTGGACACTAGATTTCCCGATAACAAAATGGCGACTCCACTGGGGAGCGAATAGATTTTTTGTTTGTCTATATTTGTTTATTTTATAAACTTATAGACGGAGCCTGAAGTCAAGCCAGCTAGCCTTCAAACTGCATTTGCTATGCAAGTGCAAAGTAGATCAATGTTGCTTCAGTCTATCTCCAGGTTTTGTTTATAAACTGAACAATCGATTTGCAAGCTTTCTAATTGCCCTAGTGGTGGCTCTAGTAACCTCATTAGATCAGCCCCTGTGATTTCTATTTACTGTACATCATTTGCTCGGCCTAAATCCCTGAACTGAGTTGCAAACTGTGACCAAGAGCCAAGTAAAGTCTCGTCCTGGTACCATCGCACTTCCCGTGTTTAGTAGGTGGGATGCATCCCTGTTTCCCTGTGTTACAGGTGCGATGATCAGAAAAGGCTAATTTTGCCTCCAAGTCTTGGTTTTTCTTCATTCTTTTCAGCTCTATTCTGGAGTTTTTCTGTCTGTGATCAGTATACCACTGTGGAAACCCCCTTCCTTTCCATCATTCCACCTCCATTGTGCAAAGAACTGTGAATGTTTTATGTATTTTCTGCCATTTTCAGTTCTCTTTTACAAAGTAGTAGCATAGTCGAACTGTTGTCTTTTGATTTGAAAGTGTCGCAAGTTTCATTTTCAGTCAAAGAAAGGAATTATATTGTTCTTGATAGTCGATTATACAGTTACTCTTGTATTTGATTTGAATTAGTAGTTTTTCAAGTGTCGAAAGCAGTTTTCAATTCGAAATAGTAAAGTGTTGTCATTATCTTCCTTTCGTTTTTGAAGAGAAATCTGTTAGTACTGTCGCTTTGAAAAGATAATTCAGATTTGTACTTAGCATTCTTCTTGTCATTCACACATTAAGAAAGCTGAAAACAAATACATGCATGTGCATTTGCATTTAGACTGCTTGTTGGTTTGATTTAGGACAGTGCATCTAGTGTGTGCTCTCTGCTCTATGTTGAAAGAATACCGTCTCTCTTTCTTTAGTAGCTAGGATTTTCATTGCAAAAAGAAGATTAAACGATTGTTTATCATCTTAGATTGCATTTTAGGAATTGTACATCTACATCACGCAGTGAACCTGAAAGGAAAATTTCTTAAGAAAGATCAACTGTAAAATAAATTTAATGAACCTAAAAACGCTTTGGAACCTAACGCACAACATCTAGAAGTCTAGGCTAGAGACGTACTCCAGCGTCGTAAAGCCTGGTAACTGTCGCTTTCACTGTTGGTTGGGTGATTCCTCCTCTTTGAGACGACAAGTGCCAGTACGGACTTGTGCTCCCCCGTACCGTCAAATATATATTGGGAGACCACAATAGGCTATATCCTTTATCCATAGGAAGCCGTGTCTGCCGCCCTATCGATCGCAATGCACTGAACACAGCATTCGGGAAGATTGACTGCTGTTCCGTAAAAAGTATTCTGCAGTTTTGCGATTGGTTTGGTAATCCCTCTGTCTAGATTTCCAGAGCAGTCTCTTTTGTTCCTTTTCAGACTCCTTCAAGGAAAAGGTCCATCTGAGCACTTGTCACTTCGGGCTCATTAAAAATCGAAGGCGACTAGAGTCATCTTTTGTTTTTTCTCGACTCTTAAAAATTGAAAAAACAAGTTGTGTCAAAGCGTCTAAAAATTATTTTAATCTGAATAATATCACCATTCCCGCATTGGTATTAGGTTGAGGAAAATGGAGTCCACCAACTGAGGAGTTCCCCTTGGAGGAAATCCTAGTCCTTTCTCCTCTTGGGGAGATGTTGGTGCACCTCATATGGCCACATTGTCACTTCCAGGATTGACGATTGGCTTGCCCGTATGGCTCTTCTCAACCTTCGTCGTTCAGAACACCGTGATTCCTGAACAATCAAGTCAGCAACTAGATGATACTAAAGTTATCCCCCAACCTTCTACTTCATCCGATTCTCCCTCTCCTCCTTCCTCTTCGCTTGACAAAGCCGGTAAGGCCAAAAATCAAGTAACTAAGAAGAAGAAGGAGAAGAAGAAGAATCCAAAGGCGAAAAGGGACAACCATGTATCGTCTAGCAAAAATCCACACACTACACCGTCCAGGCCTAAATCGCCATGTGTCATTTGCAAAGGAGACCACTATCATCGAGATTGTCCTTGCATCCCTCGGATCTTAAGGGACTAGTCTCCCCGTTTGCACAATCCGGTGTCATCGACCTCTGAAGATCATGTTGAGAGTACACCATCAACCAGTGAAAATGAAGTCCCTGGACAAAAAGGAAAATGTAAATTCCCTTGTAGACTGTGTGAAGGCAATCATGCCCTCCACTGTTGTCCCTTCCTGGATGAAGCTAAAAGAGTTTTGGATGACCGTCCGGCTTCACCGTTACAGCTTCCTCCTGGATATAAGAAACTCTTGCCAAGTCCATCACTGGTTGAAAATCTGACTGACACGCCATTGTGGTCAGTCGAATCATCTGTCATTGAAGATAAACCCGCTGAATCCATACCAGATGAAAGTCAAAAGGTTGAGGCGACAGTCGACCCGGTCTTGCCTTCGGCAGGTCCATCTTTAGATGACACAATCACCGAAGAGAACAAGAATGACACTATTCAAATTCTTTTTGTAAACACCGACTCCGATGAACATGGGGGCAGTCTACCCATTCCTTTACCGTAGGAAGGAAGTTCGTCAGATTCATATCCGGCCGTCTTTTCGATCCCACCTCCAAGCAACCTAGTTGTTTCCTTCGATTGGAACCTACTAGGCAGACCCCGTTTACTGACTAGTGTACCATTCCAAATCATTGCACAAATATACATAATGGTCATGGTTGGTACCATCATAGATGAAGGGGCTTCTGTGAGTATCCTTTCCTCAACTTCTTGGAAAGCGCTTGGTTCACCATCGCTTCTGCCTGAGATGAGAAATTTGACAGGCTTTGACAAAGGAACCAGTCGACCATTAGGGATCCTTCCCAAGGTGCCAATAACATTGAGAAGGAAAACAATTCACATGAACGTAATGGTATTCCAAGGACCTCTGGATTATAATCTACTCCTTAGGTGTGACTATATTTATTGCATGGGAGCCATTGTCTCCTCACTCTTTAGAGTAATGTGTTTTTCGCGTGAAGGCAGAGTGGTCAAGCTCGTAGACCAGCTGTCGTTTCTTGGCTCACACATAGAAAATAGTCAAATACCATCCCTAAATGCTCTTTTCACTCGAGGAATGTCTCATCAATCTCCATTCCGTCCACCTGATCAGCGCGAGTGATTCGGGAGGACATGACTGAAACCCAGGGGGCATGCACCCTGGTCTATTTCGGCAGGAAAACCTTGGGTATGGAGAAGGTTTCCGCGGAGGATATATGACTAGTCTGACACACTCGTCCATTTAGGAAAATGGGATTAGACTGGAATAAGATTCCCTCGTCAAAGTTATGTGAGTGGAGGCGACTGCGCCACTCACCTTTGTCTATTTTGGTAGACATCACCAAGGAAGCATTTTGTCTGCGACGTGGATGGAGAGCTTTCATATGGTAACCTAGGAATTTTTTGCTATACCTGGGAGCATGCAAGCAAAGAGCGACCATTTATTTTCTTAGTTTGTAGTTTCTCAACCCTTTAAACTCGTAGGATTGGTCATTCCTAACTTGCATAAAGAAAGGATTTGGGTCAAAGCTTTGTAAGGTGCAAGCTCCATAAAAAATGGCATCTTAGATGAGACATCCTTATTATACGACTGGCACGAGCAGTTTTTACGCGGAGTTCAAGCTCGTTAAAATTAAACATAAGCAATGAGCAAACGTTCCCCCAAAGTTTAAGCTCATTAAAAAAATGAACCAATTTCCGGTAAATAACCATTGTGAATGCATTATCATCAGCTTTTGAGCCTTGGTCGTGTTCTCATCATCACCTCCACTCTGTTTTAGCCGATCGTTCACCTCCATTTGATTGTTTACCCATTTTGAGGAACAGCTGCAAAGAGTGATCCTATTAGCCATCCTTGTGACAATGCCGTGATTGGGAAATTCCAAACCTTACTTGGAATCAGCTGCTACCCGAAATTATCACTCGTCCCTCAAAAACGAGTCTCCTTTAAGCTCTTTTCAACTGACTCGTAAAATATGAAAAGATTGTCGAGCGATTGGCCTCTCCAGCTCATTAAAGTGACTGGAAGTGCTATCCCTCCTCTAGATTTTAATCTTTTTAGACCCAAGGGATTATTACCCAAAAAGATCGAGCGCTTGTCTTGTTCGGCTCATTAAAATTACCGAAAATTCATCCCTTTTGTATTATTTTATACTTTTTTGGACTTAAGGGATTATATGACGAAAAAGGATCATTGGAGTTTCATTTACATCCCTTTTCAGACTCTCTAAAATTGAAAAGGACTGAGTTATCTTTGTCGATAAACTCGTTAAAACCGAATAGCGACAAACTTGTCCATACAGACAAGAACGATTTTCACTGTCGCTAGGCTCATGATTTGTGACAACTTTTACTAACAATGTATTAAGTGACCATAGAAGCATCACAAATTACCTTTGAAGCCATTGAAAGCCATAAAGAGAAGTTCATACTTAGCGAAGCGTAGGGGCAGGAAGGATAATGAGTGAAAGCGGGCAGTTCGAAGGTGCTTGCTCCCACACCGCCTTGTACCTGGTAATTGAAATACTTCAAGGTTGGCCTATAGGGAGAGTAATTATACGCCTTTGTACTAATGCCTGAGACAGACCTGGAACCTTGCCTAAGAGCGGCACGTAATTGTCAACCCCGCGACGGGTTTGCCCGAAGGGAAAATTATAGAACAAGCATATGTTATCCTCCTCAAGCTTGACAAAAATAAAGAGGTATTGGTCAGCAATGACTGGGGAAAAATTGGGAAGAAAAATTGAAGAAACTTTATTGGTAGCAAGTCGCTCTTGAACATGACACTTTCACTCCACATCTGAGTCAGGTTGGTTTGTTCCGTTCACTGGTCATATTACCATTGGTCCATCGCACCATCCATATTTGGGGTTAACGCTACCAATCCATGTCAGTGTCACTGGTATGTTCAAGAGAAGTCGCTCAAAGAATTCACCTATGTCTCATCCGCTGCAATACATTCACGCTCCATTCTTTCATGACCGCCACCCTGAACCTCGTATCATCAGATCGTTTTCACCTCCAAAATCATTTAATTCGTTCCGTGTCGTAGATGTGGGATTTATTAAGGCCCTCCTATGGCGGGTCACTTCTTGTTGACATCAGCTCATTATCCAAGAAGTCGACTTAGGAACAACCCTTTCAGTACTTTGAAGCTTGCATGCCTCAATGGCAAGTTTCTCACTTCCAGCGACAGGTTTACATCAATGGCCTTTGACCGAAAGATTTTGCGTGGTGTTCGACGCCTAGTCCCTTATTCACACCCCGCGAATTGTACTGTAGTACCTTGAGGGTCATCATCATTATCGGTGATTCCTCTCGTGCCTGTTAACAACTTACATCATTGGCTGGTAATCAGGCAATGTCTTTCCATGTTCGACTCCAGAAAATCTTTCACATGGATCGACTTGTACTCCGAGTGAAGATTGAACGAGTTTGAAGACCCCGGATCTAGTTTCATCCATCTGGGCTACGATAAATTCAAGAAAATAAAGACATAAAATGTACATTGTTGCTGCACAGATGATCATTCAAATCAAAGGATGATGATTCTATTAGAATCATCAGTCTCCCGCACAGACGGTTGTCTGTCTTATGTACATAGAAATGAATTTATAAAGCTGAGCATGGGAATGCCCGCGTCAGCTAGATCATGAAAAATATTATGAAGATAATGTATTGTATTGTATCTTATTACAGGTCACCTTCCAGCTCGAAAAAACTTCGGATCCTCATGATAAAGCATTTCACCCGACATCAAAAGATTAACGACCTCATGCTTTAGGGGGCAACTGTTATAGACATTTTTGGGCACTGCAACCCCAATCAAAAATGTCCATAAACCAAGGGCTCCTAAGTCCCTAAAAGTGTTGTTCTGTCCCCTAAAAGAACAAGGCCAACTGATTACATCATCTCCCAGAAGTTCTCCATGAAAAACTACTCAGAACTGGTCAAAACTGGACCATCTCACCTGCTCCATGGTCAAAGTGCGATGCATCCCACCTAAATGCACACAGGAGGTGCGATGCATATTGAAAATCCCTTCTATGGGGTGTGATGGGCGAGAGTGGACAAATGGCAGAGACAGTTTGTGAGGTGGATGATCATGGAATCTTCCAGAAACTTCTCCTGTGACACTTACCTCTCTGAATTCGCCCAGGGATGAGTAAGAGATCATCAATCTCCAAGTGGAATCAAGAACTATCAGAGAGAGGACACTAATCAAATCCCAGAAGCTGACTCACCCCCTGCAATCATCTATATATGGATCCCTCATCCCAGAGATCCAGGGGCTGGAATTTTGTATCTTGTAAGGAAGTGTTGTTGGTTTCTTGTTGGAATATCATAGTGTTGGGTGATATAAGCTTTTCATGAGGTGAAAGAAGGGCTTTCATGCTGGAGGATGACACTGGGTCAGAACAATTGGTTGTAATCCTTTTTGCTATTCTTGATTATTAATAAAGCTATTCAAGTTTTCCTCCACATTCTTGTATGTTTGATGATATATGCATTTGTGTGGTCAATATATATCTGGTCCTATATTGTTTATGATTGTAGATCTCTGTTCTTCGATAGTATTATGCTGCTTTGATTCCATAGGCGCTCTTTGAAGCTGGGTAGAAGAAAGAGAAGTGGCAAGGATCTGTCAGAAAGGAGAGGAATCAAGAAAGGAACCAAGCGCAAGACTGAGGTTGGTGTCCTTCATTCCACTCTTATCTACTTCTCATAAAGGAAAACGAAAGTGGTTTTAGTTTGTTTGTTTCTAAGATAGCTACCAGTCTTAGTGGGACTAGCAGATCCGAGTGGACACTAGATTTCCCGATAACATGATGCATGCTGTGAGGATAGTTTCTTTCAATGATACCACTACCAATCAGATGGAATCCATTTTTGTTATTTATTTGATTAGATTTTACAACTTCAACAACCAAATTACTCAAGTCGGAAGATTCTTCTAATCACAAATCTAGAGATGTATGAATCAGAGATATTTCATCAGCAAGTGTATTTGAAGAGTTGTCTTCATGCAAAACAAGGGATGAGATGGGATGGAAAGGATGCTCGATGATGTGATTTTTCTCTCTTTCATCATGGACAACCTCACTACATTGTGCTAATTGAAAAGTGAAGTCATCCAATGAAGAAATTGAAGATCATGGAGCATCTTCATTGCATGTAGTGTTGGGTGTGGAGCTTGATTATCTTCTTTTTTAGAGGTATCACCACATTGGACCCCAATTCGTAATGTGGTGACAATGTTGCCCGTAAAATGTATGCCGCCAGGGGGGTCCAGGGGGTGCATTGCTAAAAATAGATGTAAAATTGCCTTGTAAAATGTTGTAATTTCGTAGTCAATCTAGGTCGTTCATTAGGCGGAGATCTGACGGTAGAAGTTATGTTTAATTTAGGGTTTTTTTCCCTAGAAGGCAACCCCTCGCTATATATGAGGGAATTGTATTGCGTCTATGTAGATCTGTATTCTGAGTGAGAAAGAGAGAGGAGATTGTGTGAGAGTGAAGAGGGAATTACAGTGGATTTGTTGTAGGTTGTATCTCTTCAGTTTGTTGGATAATATAAAAGGAAGGACTGGCTGTTTCTCCGTGGACGTAGCCCAAATTGGGTGAACCACATATATCTATGTCTCTCTTGTTTTATGTGTTTATATTTATGTAATATTTTATGTGTTCCATTTCTCTGTAATATATAATTTTCTAACATGTATATATATTGTAAACAGGAGAGCAAAGCGATAGTGAGACGAAGAGGAAGTTTCAATAAAAACATTTTGTTTGGATGGATCAAATTCTAGATCTAATTCTATGAAATCAACATCTTCTGGAGGAACTAAAAGATCAGTTGGTGCACTTGGGAATTCATCATCACAGACATTGACAGAGCCATCATCATCAGAATGATTGTTTCCAAAGACTACGAATCTAAAAGTACTAATTTCATTTGATTCACTACTGAAATTATAGGAATGAAAATCATCCAAAAACGTAAGAGTGTCATCTTGACATGGAGGAATTTGAAAAAAAGAAGAAAGATTGAAAGAATCTTGACCTTCCTGATCCTCTACCCATGAAATGTCTCTACCTTTCACTTATTTACTTCTTGGATTTGGAAGAGATTGATTAGGCAGATTGAGGGACACGGGGCCATGAGAAAGAGATGGTAGAGGATGACAAGTATCCCAATCATATTCAAGATTTAAATTTTGAGTAATAACATCATCTTGAGGAATGGAGAAATCAGTCTTCACCATAGGCTTCATGAACCATTCCGGGATTTCCTCCATGGGATCTGAATTGTGAAAAGTGGAAGGATGATGAGAAGATGGATTAGGAATTTGACTTGCATATTTCCCAACTTTATTACCATCACAAGCAGGCACCCACATTGGAACTAAAAAAGGAGGAGGACAAGGAACAAAAGGGATAATAGGTTCCTCCTCTGAAATTAGGGGTGTCTCAAGATTTACAAGAGTTGGGGAATCAAAAACATCAAGTGGTTTGGATTCAGCATGCAAAGAGATATGAACCAAAAACTCAAAATTTTGCATGAAGAAATCCTAATCCATGTCTTCTTCAAGAAACTCATAACATAAGTGAAGTAATATATTAGAAACATGATCAATTGTTTCATTGGTTTCCATTCTAAGTCGATTGATTATTTTATAAACATCTTGGTAATCATACCTATCAAAGACTTGATGAAGCTCCTTCAGAAAATGATGAAAATAATGGATGGAAGTAGATGGTAAGATATGACACCATTGATTAGCATGAGCTTCAAGGGTGAGGAAGAAAGCGACACATGAAAAATCTTCATCATAAATTTTATAATATTCACAAAATTTAAGAAAATCATATATGTGCTCGGTTATGCATGTTTCATCCTCACCATCAAAATTTAATTAAGACATGTGATAAAGAGGCTCATCGGGGATTAAACGTTTACTAGGGGGTAGGTTAGAAAAACACCCCGGGAGTATGATTTTAGGATGAGCCATTCAATATAAGAGATTCAAAACAGACTCAACTAGAACAACTTGTCATCTGGACCTCCTTCTAGTGACATTTTGTTCACGGTGTTGGAAATTCATCAACCAAGGGGGTCTCCCTAATGTAAAGTCCCAATCAGACTTCATAATATTTGGAATAGGAGCCCCAACCGAAGTATCAACCCCACTACCATATATTCTTACATATTTTCCTTTGCTTTAGCTATCAAAAATAGGAATAAGTGTGTATGTGCCTTTGAAAAAGCAATTGAGTGTGCTTGGTGAATGTTTGGTTGCAGGTGTACCAAGGTTCTCCTACTGCAGGGGGAAAGAAAGGTGAGCCTCTAAGAGAGAAGTAATAGTACCATCCTAGTAGAGACAAACACAAATAGGAAATTATCATCTAAAATCAAGCGAAATATCCCACACAGATGCGACAATTGTTATAACCATTACAACACATTCTCAAAGTGATAAGCACTAAAATAACTGAAATAATTAAACTAATTTATTACAGGTGAAAGTAAACATGAATTATAAACATTTACAGAACATTATTACAAATATCCACAATCCATGCATGAAAGTGTATTGGCTATTAGGCTTCAAGTATTAAGTAAAAGTTCCAATTTACATGAATATAACGAACATCACTAGCTCTAATAGTGGAGCATTGGAGCCACTTCTTGCTCCCATGAAAGCCCTAGGGGAGAAGCCAAGGTGAAAATTAATTTTTCATGACCTATGAGGATGTATATATAACAAATGGGGTGACCATTCACCTCCCTTGTGACTTTTGGATAACCCTCATGACTGTTTGACTTCTCTATAACCTTTCGACTCCTATGTGACTTTTCACATTCCATACATGTCCCTTAGACTTCGAATTTACATTATATTTCTCCATTATAGAATTTACATAATCCACTAAATGATGTGTCACATGATGACTCATGACATGACACTAATGACATGGCAATATCAAGCCACTTTTTCTTGTTGCTTTCTTTATGTCTTCATGAGAAGTGGAACATGGTCTTCTTCTTCATAAGAGATATGTTTTGTTATTTATATCTGATGAGCCCTAATATTGCAAAAAGGGTGTTGAAAATCTCAAGGCTATTGACTTAAATTATCAATCCGGGGGTCATACAAACTTAATAGGCATCGACATTATATGTGCAACATGCAATGTGTCCTTCTTTCATTGATTTGATGCAATGAAGTGAATGTCATAAAATAAAAGTCTAAACTAATTGTAGAAATGGAAATACTACTCTATTTGCAAGAAATGCAAATGATTCTTCCACAAATGTGAATGCTAATCCTAATTGCATAAATCTAAAGGCTATACTAGTTGTAAAAATGTAAAGATTAAGCTAGCAAAATGTAAATGTTGCATTGAAAGGAAACCTAGTATATGGAATGGAAATAAAAATGATTGAAATAGAAGCCATATATTAAACAAATAAATAAAATTAAACTAATTTTCACGAAGGAAAGACCATGTAATCAATCATTGCATTCCAAATAGTTTAGATCCATTAACAGAGTTCATTAGATGTGGTAATCAAGAAAATCACTATTGTGTTATCTAATCCATAAATTTGTCCACTAACCCATTTTGAAGAGATGAATTGAAATGGAGAAGAGGCAAGGATTAAGACAAATTTGGTCTTACTCAATCATGGATTCAAGACCGAGGGGTAATGATTCCAGCCTAAGAGACAAACACCAAGCTTTGGAGCAAATCTGGTCAAGTTTAGGGAGTGCTACAGGACTGCTACAAGGTTGGTACTCCTTGCGATAACTTGTTGAATGCCCAATAAAATCAAATGAAAATGAGATGGATTTTTTTATTTTTATATTAATCAGGATATCCTAGGACTCCATTACAAGTGGCATCACTCAAAAATACCCCTATTAACATGTGCTAAAAAAATAGCAGAAAAATACTACTCTAAAAACTAGAAATTCAAGAATTATTGAGCTAGTTAACCTACCAAATGCCTAACCTAATAAAGTGGAAATGTTATGGGGTAAATTTTGGTATTATATTTAATTATTTTATGACTCAATAAAAGTGTAATCAACTTAATTTAATCTCATTAACACGTTATAAAAAATGGCATAAAATTTCTACTATTTTGCTACAAGAAACTTCCAGAAATTCTAGATTTGTGAACTAGCAAACCAATCCAAGTAGCTCAATGATGAATATGAATTTTTAAAATTGTTTGAAGGATGAATAATGTTTTTTAATTTGTAAATAACCTACAAAAAAACTCACTTCAATAATTTAACCAATATGACCTACAACAAAAGAAGCATGAATAATAAATGCAAAAAAAAGAGATGGAAGTGAAAGTTTTCAAAGTAGATAAAGAAATTGTACAATGTTGGAAATAATACTGAGAGGGGGGGGTGTGAATCAGTATTATCAGATTAATAAATTTATTTCCCAAACAGATTTGTATACGCTACTTGAGCTAAGTTAATAAGCGTGTACAGGCGACTGTACTTAAAGCAACTAGCGTATATCCGGAGAACTTTTGATTCACCCAATTTATCATGCATTGAACTTTAACTAGTATATCATAGATTTATTAGACAGTGTAGTAAAAGAAAAATAAAGCATCACACATAAGCAACACACATGAACACCAAGATATAAGGTGGAAACCCAATGTGGGTGAAAACCACCTGCTGTTGTCATCTCTGTCTTCTTTTAATAATAATAAGAAAATATGTTTACAACATTGTACTCGTGCAGACTCATACCAGTACGCAGGCTTCTACCTGCATAAGATTGCTACCTTCTCTCATTCTCCAACTTCTACTGGAAGGGAGCTACAACCCCCTAGCTTTTGTACTAGCCAATATGTTTACTAGTATGTAGGTGCCAGCCTACAAAAAACTCCACTCTTCTACCAGGGACCATGTTTCATGAATTTTCAGACTGGATACTCCTAGAACACAACACCATAATATGAAGGCCACGTTTCATTCAATTTTCATATTGGACCCATCAAAAACATCATAACTGCCATACAATCACCAAGTACATCTGCATCAACCAATCACTGAACGTAAATCTGATTATTTAGAACATTATCACCAGAACACAGTAACAAGAATCCAAACCAGAACCCAGAACTCTGCAACAGCAAACAGAAACAATTGAAACATACTTTATAAGGTATATGCTACTTCCATGTGTCAAACCTGCGTGTATACACGCTTTTCTCAAAGCCAACCAATGTATACATCTGCAAATATTAATTCATAATTCTGCAGTTATTACAGACTTTAGTTATAGCCAGATCATAATATTTACAGAATAACACATGCATCAGTATTCAGATCTAGACTATACATGATCAAACCACACAATGATAATTCATTTCAAGCCTTAAGATCCCAAACCATCATTAGATCTTATCCTTCATCAACTGCTAAGGTTCATCCTTGGTTCAGATCAAGCACAACACCATAAGCCAATAACTTGTATACTAGATCTCACACTTCATCAGATATTCGATACTTGCACACCTTGGCCTAATGATCTTCTCCTCCTTATATAGTTTTAGGCCTTTCTCAATACCATGGATCAAAACCACTTAGGACCAATACCTTGGACCAAATACCTAGGGTCAATACCTCAGACCAAATACCTTGGACCAATACCATGGATCAAAATACCTTGGACCAAATACCACGGACCAAAAGCTTAGTTTTCCAACATATACACGCTTTTCCTTCTGTGAAAGTGCATGTGTATGTATACGCGAGTTGTATACATTGAACCTATGTGTATACGCAACTTGGTCAAGGTGAACCTATGTATACCTCTCTTTCTTCATTCTATGTAGACTGATCTATAATTCTTTGTTGTTAACCTCCTATACTGTGATATTTCATTTGAGTGAGTTTCCATCAAGGACAACACATGTATCATAATGCCAACAATCCCCCCCTTTGGACTTGATGGCAACAACAACACCAAGTCACTCTCCCCCTTTGACATCTAGGGCAAAGGGTCATGCTCCCCCTGAGTACATGCTGAATTCTCTGATATGTTGAAATGTACTGATTGAGTTCCCATGATTGAGTCCATGCTCCCCCTGAGCACAAGAAAAAATTGCAAAAACATTTTCTAAAAGAATAACATGACTCTATACATACATCACCAATGACCTTCCTATCACCAATGACTCATACATACATCCATCTCCCAACCAAGTGGGGATATACCAAATTTGACTCATCCATCCAACCAAGTGGGGATATACCAATTGTTTATACATGATAATAACAAGAAATATTACATCATCCATCCCATGTAAAAAGCGGATATAAATTACATCATTTGTCCAAGAGGACCCATTCAAATGTATGAGAAGACATATCACACCCTAGACTTTTACATGACCAAAGCAACAAATGATATAAATATCTAAAGCCATAGCTAGACTCAACAACCATAATGCCAGTAATGTTGAATGTACGTCAAGCCTAATGCTCCCCCTGAACCTGTGCTACCAATGATCAAGGCATCTTTGTCAGTCAGATAAAATTAATGAGCAGAGCATATAGACATTAATTATCAATACTAGTAAGAACACCCATATCAGATCTTGCCCCATTGTTTTCTTGTCTGAAACACATATACTCTCTTTGACCCATAGCAACCCGCATGTGTACGCGACTCTACTTTATGAAACACGCGTATAATAGCATTTTTCTGAAAAATTGTATTTAACAGCAGGATGATGCAGCAACTACTCCCAGCTTTTGTCTAAGATATTCAAATGTCTCTCTGGGCAGTGGTTTAGTGAATATATCAGCAACCTGTTCTTTGGAGGGAACATACTCCAATTTTACCTTTTTTTCAAGCACTTGTTCACGTAGAAAATGGTATTTGATGGGTATGTGCTTGGTCTTGGAGTGCATGACTGGGTTCTTTGAAATACTAATGGAACTTGTATTATCACATAAAATGGAGATGGGTAGAGTACATGTGATCTGAATGTCTTGCAAGGCTTGCATCATCCAAAGTAGTTGTGTGCAGCAAGATGCAGAAGCCACATATTCTGCTTCAGCTGTAGATAGCGCAATTGAACTTTGTTTCTTGCTGAACCAAGACACTAACCTGGTATCCATATAGAATGCACCACCACTAGTGATTTTTCTATCATCAACACTTCCTACCTGTCACACGGAATTTGTCAAGGGTGCGGACACGACTGACCTTCCTAGAAGTCTAAGACATTCTAATGACAAACAAGACAAAATGGAGTGATCTTTCTCTAAATACACCTTTTACAACATGAAAACTACAAGTGTTTAGGCTTACCTTATTCCAAAACGCTGTTGTTGAAGTCCGTTCTTGACGATCCGGATGAGCTCCTCCTTCAAGTCAATTCCTGCAACCACAAACAATCAAACAATTACCAAGCACTTGTATTTCATATAATAAAACATATATTCAACATGCAGACCAAGGAACACATGAAATAACTCATTAACACAAGCTATTGAGAAAAATAAACCAGTTTGTATTAATAACGAAACAAAGAAACTCTTACAACCTGGCCTTGGTGTTGTGCAAGTTCCTCCCAGGGTCCATCAAGGGTTTTCCTCTACTTTGACAAAGCTCACCCTCTCCCAAGTAGAATCAAGTGAAGACAATCTCTCCTCACAAAGGCTCTAATGGAAGACCTAAATCCTGCAGCATTTACCCAAAGAAAATGTATAGCTCCAACCTCCTCTCCTTCTGGCTCAATGCCTTTATTTATAGTGCTGTAAAGAGGTTATTCAGGTCCACTATCAATGGGATCATCCCCCTCTTTGGGTGGGATAGCTCCCTTATTGATGGGATAAGTCCCCCTTAATAGAGATACATGAACCAACTGGAGGCGCATCCATTTCATCAAACCGACCTCTAGAATGTTCTAGAAGTAACCACAAGTAACTTTTTCAAGATAAAACTCGCGCATTTTGCCTTTTACAGAGGGACGCACCTGTCCCTTAACATACAGAGCGTCCATGGACGCAGATTTTGTGAACAAGGTCCGCGTCCCCGCAGGTAAGACTAGAGAGAACCTGCGACCCCAGAGATAAACATGATTTTTACAAGACTTTCTCTCTTCTTTGAGTTTGAGATGGATAACAGAGGCATGAGACTTGCCTAAGAGGGTAGCATGACTGTTGATTTGAGCCATACTAACTGTAAGTAGTCAAGGTGACATTTTTTAGTGTAACAGATTGCCCCCTAAAGTGCGAAGCCTGGAATAGAATAGGGTTTTGTAATTCTAGGAAGGGTGAAGCGCTTTATCATTTCAAGGATTGCCTTGTGGATGGCCTGGTTGGAACCTGCAATTTTCAACACAAAATACATGGATAAGATTATATCATCACTGAGGTAGGCATTCCCATACTCAGATTCAAAACTTTAACTAATGGACTAACTATTCTGATACAGGAATGATCTTGCAGTACATTATTTTTATAGACTTTTGTAGACACAGTATGGACGCAGCCATCTGTTTATGATAAGTCTACATAGACAATGAATACAAAACTCCTCGCAGCCTGGATGTTAGAAACTAGATCCAGGGTCTTCACTTCTACTTCCCGAATTGGTACGATTCTAACCATGTGATTAAATGATTCGATGTCGAACATGGTAGAAACCACTTGATTACCAGTCAATGATGTAAACTGTTAACAAGCGTGAGAGAAACCACCAGTAATGTCAATGGTCCTCAAAGTACCAAGCACAACCCGTGAAATGTGAATAGATGTTTTGATGTCGAACACTTCACGGAATCCTCTGATCGAAAGTCAATGATGTAAACTGACGTCAAAGGCGAGAAACCTGCCATTGATGCATGCAGACTTCAAGGTACTGTCGATTCCTAAGTCATCTTTCTAGATAATGTGTCGATGTCGATAGAAAGCGACCCGTTGCAGGCAAGCCCGCAACACGAAATCATTGTTCAAGTTGAAGAAATGTTGCTGTAAGGACTGACTCAGGGATGGTCAAATGGATGACAAGTATTTTGCAGATGAAAGTTTTGCTTGCAGACCTCTTGAACACATAACGACACAACAGATGGTTTGGTGACGAATAACTCAAAGTTGATCCCTGAACCCGGTTAAAGATTTTCAAAGTGATTTAGTCAACTGTGAGGTAAAAGATTTCCCAACCCAGGTGAATGAAAAGTGTCGTGTTCAAGAGTGGTAATAAAGTTTCTTCTGAGGCAAAAGGTGACAAATAGGTTCATTCTTCTCTTTTTTCCCCCACCATTTCTGGCAAGTACCTCTTTATTTTTAACAAGCTTGAGGAGGATAACATATGCTTGATTATAAGCTCATCCTTCGGACGAGTCCAACCTAGTTTAAATTCGAACCCTAGGAAGGAGTGGTTCGTTCCTGTTTGTAATTGAACAGGTCCTTTACTGTAAAAGTTTAACGAGCCCAGTATAGGAGAAACTCGGCGTTTTTCTTTTTTAGAGAGTCTGAAAAACTTAAGGAAACTCCACGTTGAACTTTTTCGTATATTTGTGTCCCTCAAGCCCGAAAAAGTATAAAATAATACCTGGGGGAACCGCTTGATCTTGCGACCAAGGAGTACTTTCATAATAGTGTCGTTGACCTGAAAAGTAAAAAGCGATCAAAGACACGTCGTTTTATTTCCTTATCGAGTTTGAAACGACAAAAACCCGGCAATCTTTTCCTGATTTTGCGGTCAGAAAAGAGCTAAAAGGGGACCGTCTTTTAATTCCGTTTTAACGAGTGAAAAAGAAACACTCGGCGATCTTTTCATGTTTTAGGAGTCAGAAAAGGGCTTAAAAGATGACTCTGAAATTTTGTTTGTGAAAAATTACAATTTCCCTCGAAATCCCTTCGTCCTGCACAAAAGCGACACATTACTCATACCTGTTTAAAATAGGCAAAAATACATTCGAAAACATCTTTTCATGGTAAAAAATGAACTAATTCATCCAAAAAACCTATAAAAAGACCTTTTACCATGTCATTTTTACCGTTTCACTGTTGAGGTTGAAAAAGGAGCTTTTGACAAGAAACTTCCCGTGGTTGCTGCGGAAAATCTGACCGTCGGAATCGAACGCCGCTTCACCGAGGTATTTTACACATCCCACTCTTCATTTTTATCCGTTTAGTTTTTTGTTTTTGGTCTCTGTTTCATTTTTTGGGGGGGTTTTGGGTTCAAAATGCGCCCCTCGGCGGACGCAGGTGCCCTTCGGGTGACCCGCGTCCCCCGACTTTTTTTACACGGGAAAAAGGTCGGGGGACGCAGTCCGCCTTCAGGCAAGCTGCGTCCGGACGCCCTGTGCTAAAAAGCCGGGGTGCGTCTTCCGCAAAGGGCGCATTTCAAAACCCTAACTCTCTCAAAAAACCACCAAATTTTCTCAAATTAATTTCTAATTGACTCTTTTGATGTGCAGGGCCCAAAACATGTTAGACTGGAGAGAGAGAGAGCACGTAGAAGACGATGAAGCTGCGATTAACCACCAACCCTCTCTGGATGCCTTAAGAACATGTGGATTGTACAAATATTGGACCATACCGGGCATGAGGGGCCAGGTAAGATTTTTGGAATGGCTGGTTGAGCGATGGAACGTTCAAGATCAATGTTTTTACATTGGAGGGCACCAGCTCGAGATAGAGCCCTCGGATGTATACTTTCTCACTGGCTTGCCAAACAGAGGTGAGCAACTCAACCTTGCGGGGACCAGGCCGGGTGGCCAATCCCTTGATGATCTCCGCGAGGAGTGGTGCAGACCAGGGACTCGCCATAAAAAAGGCGTGGAGATAAAGCACATCGCTCTGGCGGAACTTAGAGTTATTGCATTTACGGTCACTAGGATTTGTGGCGCGGCCGCCTTGCACATTGCCTCCGGATCCCAAATGCGGATGGCAGTTGACTGTTACCAAGGCACCATCTTCAACTGGTGCGAAGCTGTGTCGGCTCATATGAAGAGCCAACTAACCAAGGCAAAGAACGGACGACTAAAAACTTTTGGATATGGGCCTCTAGTCGTGAGCTTTGCCTTGGAGAGAGTTCCTATGCTGATCCCTCAGCAACTCACTGTTGATGACTTGGGTCCTCGGGAGCCAAAGCTTGTTCGATGGGTTGCGGTGATGGCCCGGCATCCTGACGAGGGTGCTGCAGTGGTTCGATTCTCAGACAGTTACTTCGACTGGCTAGAGGGCCAGCTTTTTGTGATACAAGACTTTCCATATGCCGGAATGGATTTCAGAGGTGATCCGGACATGGTTCTTCCACAGGGAGAACAATGGGATGACAGAGGTACTTTCATTTTCACAAGTTTTCTAATTATGTATTTTTTTATTTTTCATATATATCGTCTCAAAGTAACAGTAAAATTTTAAAAATGCAGATGTTGGACCACAGCGTCCAGCCAATCTCCGGCCTTACGACAGACGACATCCAGCTGCACCGGCACCGGCCCTACAGGATGCGACAGCAGAAGTACTAGCTGATTTGGAGCATGATCTAGAGCGTCTCACGGCAGATATACCTGAGACTGCTATGGATGATATTCCTATGAGGCTTCAGCGCTTCGTAGTCGCGGTCCCTGGACCGTTTAGGAGATTTCTGCGCAAGGTAGCCCGCGCAGTGGTGTCGTACAGAGAGCACCACCAGTGATTGACTAGTCACTTTTGTAGTCACATGTGACATTTTTGACTTTTTGTACTATCATTTTGCCGATCATAAGGTGTGTTAAACCTATGATCGAAGACGATGTATATATTTTTGGACACACTTCTATCTATATCTATATATCACTATTACCGGCTTATCTTGTTTAACATGTATGATGAAATGTCTTTAAATTTACTTGCATGATTATTATAAATGTCTGTCCAACACTTGAGAAGCAATTGCATCTGCTAATGTATTCAAAGACCTTGGAATATGTTGATATTCAATGTAATCAAATTCACGTTCCAAGAGACGCACTCTCAAAAACAACCTTAATAACACAGGATTTCTAATGGCATAAACTCTATTAAGCTGTAATACAACAAGTTCAGAATCTAACCTCACTATCAAACGTCGAATTCCAAATGAAATAGATTCGGATAATAATTCAACCACTGCACTGTATTCTGCAATGTTATTCGTTGTTTGACCGAGGCTTACCCCATGCATAGAAACTAACTCGTCAGAGGGCGAATAGATAACCCAAGCTGCGGAAGAGATATTCCGTGTACTACGACAAGCACCATCAGCAAATCCAATGTATGTTTGGAGAGGCGTCGACATCTACAATATCAAGAGTAAAACCAAGATGAGCCAAAATAATGACGAAAAACCACACTTGCTAAGCTAAGCACACTGACTAAACTAACACACTTGCTAGCTAGAAAGGAAATCTAACCTATCTAAAAATTTCTCCATCCATCATTTTAAGCATAATACCTCTTTAGGTAAAGTCCATTTCTGGGTTTGCCCAAAGAGTCCCCATCAAAATCAACTAACTCATAAGCCCCTTTTGCTAGCTTTCGCTTTACAATGTAGGGCCCATGCCACATGGGAACGAATTTTCCGGCACCTAGCTTATCGTTAGCTTGATCATATAATAGTACTAGGTCTCCTTCCGAAAAACTTCGAGGGGTTACATTTTTATCGTACTGAGCTTTCATTCGTTTCGCGTGAGTCTCGATAGCTAAAGTAGCGTCACGTCGAGTCTCATCTAATTTAGCTAAGTATAACAACCGTTTCTCCTCTTCGGAAGTAGCTGGAAGTAATTCGACAGCCATTTGAAGTGATGGGATTTCGCACTCAATAGGTAACACAGCTTCTAAGCCATAAACTAGCTGAAAAGGGGTGAAACCTGTTGAATTTTTCACTGAAGTTCGATATGCCCATAGCGCCGAAAATAACATGTTATGCCAATTCGTTCGATGGATACCAATGATCCGTCGAATCATGACGACTAGAACTTTGTTGATTGACTCAACCAAACCGTTGGCTTGCGGATAATAAGGTGTAGAGCTATCGTGGCGCAAACCAAGCTGGCTTGTAAGTTCAGTCATCATGACATTTCGAAAATGGCTTCCATGGTCCGTAATGATTGCTTGTGGGACACCAAACCTAGTTATGATATGATTGAATACGAAAAGTGCAGCTGTCTTGCCGCTTGCGTCGAATGTAGGCATCGCCTCGGCCCACTTAGTAAAATAATCAACCGCAAGGATGATATACGCATGCCCCCCGGCCGAGTGAGGGTTACAAGTAATAAAGTCAATGCCCCATTTGGCGAATGGACCAGCGGCAATTATAGGGTGGAGAGGAGCAGGTGGAGCGCGCATCTTGCGATCAAACACTTGACAGTTGTGGCATTTTCTGACGGCAAGGATACAATCTTTAAACATAGACGGCCAGAAATAGCCAGCGCGCAACACCTTCTGAGCTGTGGCATACCCAGACATATGACCGCCACATGCTCCAGAGTGACAATCATTCAAAACTCTCTCAGCCTCATCGTGAGTTAAACAACGTCGAAAAACTAAGTCTGCCCCCAGGCGATAAAGTGTATCTCCAATAATTCTGTATTGCTGGGATTGAAACCGAATTTTTCGACGGTTTTCCTTGGAAGCTTCAGGCCGAAAGGTTTGGGTTTGGAGATAGATGATTATATCCCCATACCACGGATCTACAGTGCTAATAAGAAACAAAGATTCGTCCGCAATGGACTCCTCTGCCACAGTCTCTGTGTCAGCACTCGGGAAATCACACATCAATTCCGCGAAGACTAAAGATTTCTTAGACTTGGACTTCTCAAACTCCAAGTCGAACTCTTGCAGGATGACGATCCATTTAGAGTACTTGCCCCCTAGCAGTTGTTTTGTCAAGATATAAATCATAGGGTTGCAATCCGAAATAACAGTAGTTTTGCGGAGAAGAATGTAGTGACGAAAACGCTGGACAGCTTGAACGGCTGCCAGGGCCAATTTCTCCACATGTGAATATTTTAACTCAGTTGGATTTAAGGTTCTGCTAAGGTAATATATCACATGCTCTGCCTTGAATTCATCTTCTTGAACTAACACCATTCCAATGGTGGAATGCGAAGCTGCGAGGTATAAGAAGTAGTCCTGGTTGTAGTTGGGAGGATGCAATAACGGTGCATGGGTCAACGCGTGTTTCAGTGCATCAAAAGATTGTTGAGCAATCTCGTCCCAAAAGAATTGTACGTTCTGTTTCAACAACCGTGTAAAACCTTTAGTGACCTCGGCGTAGTTAGGGATGAATCGGCGTAAAAAGTTCGCTTTCCCTTGCAAACTTTGGAGTTGGCGCAAACTCGAAGGAGGAGGCAATTGGATGATAGCCTCGACTTTCGAGGGATCGACGCGAATGCCGGTTTTGGAAACAACAAATCCCAGCAATCGACCTGTTTCTATACAGAAAACACACTTGTGGGGATTCAACCGAATTCGATAATGCCTACACCTCATAAAGATTGCTCGTAAATGGACAAGGTGATCAGCTCGGTGTAAAGAATGAGCAGGCAAATCATCGAGATAGGGTTGCACAATGTGCTTGATGTCATGAAATGCATAAGACATGGCCCGTTGAAAAGTAGCACCGGCATTCTTAAGGCCAAAAGGTAATTTGCAATAAGCAAATGTCCCCCATGGACAAATGAATGCCGTTTTTGGTTGATCGGCAGGTAGAATATTGATTTGATTATAACCTGAGAAACCATCCATGAAGGAAAACATCTCACTTCCGGCACAATCATCAATAATTTGATCGATATAAGGCGTAGGATAGTTGTCTTTTGGACAAGCTCGATTGATATCCCTATAATCGATACAGATTCTTATTGTTCCTTGTTTTTTATTGACGGGAACAATATTCGATACCCAATCCGTTAACGGGATCGGATAAATGAAACCTGCTTTCAACAGCTTTTCGACTTCGGCTTTGATTGCAGCTGCTTTTCGAGGGTGAATCTGACGCAACCGTTGCCGAATGGGTTTAGCATCCGGGTAGGTTTTGATTTCATGAACAACAATGGCAGGATCGATTCCTGGCATTTCTTCGTAGGACCAGGCAAACACGTCGCGGAATTCTTGGAATAGGGCCTTGTAAGTTTCAATTTCTTCTTCAGTACATGCGGCACCTATATGAATGTTCTCCTCGATTCCGGGCTTCACTGAAATATCAATGGGAATAGTACGAGAAATATTCCCTAAATTCAGCTCTGAATCAGAATGTTTCGTTGGATCCTGAGCGTCTTTGACATATTCAGCGGTAAAGATAGATGAAAAATCATTTTCAAATGCATCATCCTTAGGTAAAAACGAAGATCTGTGATGGAGATCTTCCCATGGTAGATCATCTACACTTAGGATTTCGCGAAGTTGTTCGTCAGATGACACTTCTTCGGGAAACGTTATCCGTTCTAAGGGTGAGGTGAAAAGTGACTCTTCACTGACCACATTCATTTGGTCGGTTGAATGAAAGTCGGTAAAAGACATAAGAGCTTCATAAGCAATCTCATACGGACTCAACGGCATAACATCACCGAGTGAGTCTAGCTCAGAGTCAGAGGGAACATACCAAGGATCATCATAAATAATGTTTTCTGACGTGATCATATGAATTGTTGCGAACGAAGGGTCTGCATTGAGTGGAGGGAGAGGAAAAGTTCCCAGTAAACCGGAATCCTTAACTAAACCTACACCAATGTCCCTATAAGGGATTGTCGTTTTACCAACATGCTGGATAGTTTCTAAAGAGGTTGGGTCGGATGAAAAGTATGTCAGCTGATCAATAGTCACGATCTTACCGTTATGTGGAAACTTAATGACTCTGAAGACCGATGAAACGACCGCTGTCATAGCATATGACCAACTTCGACCCAAAAGAAGGTTGTAGTCTAGAGGGGCATCAACCACTTCCACATCCAGACTAACGGTTTTACCTTCGACCCCTATAGGCAATTCTTGTAGAATACCAAACGGACGGAACCCACGGCCATCAAAGGCCTTAAGGATGGTGGGGGATTGGTTCAACGAAGGAGAACCAAGCGATCTCCAACATTGAATCGACATAATACACGTAGAAGCTCCCTCATCAATCACAGTCCGATGAATAGGCCTGTTTTTGACTATCACTGGAATTTGGAAAGCCATTTGATGGGGGAGACGCGGTGTACTACTTTCTAGATCAAAGATCATTAGGTTCGGGTCCTGAACATCGACAGCTCCAATAGCCGACAAAAGCAATTTTCGTTGCGCTGGACATGATTGCAGCACTTCGAGTGCCGACATTGCTGAAGGTGAAACAGCTAAGTCTTCAACAATGTTGTAATTCTGGGCTGCTCTCGCATGTGGATTGAAAGCAGACCTTCGAAGTACACCCTTGGCGGGCGGCTTAATCACTAAGTCTGGGTTAGGTTTTTCGATCTGTAGTGGATCGGAACCAGGAGCTGAGGTTGATGGGTTAGAGTGAGAAGATTCTGCTTCTTTACCATCAACAGGAGCCTTACTACCATAATCTTGCGATCGAGTCGCAATCCTGACATGAGACATCATCAAAATGGGTTCTTCACTGGCATTCGAAGAAGAACCTATCATCTTATTTTCCTGCTCGGGGAATGGATTCTTTAACACAGCAGGAGTGGGAGAACCTTTAACTATTTTCACTACCTCGGCCCGATGAGGGCAGTCTCTCGTAAAATGATCTTCTTCACAAATGAGACAAGGATAACGAGGTTTGCGCTTTTCGTCATTGGTTTCCGACTTTTCCGTTTTCTCCTTTGGAGCCTTGTCTGCTTTAGCCTTCTTCTTTCCTTTCTTCTTTCCACCGTTTTTGGATTTGGCCGTAGATGACTCTACAGCGTGAATGTCGGCGGTAAGTTCAGGAGGAGAAGACTCTCCTGTCGGAGAATCAGGCAAAGTGATAATTGGAGTATTGGAGGTCTTGGAAGACTTCTTCTTACTCTTCGTAGTCACGATACCGATCATACCATCAGCGGCATGAGATCCCGAAGGAGCAGCAGCGATTTGGTTTGACTTTGGAAGATCCGGAATTTTCTCGTGTAACGTACCCGACTGAGTGTAAACTAAGTCAAGGTATTGTGCCTGAGCAATGACTTGCTCCTCAGTAACTACGCCGGCCTTAGCTACATCTTCAGTAATTCTTGGTAATAATGATTTTACAAACCATTCAGCTAAAATTTGGTCCGGGATAAAAACTTTCACTAATCTTCTTCGACGTCTCCACTCATGGATGTGATCAGAAATGTACGTGGATGTCGATTGTTTTAGCGAAGTTAATAATTCCGTACCATTATCGTATCTGACTGGTAACTGAAAATGAGTTAAGAATGAAGTAGCTAACTGGCTAAAGTTGTAAAAAGAAGCCCGTGGCAACTCAATGTACCACTTGGCTGCGAGACCAATGAGTGTACGCTGGAAAAGACGTAAGCGGATAGAATCATCTGAGATGGAATTTGATGCACACCAGAGGTGGTAAGTCATCACGTGATTAGACGGATCCTCTCCAGACTTACCTTCGAACTTGGGTATATCGCTGGGCAACTTATTTGGCATTGGCGGCCAGAACGGAAGATATTGAATTGGATCGTTCGTTAGGCGCGTCAAGTCGGGTAAATCTAAAGTCGCAATAAACGGTAACTGCCGGTTAGGATCTCTGAAACTCTGAGTCACAATACCAGCCCCAGGAGGAGGATATCCAGGATAACTAGGAACAGGATTCGCATTGGGGATATTATATCCTCCTGGAAAACCAGGATTAACCGGACCGTACTGGGGTTGCTGAGGTGGTTGATAAGTGTACCCAGGATACGGTTGATACTGGTAAACCGGTTGTTGGGCAGCTTGCCCAGGTTGATACTGTCCCTGGTACGGAGGTTGAACAAATTGAGGTTGAGTAGTAACAACCGTACTTGTACCAGGTTGACCTGCAGGCATCTGGACTGTGGTTTGAACCGTGGGTCCAGACAACGGTACAGATGTCTGAGGAGCGGTTACAGGGACAGTAGAAACCGGAGCTGCCGATACTCCAGATGTAAGCATGGTAGATGAAGCGGTAGTTGCTGCAGCCGTGTGAGGTGGAGTACTAGGTGCAATTGGCGGCTGAGTAACTACAGAAGTTACAGGGGTCTGAACACTTGACTGGACAGGTTGCGGTTGCTGGGGTGGACCAGGAACTGCAGGTTGTCCTGCTTGAGGTACCGACTGTATACTTGGTTGCGACATCTGTTGACCCTGTGACGGATCCCATGTTAACATTCCAGGGTATTGACTCGTAACAGGTTGAGGATACTGAGATCCATAGCCGTATTGAGGATAGGGTTGATAACTGTAAGGTGTAGTCCCATATGATTGCCCTTGAGGTGGTTGATAACCTTGACCAGGGTATTGACCCGTAGGTTGATAACCTTGAGGTAAATACGAATACTGGGGTTGACCTTGACCTTGAGGTTGGTATCCTTGAGGTTGATACCCTTGGGGTTGATACCCTTGAGGTTGCCATCCTTGAGGTTGATACTGATACTGAGGTTGACTTTGGGGTACATATTGAGGCTGGGGTTGATACCCTTGGGGTTGATACCCTTGAGGTTGCCCCCCAGTCACAAATGAAGTACCTTGAGGTTGCCCCCCAGGCATTAACGAAGGTTGCCCCCCAGGCGGTAATTGGCCACCTTGAGGTTGGTTAATGGGAGTTGAACCTGACATCATATAAACTTCACCTATACTCAATGGTACATTACCACTGTTTCCAACTAATAACCCATGATCAACAGGTTGAGGAGATGCTCCCGCAAAGGTACCAGAAAGTGATTGATACCCAGTAGGAACAGAAGGACCGCCATGTAAAAATGATTCAGGACTTTGTGAAAACACAGATGACTGACCAGACATATTTACAGGAGAATGAATTCCTCTAGGTGGAACCGGAGTACGAGGTGTAGAAAAACCTACTGAGTTGTCTAAAAAATTGGTTAATGCAAGGTACCAAGATTCACTTCTAGGAGGACTGTAAAAGATGGATTCACGCTCCCTTAGATCAAGGGTAATTAGATCTTCAGAATCAGAAACGCCTATTTCTTCCTCTGGAACAAGTTCTTCTATAGCAATTAATCCAACAGGAAGATTTTCGGTGATAATTCTTTCTATTCTTGGTGAATCAGGAACACTAGGAGTTGGAGTAACAGGTTCTGAAATTTCAGGTTCTTCGCCTGTTTCACTGGCAGATGAAAAACTACCAGCAAGCTCGGAAACTGTAACAGCTTCGGGATTGTAACCTGTTTCTAATCTTTGGTAATCTGGATGGACTACCAAGGAAGATTCTCCTTCTTCAGGTGAACCTACTCTACTGCCACTAGGAGGAGTTACAAGGACCTTTAAACCCTCTAAATAACTGGGGTCGTCTCGAGGAGGTGAACCCCTAAGTTCACGGGATCTTCTCAACAATTCGGCCACAGAAACAACTTCAGGAGACTGGCCCGCAATGCGACGGGACCTTCTCGGTAATTCCGCCACAATTAAAGATTTTAACTACAACACACGAAATCAAAGTAAAAAATTTCAAATCAAACCACCTAAAGTCTTCTAAAGAACCAATCAAATTTGAAGCACACGCCTAAATAATCTAGAGCGTCAAACCACACACAAACAGTAGTCTTCCGGACCAAAAGCGCTAGTTGGTGATTAGGCCCAACCTCGCAGGATTCAGTACAGAAATAGTGGGTGGAACAGTTACCCCGGCAACCTGCTTAATGAATAGACTGGACCAAGTTCCTCCACTTTAACCGTCTCGAAGTGAAGCGAACCCCCCAGAAAATCCAAGTGAGTATAACCGACGTCTGCTCCAGGTACAGTGGGACCTTCCCTCCACCGTCACCTTGGGTAGAATCCTAGATATTATGGCCACTAAGGTTACCAATCACAACAATTACACCTGGGGGAACAGTCTAAACTCCGACAGCACGCAAGGGCAGAGTAGCAAGCTCCAATCCCCTTACCGGCTCCTTGACAACAATCCAAGGTTTACCGATAAGTGACCCCTGGCTCCTCGACAATGGTTAATCCGAGGTTTACCGTTTGTAATACGTACTGCCTGGCGTCGTTCCCAACGAGGGAGGAATGATCCCCTCACTGGTTCGGACACGAGCTCGTGTTTCTCCTTTAAGAGGAGCTTTCCCAGAATGTAACTGAAACAATTGGATTTGTTCTACTCAAGATAGACTATCTGTTTGGTTTTGTAGTCTTGGAGAGTTAAGTACTCACCTACTCCAAGACCCTAGCCTAAGCTATGTTGGTGCTTCAGAGCCCTAGAAAAATAAAGATTACTAGATTGATTTTAATTTAAGCGTTACTTTTAAGGTTGTTTCTTAAGTCAAAAGGTGATGGAAGTGAAACTAGTGGTGTGTTGACTCGACTCGAAACCACTACAAAATGCACCTAAAATGATTTATCCACTACTTTACTTTTTCGATGAATTGCTTAACTAAAAAGTTGAGAGAATGCAATCTTTATAAAAGCAACTTCTTAATTGAAGACAATCAAAGAAACAATTCGTTTTTCTTTTCCAAGCATAAAAACATAACTTCTCTTTACATGCACGAAAAAACTCTTTTCTTCTTTTGAAAACAAAAAGCTACTTGAAACAAGACTTTTTAAGAAGATGTTTTTGTATTTTTCTTTTAATAAAGCAAATAAATCTAATATAACCAAAAATCAATCTTAACAACTCTTAAAATCTATGAAAATGCACTCATAAGCAAACTAAAGGCAAATTTACTCTAAGCAATCTTAACGAGGCCAAAACTAACAATGATTATTTCTAAGGTGTTTTACTTGATCACAATCAAATCAAGGACTAGCTTATTGCAGAATCAAAAACTAGCCAAAACAAAACTCTAATCTTTTTGTTCTTTTTGTAAAATGGAAATCAATACTTTAAAAACAAGCAATGCGAAATTTGACCCAAAACAACTCAAATGACAAGTTGCTCAAACAAGGAGACTTTACGACAGGCTCAACTTCTAAGAAGGTTGACTAACCAGAGATATCTAAGGCTGGACAACTTTCTACTATCAAAGTCACTACAAAGCCTTTCCAAAAATCAAACCCTAGGTCTAAACTTCGTTGAAAACCACTAAAACACTCAAAGCTCACAAAACTAGTTCAGGTGAGAATTCTTGACAGGGTACTAAAGGATCTGGGCAGAAAACACTAAGAAAAAACAAAATCTAAAAGTAATTTAAGGCAAAAATGGAATTTTCTTAACTTTTACAGGAAGACGCAGGCCACCCGTTGTCACAGGTGCGGCCCCGCACTGTGCAGTCGACAACAGCGCGTCCAAGGACGCACTGTGCAGCACACAGAGACTGCGTCCTTCTGGAAAAAGGAAGAAAAACTAAAGCCAACTAAATCTAAAGCTAAGCCACCCAAATACTAATTCTCACAGTCAAAAACCAGAAAATAAAAATGATTTTCTCAAAGCAAAGTTCATATAAAGGAAAAGACTCTCTCATTAATGGATTCCCCAGTGGAGTCGCCAATTTGTCACACGGAATTTGTCAAGGGTGCGGACACGACTGACCTTCCTAGAAGTCTAAGACATTCTAATGACAAACAAGACAAAATGGAGTGATCTTTCTCTAAATACACCTTTTACAACATGAAAACTACAAGTGTTTAGGCTTACCTTATTCCAAAACGCTGTTGTTGAAGTCCGTTCTTGACGATCCGGATGAGCTCCTCCTTCAAGTCAATTCCTGCAACCACAAACAATCAAACAATTACCAAGCACTTGCATTTCATATAATAAAACATATATTCAACATGCAGACCAAGGAACACATGAAATAACTCATTAACACAAGCTATTGAGAAAAATAAACCAGTTTGTATTAATAACGAAACAAAGAAACTCTTACAACCTGGCCTTGGTGTTGTGCAAGTTCCTCCCAGGGTCCATCAAGGGTTTTCCTCTACTTTGACAAAGCTCACCCTCTCCCAAGTAGAATCAAGTGAAGACAATCTCTCCTCACAAAGGCTCTAATGGAAGACCTAAATCCTGCAGCATTTACCCAAAGAAAATGTATAGCTCCAACCTCCTCTCCTTCTGGCTCAATGCCTTTATTTATAGTGCTGTAAAGAGGTTATTCAGGTCCACTATCAATGGGATCATCCCCCTCTTTGGGTGGGATAGCTCCCTTATTGATGGGATAAGTTCCCCCTTAATAGAGATACATGAACCAACTGGAGGCGCATCCATTTCATCAAACCGACCTCTAGAATGTTCTAGAAGTAACCACAAGTAACTTTTTCAAGATAAAACTCGCGCATTTTGCCTTTTACAGAGGGACGCACCTGTCCCTTAACATACAGAGCGTCCATGGACGCAGATTTTGTGAACAAGGTCCGCGTCCCCGCAGGTAAGACTAGAGAGAACCTGCGACCCCAGAGATAAACATGATTTTTACAAGACTTTCTCTCTTCTTTGAGTTTGAGATGGATAACAGAGGCATGAGACTTGCCTAAGAGGGTAGCATGACTGTTGATTTGAGCCATACTAACTGTAAGTAGTCAAGGTGACATTTTTTAGTGTAACACTACCCAATCTGCATCTGTATATGCATGAGGAGTAAGATTTGTTTCTCTATGATACCATAAACCAAAGTTCTGTGTTCCTTGAAGATATTTGAAAATCCTTTTAACCACTTGAAGGTGTGATTCCTTTGGATTTTCTTGGAATCTTCCAACTATTCCTACTGCATGCATGATGTCAGGTCGGGTACCTGTTAGATAAAGCAGACTACCAATCATAGATCTGTAAGTTGGTTGATGTACTGCTGCTAATTCATCATTTGAGCTGAGACTGCATCCTGTTACCATTGGGGTACATACAGGTTTAGAATATTCCATGCTGTACTTTTTCAAGATCTGTTTGAGATATTTGTTTTGCGAAAGAAAAATACCATCTTTATTTTTTTGGACTTGTAGACCAAGAAAATAGGTAAGTTCACCAAGCAAGGACATTTCAAATTCTTGCTGCATTACTGAAGCAAAATTCTAACTCATGGATTCTTCATTGCTACCAAAAATGATATCATCAACATAAACGACAATTATTAGCAATTTATCAGTGTCAATCTTTGTATATAGATTGCTATCTGCTGACCCTTTTGAAAAACCCTGTTGGCATAGATGTTTGTTAAGGCGGTAATACCAGGCCCTTGGAGCCTGTTTTAGACCATAGAGAGCCTTTCTAAGTCTGCATACAAGTTTTGCATCATTTCCAAGAATGAATCCTTTTGGTTGTTCAATATAGACTTCTTCTAAATCTCCATTAAGGAAAGCAGATTTTACATCCATTTGGTATACTTTGAATTTCTAAAAACTAGAAAGAGCAAGAAACACCCATATGGCTTCAAGTCTAGCAACGAGTGCAAAAATTTCTTCAAAATCTATACCTTCTTGTTGAGCATACCCTTTACAAACAAGTCTGACCTTATTTCTAATGGCTTCTCCATTTTCATTCAGCTTATTTTTGAATATCCATTTAGTTCCTATGATATTTTAATCATGAGATCTAGGAACTAATTCCCAAGTATTATTATTTTCAATTTGCTCAAGTTCTTCATTCATGGCCTTGACCCAACATTCATCTTTGCATGCTTCATTTACATTTTGAGATTCGGTGGAGGATAGTAATGCTAGATAGCTTGAGGTTTCTGTAATAGTTCTTCTTGTTGTACACCTGCCTCTTTTTCCCCTAAAATTTGAGTTTCTGGATGATTTTTCTGAACATACCTGGATGGAGTCTTTTCTTCTACCGTTATCTCTTCTTCTGGTGCTTCATTGGTTTCTTCTTCAGAATCATTGTGATTTGATGTGGTAAAATAATCCCCATTTTCTTCATTGTCATAATCTTCGGTTTTTATCTATTTTGGATTTTTGCATGCTTCATCAAATACAACATCAATACTTTCAACAATTTTCCCAAGTCTTTTATTATAACATTTATATCCTTTACTTCGGGAAGAGTAACCAAAAAGAATACCTTCATTTGCTCTAGGCTCAAACTTACCAAGCTTTTCATCAGTCCTTTTGATATAACATTTTCTTCCAAAAAACTTTAAAGTATTTTACAGTAGGAGTCTTACCATACCAAAGTTCATGTGGAGTTTGAGTGCTGTTTACTCGAACATTTGCTTGGTTGAGAATAGTTGCGAAAATGAATGCAGCTTCACCCCAGAAGGTTGCAGGAGTTCCATATTCATCTAGCATAGCTCGAGCCATTTGTTGAACAGTTCTATTCATTGTTTCTACCACTCCATTTTGTTGTGGAGTCCTTGCGGTGGAGAACTGCTTTTTTATTCCATGTTGTTCACAAAAGTCAAAGAATTCATCCGAGGTAAATTCCCCTCCTTGATCAGACCTGAGGCATTTGATTTTGCGATCTGATTCATTTTCAACCAAATCTTTGAAGGCTTTTAACTTTTCAAATGCTTCATCTTTATGCTTCAGAAGACCTATCCAACACATTCTGGAAAAATCATTAATGAACAAAATAAAGTATTCTTCTCCACGAGGTGACTTTTTCCTTGATGGTCCACATAAATCAGTATGAACAAGTTCAAGAGGCTTACTAGATGACCCTTCTTTTTCAATGAAGTGAGATCTAGTTTGCTTACCAAATTGACATGGTTTGCATATTGTATTTTTAGGAATGCTGATATTTGGAAGATCACGAATAACCTAGAATCTGCATGCTTTTATTATTTGAGAAAAGCTTAGATGTCCCAATCTTCAATGCCATAGCCAGTTTTCATCATTTTTGCTTAGATAGCACTGTTTTTGTCCTCCCTTGAGTATGTATAAGTTGTTTGGAGTTCTTGTACCTTTGATCACGGTTTCTCCTGTATCAAACTCACGAACAACACATCCGTTTAATCGAAACACCACTTCATTTCCTTGATCACACATTTGATTGACACTCAACAGGTTATGCTTTAGACCATCTACATACATAACATTCCCAACTTTAACCTTTTCTTTTAAGAAAATAGAGCCTTTACCTTTTATGACAATAGGAGTGTTGTTTCCAAATGAGACATTCTTTTCCTTTTCTAAGGCTTTATATGAGTGAAGTTTTTCTTTGTCACCTGTCATGTGTTTTGAGCATCCACTGTCGATGTACCACTAATTTTTTTGTCCTTCTGCATAAAAGGCTATAGTCACATCTTTCTATTTGAGGTTCTTTCCTTCTCCATGTCTTGGGATTTAATGGAGTTTGCTCCTTTTGAGATGTTTTCTGAAATTTGCTCCTACATTCAGATTCTTCATGGCCAAAGTTGTTACAGATTGAGCATTCTATTTCATTTTCAAGAAGAGAAAAGTTATTATGGGAACTTTTCTAGATCCCTGTCACATTCCTTTCATTTCGTGCTTCTCTAGTCATGATGGTTTTGTAAGCAACACATTGAGAAACTTTGTGTCCAAAATTATGACATGAGAAACATTGACCATTAAAGAAGTTCCTACGATTATCGAATCTATTGACCTGGTGATTGTAGTTTCTATTGATATTCATCTTTGAAGAAAATTGAGTATGATTTACCTAAGGTTGGTTGTGGCTTCTGTTCATCCTTGAAGAAAATTGAGCTTGATTTACCTAGTGATCTACTTTATGCCTTTGCTGACGATTGTCATACTGTTCACTGTTCTTTGCTGCATCAAGATAGCTTTTAGTGGAGGTTGACGGCTTCTGTGATTGAGATGCTTCTTCAGTATATCCAAGACCTATCTTTATCAGAGGAGAATGCTGCACTTTGATAATTTCATTTAAGGTTTCTAATCCTTTAGCAAATCTAAGATTGAGAGATTTTGTTTTCTCAAGATCCTTTCTTAGACCCACAAATTCACATTCTAGTTTTTCATTTTGATTTTCTTTTTCAGCAAGTTGGTATGTCAAGGTCTCTATAATCATGTTCTTTTCTTCTAAACAGATTTTGAGTTTAGATATTTCTTCATGAAGGTCATCTTCTTCTAAATCATCCCAAAAATTATCATCGTCATAAGCCATTAGAAGTCTATAGTCATTACTATTTTCATCTTCATCACTATTTGATAAACCATCGCTATCTTCATGAGTATAATAACTCTTTTTACTTACACTTTGTTTTCTATTCCATTTTGCATATTCCTTCCCTTTATCATATTTATCTTTATGAGGACATTTGGCAGCATAATGATCGACTCTGCCACAGGAAAAACATTTGAAGGGAATTTTACCTCTAAATCTTACAAAACCCCGTTGAAGCTTCTTGACAAACTTTACTTCATCTTATTCTTCTTAAATATGTCCTGATTCATTGAGTTCTTCCTTTCCTTTTGCTGAAGCTTTAAATGTGGCTTCTCTCATATCTGATGGGCCTCCTTTCCTCATCTCAAAAGCAGTTAAGATTCCGTGAAGCTGTGTCATAGTGATAGTCTACAGATCCTGTTTTTCTTCTATGGCAGATACTTTTGATTCAAATTTAGCAGACAAGGATCTTAAAACTTTCTCAACTAAAGTAACTTCCTTTATATCTTCACCCAGATTCTTCATACAATTGACAACCTCATCTATACGTAAGAAGTAACTAGCTATACTTTCATCATTGTGCATCTTAAGAGTTTCATATTGAATTCTAAGAGTTTGAAGTTTAGCCCGTTTTCCCTGAAAGTCTCCTTCGTAGCTCAGAATGATTTTGTCCCATATTTCTTTGGCTGATTTGAGTTGCATAGCTTTGACAAACTCTGATTGTGACACACTTCCCAATAATGCATTGACAGCCCTAGCATTAGTTTCATATTGTCTTTTACTTGTCGTATCTGTAGGAATTTCTGATGGAAATGTATATCCTCCTTCCACGATTTCCCAGACATCTGTCCCAAGTGATTGTAGATAGGATGTGGTTCTTATCGTCCAATAAACAAAGTTTCTCCCATCAAATATTGGTGGTTTGATGGATGCCACGCTTTCTTGATTACTTATGATGATGGATCTCCCTTCAAGTGATCAAGCTTCTTCTGAAGGACCTACTATGATACCAATTGTTGGAAATAATACTGAGAGGGGGGGTGAATAAGTATTACCAGATTAATAAATTTATTTCCCAAACATATTTGTATACGCTACTTCAGCTAAGTGAACAAGTGTGTACACGTGACTGTACTTAAAGCAACAAGCGTATATGCAGAGAACTTTTGATTTACCCAATTTATCATGCATTGAAATTGTTGGGCAGTGGATCCCCCCATAGCAGATTTTTGGGGCTTTTAGCCCAAATTTTGGTCAAAAGTAATGTAATACCCCATGAAATGCGGGCGTAGAGCGCGAGAGTCTAGGGTGGTGAACCCTAAAATATTGTAATTTAATATAGAGTGGGTCGGCCTACCCATGGTCCGCAGACCATGGGAATGTATAAATAGAGCAAGGCTTTAAGGGTAGAAGTTAGTTTTTGGTTAGTCTTGATCTTAAAGGTTATGGGTTTTTGAATGCGATACTGGCACTGAGTCTGTAAGTCTGAGTCTTGGGTGGTAATAGTAGAAGGAGGCTCTATAGCTATGTGTGCATAGGTCTGGTAGAGTCCGCAGCTGTGTGCGCGAAACCCCATAGCTGAGTGCACATGGCAGAGTTGGGATTGTAACGGGACAGAGGTTAATAAAAGCTAAGTTGATTTTGAAATATTGTGCATCCATTCGCAGATATGTATGTTTATGCTTCTATTATATGTTTATGCATCTTTTTACAATTTATGGTTATGCGCACTGGTTATAAATGTTGAATGATTAATAAATATTATTGGGCCCACAAAATTAAGTCAGATCTATAATAATAACATAGTAAGGTTAGAAGATCTAGATAGCACTCCTTCGCGTTCTGTACAGAGCTACCTAAAGGTCAGACAACTGCGCGGAGCTGCACTAGAGCACAGGATCGGTTTGCGACCATTCCAAATCTCATCAAGACATCCCTACGATGCGGAAACCTGGTTCCAGCACCCTCCCATACTACCTCGAGTGAGACCTCAGTCCACGCTCCGCAGACTGTTGTCGAAAGGGCTGGTAGTTTTGGGATTTGTTTGGCTAAAACACTTCTGAACCTGGGTCAGGCCCCAATAAGCCAACAAATGGTTCTGTTGCCGGGACCGGGGTCTGCCTAAGGGATGTCTGATATCGGAACACTTGAATCCTACGAAAAAGGAAATTGAAGATTGGTTGGATCAGAAGCTTCACGAGTTCGTGACATAGGAAAACATAACTCCGCAAATATCCAAGAAGAGGTGGTTGGATCGCTACGTATATACATCCATGAGATCTTCTTCGCATCCTTCTCTTTAGAGCTTTATGACTAGATCGCAAGGTTAGCTGATAGCCACAGAAGGTATAAGATTGATAAACCGATAATGTGGACTCCGGGGTTAGTGTGCAGACTAGAGGCATCAGAAGATAAGATTGCGCGGGTCGTAGACCATTGGCTCGACCGGGTAATAGGAGGGTTTATCACTGAATTTGCGATAGACATGACTGTAAGCTACAATGAAGCAGAAAGACAGTTTCTCAAGGGACCATGAGGTAAGTACATCAAATCATTGAATACCTGGATTAAGATGTTGTTATGTGAAAAATGGGTGATGCGAATACATTAATGATTGGAACGACGCGGAGTGGAAAATTATACAAAGGTATCGAAGGGTTAGGAAACAGTCCTTTAATTTCACCTCCGTGAACGAGTGAGGAAGAGCACGCTCGGATTTCTCCGAGGAGTGCGATCAGTTTGATAAGGCAGCGCATTCTACAATTACCATCTCCACTTACACCACCACTCGCATCACCTCCTTCACCTCCATTTTCGCCCACACCACCTCCACCAAACTAGCAGTTTAGCATGGCGAGCACGATCAAGCTACCCGTATTAGAGGAGTAGGGAATGAGGATCCGGACCAGTTCTGATCCATGGTAAAGGCAGTGTGGGAAGCACAATGGGTCATGGATGACAACATTAAGAAGGCCACATTGGTGAGTGCGCTGCAGGATCGCGCACTGACATGGTATATCAAGCACTCGAATGATCACCCAAATGCAGGAATAATAGAGATCCAGATGCGTTGAACAAAGAATTTAGCTGGCTGAAATTAGAGACACAGTTAATCATTGGATTTAAAGAAATCGCAATGTTTCCAGGTGAGACCCCTTGGGATCTGGATCAGAGACTGAAGACTATGATCTGCGAGGCTAATATGACGGTAACGGATGTGCAGCACCACGTGTGGTTTGTGGCATCTTTGACACCACACCTGAGGATGGCGTTGTCATAACAAAAGCTTTCAACCCAGGCAGAAGCGTTGGAAATGGCGATGAGGTTGCATGAAACACCGATATAGGATCCGGGGTTGGGAGTCCAACAAATTCACGCACAGCTTCAGACTCTCTACCTAGAAATGCAGAGCTTGAAGTAGGATAGGGCACCCCAGCCAGAGGCACGTGAAGAAGTGTGGTGCATAAAATGTAAAGGGCAGGGCCATGACAAAGACCACTGTCCAGTATTCGCGAACTACTTGGCAGGAGGGCGACCAATGCCATTGAGATCAAAGGCACAGGTAGGACCAAGTGCGGCACCCGTGCTCTGGTGTGTGATCTGTCAGGTGGGAGGGAAGCACATGACAGACAACTGTCATTTGTTACAGAAGTATACGCAGACTCCCCAGCAACTGTTTTGCAATTTTTGTAGATCAGTGGGCCATGATGAGCGTACTTGTCACAGCTACGAGTTAATGATGGAGCGGACCCCAGCATATAGAGTGCAGACAGAAACACGAGGTATTGACCCAACTGCGGGGATGGCGCATGCTGGATTCTAAGGGCGCGGAGGAATGGGGCCAAGAAGGGGCCACAGACAATTAATCTGTTACAATTGTGGAGGACCAGGGCACTACGCTTGCGATTGTACCAACCTAATGAGAATACCTTGTTCGTACTGTGAGTAGTTTGATCATGAAATGGTAGATTGTCCTACATTGATCGCGCATATGTGCGAGAAAGGGGTACTTCAGCCTAATCCAATGCAGAATATTCAAATGATGAGGTCTGAACCACGCGAAGAAGACCACAATGTGAACATGTTGCTCAGAAGCAGCATGACCACAACGGAAGATAAGGGGAAGCAACCCGAAGAAGATACATGGGTTCACAAGGCCCCTACAAGGGAACCTCAGTTTGACTTGGAACGCGCAAAGGAGACATTTATGGAAGCTAAGAAGAGCTTCGCAGAGGCCTCTACTTCAGGTAGTAAGGACCAACCAGAGCCAGGAATGGATCCTTCTATGCTTACTACCTTTCTAGAGATATGCATGAAATTGTTGCGCAATAATAAGGCGGTTAAAGGATTACAGGAGTTGATAACTAGGTGTACAGGATCAGGGGAACAATGTGTAGTCAAGAAACTAGGAAAGCATACACTGTGCACTGGGAGGGAGATGAGATTAACAGCGCAGATTGGTGAATATGAAATGGATCAGGTAATTCTAGACCTGGGTTCAGACGCGAATGTGTTACCAAAGCAGACATGGGAACACATCGGTAGGCCCGAATTGCAGTGGTCCCCTATTCAATTACGGATGGTGAACCAACAAAAGATCTTGCCCATGGGGAGGTTGCAAGGGGTGACAGTGGATATCGAGGGTTCAAGCACACAGATGAACTTTGAAGTGATAGAGATTGTCGATGACAACAATCCTTATCCTGCATTGCTAGGAATAGACTAGGCCACTAATGTGAATGGAGTCATCAATCTGAAGAAGCAGAAGATGATATTCGAGAAAAAGTCCCTTCGTGTAGTTGTTCCGCTAGATCCAGCCGAAGGTGCGTGCTGCATCGAACCTGTACGCGATGAGGACAATGACAATGAGATGGATTGCATTTACCAGATAACGGTGCAAGACCAGGGTTGGGTAAACCTGACTGCGGATGGGAGAATCTCATGGGAGTGTGATAGTTCTTGTACTTCAGATTCACATGAGGAGATAGAACGCTGGCATAATCGGTTGCATGAAGTGACAACAGTGAATTGCAACATGATGATTAGATCACTATGGTGCGTGACGACCGAATCAAGGGAACTACCAACATATGATTGGATAACAGGAGTGGATGAATTCTTAGACAAATTTGAAATTGCAGTACCGGAACAGAAACAGTATGATGCATTGGAATGGGATTTGCACGCGACACCCGCACGATGGTGGGGTACACATCAGAAGACTATGGGGAATTGGCGCAAATATAGAAGATGGATGCACTTATAGTTTGGAAGTTCCCAACATCGAACGCAAGACAGACAGCTAAGACAAAGCAGTTTGTGTGCCCACCTGTGTCGATGGGTACAGATCTGTGTTGTGCAAACACCCCCAGGCTAAGGATCGAAAATCAGAACCCAGTGCGGCAGTAGGGAAGGCAACGCACTCCACAAACAGTCTGCGATGGAGCAGTCAAAAAGCTATGCAGAGTCATGAACATAGTTCACCAGGTGAGCTGAACCGACTGGGACCTGCGCGTACCAGTGGTTCGATGGGCCTATAGGACCATAAGAAAAAACCGGAGCATGAAAATGACCCCAACATTGACAAGACAAGATGAAACCAGGAGGGCAGAGAAGAATCCCCTAACCACAGCTCACGCAGTTGGGATGGGGCGCGAGGACCTGGGTAAAGGAATTAGGCAGTTACAGGAAGCCATCTGGTGAGGGAGCTTGAAACTTCGTGAACTCGATGAAGAGGGAGCATGGCTAAGGAAGAAAAGCGTGACATTGGACGAAGAAATTAGCGAACTGGAAATCGAAGTCGCACAAGCAGGCCACTAGAAACTAAGCATGATGGGATGAAGTCTAGCCGGCCCTACTAATGCATTAGAAAGAGTTGCGACCCTTCTATCATGGCTGTGACTGCACCTTACTAAATAGGGGAGCATACCATACAAAGAAGAACATGATGCATTATTGGACGCAAGGGTATTTGAAGGGTGCCTGTAGCTCGAGCTAGCAGAAAAATTGAAGCCTTGCATCAGGGGTGCGACCACCTGACTATTTGTAGGAAGCATAGTCTCAGCACTCCAGACAGTTGAAAGAGAGTGTGGGACTATAAAACAGTCTGTTAGGGAGTTGCGCGACAATAGGGGTGCGCGCAAGATCAATATGTCACAAGGGTTGTGGCTGCGTAGAAGGAGCTGCACCGTTTGCAGATAAACAAGGAAGTGGTTGTTGATGTCACTGTTCATGACAAGAGGTTAATTTAAGGCCGAAAGGAGTAGGTGGTGGGCCATTAAGACAGGAATTAAGAGCTAGATTCGAGATGATTTGTCGCCAAGAAGGTATTAATGACTCAAAATTGGAGGGAATGGGCGAATTCAAATTCAAACGTTACTATAAAATCCCTTGGGGTAGCCTCGAAGCAACACTTGGTTGTTTGAGATTTGAGCCAGTACCGAGCATTGAGCACCAAGCTACCTTTCCACCCATGAATACGCGACCGAACAAATCCAGTGTAGAAACAGTGACGCTACGAGGACCAGAGTGCGATTCGCAGAAGTAACCCCAGAACCTCGTGTGACCCAAGAGGAGCCGAGAGAGGCAGCAATTGCACCAGAGGTTCCCAAGTCCCCATGCACGTTGTGACTACAGAAAAACAAGCAGCCCATGGGGCCAGTCCGAGTGTCACCATGGAACCCACGATTTAGTCAATTATCAATGACAGAGAAGGGAAAAGCTGTTTTCGTCGAAACAGAGGAGGAGGAGGAAGATTTGCAAGCCCTAATCACCCAAATTGAAGCATAGGATGATGAGGTGGAGAATGTTTCCCACATACCTTCAGTGATAAAGTTACCCCCCTACATCCCCCCATGGAAAGGGACAACCAAGATACCGAAGGACCTGGAGGCCACAAAGAGTGCGCTCCAGACCCCGCTTCTTCCGGACGAAATAAGGTTTGACAGTCCGCCGCTGGGATGGGTACCTAATATAAAGTTCGAAGATTGGGACCTCGTGGACAGCGAGAAGTTCCCACAGCTGGCCATGGAGCAATTATTGCAGCAAAAATGGTTACACGGTGTGGAGAAGGCCGGGTTACTACATTTGTAGTGGATACCCCACTACCACCGCACGTCCATCACGATCTTTGTCATTCGGAAGCTATTGTGTCTAGTACATGATGGGTATCTCTGGTTGGAGGAGCCGATTCCCATCACGGTCGACTTAATTCACTGGATTTCTTGGTTGCCCATCAAAGGAAACAATCCCGCAGCCATAGCAGGAAAGAGCGACGACTTGGCCCTCACAGAAGCGATGAAGGCCAAATATAAGTTGGAGAAGAGGAAGCGAGGGTATGTAATAGCAAGCATCAAGGACAAAGGGGTGCGCGTCGCCACCCAGCTGCTGGCTAGAAAGCTCATGAGGAAATGTCACGCAGATGAGGTGCCAGCATCTGTGATTGCATTGGCGAAGCAGTGTGCAGAGGGGTCCAATTCAACTGGGCGCAGTTTCTGCTGATGAATTTCTGAAAAATTGTCAGGCACGAAAGGATCTAGCCCAAACGTGGGTGAAGCTTCCCTTCATTGCAATGGACGATGCAATCTTTGATGTAATGGTGGCATGGTCTCTGGAGTGGTGCGCTCCAGACTTGGCAGAACTAGAAAAGATCGCAGCACAACAGCGAAAGAGGGAGACCAAGCTGCGCATCCCAAAGCTGGCAGAGAGAAAACACCAAGAACAGAAAGTGGCCACACATCGGAAGGTGGATGAGGCAACAACGACAGTGCAGATGGCAGAACCCACAACCGTGCCCACCAAGGAGACCGAGGAAGGTCAGGATATGTCGACGGAGGAGGACATACACGGGGAGGATGAGGCAGAGGAACGTACAACAATATTGACCCAACTTAAAATGTGAAAATTTAAAAAAAATGAAAAATGAATAAGGTGAAAGAAGAGAAAGGCTTCCCGTGCAGAGAGGTGATGCAAGTAACCCCGCCGAGGTACTGACTAGGCTCACTAGTAGAGGAGCGATGCTTGTGTTCCTGTGTGACTCCATCGGGGTACTGTCGTGGCCTGCTGGCAACAAAGCAACACCATAGATGAAACTTAAACTCTGACTATCATAATTCTTATGTACCAATAAACCCCTCATCCCCAATCGAAACAACTATGTTGACTTGGCTTGGAATGTGTGTTGACCGACCAAGAGCATGGCAGATGCTACATCTTTCAATCAAGCTAGTGTGGAAACCAAGATGATCTAAGAACTGAACAATACTTCCGGAGGAGTTAGAATTGCTTTTCATGAAACAAGGTCCATTCAGAGAGCTGGAGTTCTACAAGTGTGTTGCCAAGTGTTGTAGCAGCTACAACCACCCTCCAAAATTTTGCCTTAGCTTCATTTTGGAGCCTCCCTACAAATTAGAAGCATGTCTTGCATTGTCCAAGTACATAGGCTTCAATTGAGTTTCAGTGGCCTGTCAGCCTGTGAATGTCAACTTGTTTTCCTCCCACCCACAGGCTATCATTCCAGACTTAGAATTTTTTTCTGGCTGAGATGCTCACCTTGAAGATTGTGTAATTCTAGAGGGGAACCAGCCTTCCCTCCAGAAATTACACAATCCTGCTGGGCTCCATAAATGCGCAATCCAGCAAGGTAGCCTTCCCTCTGGAAACTGTGCAATCCAGCCCAACATTGGGCTTCAACTTAGAAATTGCGCAATTCTGACTAAAAACCAGGGCTTCAGTCCAGAAATTGCACAATGCATGAGGGACAACCAGTCTTGCTCAACCCAGAAACTACGCAAATCTCATCCCCAGGCTTGTAGACTGTTGCATGTGCTTTCAGGTTGACTAGTTCCCCCTAGGACTAAGTAATCCTAATTTGCATGCATGGGTTGCTTTTCCCAAAAAAGAAAAAATAAAAAAGCAAAAGAATCCCTAGTTTTTAGGGATCCATTTTTAGCAGCTGGAGGTTACATGCAAAAGCCATTTTAGAAACCTCCCACCAAGTGTCTCTTTTTCCTAGATTTGTGGCATGCACATCATAAGCCTCAATATTATCAAAACTTATGTACCCGCTGCTACAGAGCTCATTCCTCAAATCAATATTGGAGCTTTAACATCCCACATCACATCTACGAGTCTTTGAAACATTTAGCTCAAATTTTTCGAGGTAAGTCTGCTTTTCATGTATTTTGTTATGTTTCTGTTGTTTTTTGTATTTCACTTTGTGTAAGTGTTGTCTACTTGGTTTCAATGAATGCTTATTGTCATTTTGATGCATGCTAGCTTGTAGAAGCATTGTTTCAGTTTTTCATTGCATCTCGCTACTGTCGCATGCATGACACTATTTTTTCACCGACGGTCGCCATTTCGGCGACCTGCTTCACACACATGCTTGTTTTCCCATTTTCTAAATATTTCACTCACTATTTGCATGCATGATCATTCACTCTCATTTGCATTCATCTTCACCATGCATTCAGACTTCTCATGTTTTCAGTTGCCCGTCAGTGGGTCTGGGTTTCCTTGGCCCAGACCTTGCCCTGGCTGACTAGCAAATGCACATTTCTAGAAGTGAAGGTTCTGCATTCCCTCTAGAAACTGTGCAAATCTGGCCCAACACTGGCCTCTAGGATTGCATTGCGCAATTCTAGGAGGCAATGTCTTTGCTAGCCCCAGAAATTGTGCAATGCAGTTAGCTAGTTTGCATGTCATTGCTCACTACAATTACTCATTGCGTAATTTCAATCCTCAACAGGCCAGGCTGGACTGTGCATTACACAGTTCCAGCAGTCAATCAGCCTCCTGACAGCCCAGACTGTGCCTTGCACAGTTTTGGTAGTCAGTCTCCCAGCCTCTCGGTGAAAATTGCGCAATCTTCACAATCAATCACAGAAGTATGTTGCATGTCAATCCTCCAATGTGTTTGGTTTTCAACTGACATATTTCTTGCCATGAGTGTTTCTATGTCTCCAGGTATCATAGGTGTTCATCTGCTACAGTTACATTGGCCTCCCAGAGAGCAGGGTCAAAGGACACCGTTGAGAGCGCAACCGGAGATGCAGTTGAGCGAGTGTCTATGAGCTTCCCTATCTATGAAGACACCAAGCTATTCATAGACAAGGATATCAAGATGAAATGGAAATGGCATCACAGAGAGCAACACCATCAACAACAGTAGAGGGTAGAAGATCTGCACATGACTAAGGAAGGAGGAATGTTGTGGACAACACAGACGCGAAGAAAAGCTAGAAGTGCAAAGCAGATCCACTTGTGATGAAAGCAGCTTTGGAGATTTAGGTTAAGAGGCGACGGCATGACAAGAGGATCACGCAAAGGAAAAGAGAGAAATAGAGGATGGAGGAAACAAAGAAGGAGTTGCAGGAGTTGAAGCGGTAACTCAGGGAAGAATAAGAGCTGCATAGAGGAGAGAAGGAAGCGCAACAGGAACAGGTATAGCAGGAGGCGCAACATGCACAAATTGATGAAACTATGCCCATACAGGTTATAGACCCATCCCAATAGTTGGCACAAGGCAGACAAGGTTAGCAGTTTTTTCGATCACATGCACAGGTGTTCAGTAGCATGGATGTCATTGTGCACACATATGTAATCCCATCCATTGGCACACTCACCGAAGCGAAGACAAAGAACCAAGTCCGATTGGAGCTAGACATGTACTTCGGCGAGTTGATGCACATAACCACCAGCACAAACTTGGAGATCAGTGCAGACACTATGCATCAATATGTTGATGGTCGACTGCACTCAAGACTATGATGCACATGTTATCAAATGAGTTGGACAAAGGAGCCAAATCAGTGTAACCAGATGCAATGGAGGCAAGAGTTTGCTTCCAAAAGGATGTCACCACAGAGTACATGAACACCATCATGGACTACCAAGCTTGGCATCAGTTCACCACCATTGACCATCACGGGGATGTCAAAGAGTTGGTCTTCCACAACTGTCTGAGCCTTAGTGATGTATTGCATGACTTACTCAAGCCTATTTTGTCTCACATGGGTACATGTGTAGATTGTAATGTAACATTTTGTAAAAGTGAAAGAACAAGTGTCAATAGTAGTTGAAGAGTCATGAGGGTAGGTGAAGAGTCACAAAGGGGAATGTCAAGGGTCACCCCACCCTTTTCTATCTATAGAACCTCATAACTCATTGTAGAGGATTTTGGGAGCCAAGCTTCCTATAGGTCTATCTTAGAGAAATCTTGGAGTGTATTATAATGAGCCTTGGCTTCTCCATAGTGCAAAGCTAGTATATCTCTTTGGAGGAGCAGGCGAAAGTGACTGTAATGTTCCATTATCGGGGCTAGTGGTGGTCATAGTTGTATGTATGATTGTAGCTTTCACTTCCTTAATATAATAGAGCCAACACATTTCATGCATATGTTGTTATTGTATTTTAGCTCTCTTGGTTACTCTAATGATATATGTATTTGTTGTTTACGCATGTATGTACAAACTTTTCTATATATGTTTGTATGAATCTTATCGAGATGTGATGTTGGTTTAACCATCACTTTGGATCGATGGTAACCTTCTTTCTAGCTTGTGATGTATCTCTCTCGTGTGTTCCCTTTCAAGCCACGTGTTGTCACAGGTTTCTAAGGGGTGCACTCATACCCCCAGTACGTGTGCTAGACCCATTTATGCACCTTCCTTGACTTATTGTGCATGTCACACCCTTGCTACCAACATGGACATCTTACTCACCTTTGCGCAAAATAGCAGTCAAGGTGATATCGTACTACCCCACTGCTGGGACTCCTACACCAAATGGTCTGAGATCTAGTTGGGACTTCTTACCAGGTAGATCCCCTAACATGTTGGCGGGTCCAACACCGTCAATAGGTGTATATGGTGGCTATTTCATTGATATTTTTGTCCCTATTATGTTGGTTATGTATGTGTTTTATGACAACAACCATGTGTGGCTCTCATCATGTTTTTACTTGTAATTGAAAGATCAATGTATCTATGACCTAATGGATGGAATGAAAGTTGATGTGTTGGGGCATCAATGGTTCTTAGCGATTCTTAGCTAAGTATGAGACCCCTATGCTCAGAACTATTATTTACACTTGTAGATTACGTATTCGCGATATGTTTGACGAAATGCCTGTCCTGGCTAGTAGGGGTCCAATCAAGGTCTTGAACAAGTATTTTCTTTAGTACTGTCATTCCCATGTTATTTTACTGATTTGAAGAGATGGTTCAATTATGGGAAATTACTTGGGCTCTAGGCTTGAAAAAGTGGCTCAAATACTGGAGTCATTAGCACAACACTAACAGATTTGGTCTCTCGTCACTAGCATTCAAGCCTGTGAGAGCAACTTTGGGTTTCTGGTCGCCCTCATGCCTATAGCATGGGAGTGACTAAGGCTTGAGTTGTCCAAAAGTTTAGTGGGAACCCAAGGCAAGTTGTCTAAAGTATTGGATTGGTTCATAAGGGTCATGTAGCTAGTGATTAATGTCTACATGGTGTGTTTCTGTTGTTTCCACTTCCTTAATGTGACTTAGGAGGTTGAATCATATCATAGTGGCCTCTTGTTGCATGTTAACCCCGGCTGGCCAGTTTCTTGGGGAGATGTGGGAGGAGTGTGTTACAAAACTATCCATTAATAAGTGCATGGAACATTTCATTCATTTAAGAAGGAACATGGTGAAGTGTAGGGTATTATCCATTATATGATGGTTTTGTTAATGTGAACAAAGCTCTTCCTTCTATTCACATGCCTCAACACTTAGCTTCACGTGATTTTGTATTCATGAGAGGTATTCCTCCTCAACACTATGGGATAATGGATATGAAACTTCGCTTTCCAATGTGGAGGTTTTAGAATGTAAGTTTGAATTAAATCCTAATGAATACTGGAAATTTGATATGGCTAATGTTCATGGTTATGTTTCTCTTTTGTAGCTCTAATAATTTTTTACCCTCATCTTTCATTTCATCAGATAAGAGAATTAACTTTTGGATTGCTGCAAGTTTTTATTCTTGGGATTTTAATTTGGTTCTAATCTATTTTACTAGGGGACCTATTCTATTCTTGTTTTGATCCTTCTTTTCACTCTCCTATTCTTTTGGGAATTTGTCTATGAGAATCTTGACCAATACTATGTAGAGACATTTTGGGATCAAGAGGCATTACCTCTTTATTATCTTGACTGACATAGCTATTCATGGCACCCTTCAAAACATGCCACTTTATCCCTAAACCCTTTGTGGTATATTCTATTTTTTCGACAATAGGTAACTTCCAATTATGTTTGCATGGACTGCTCAAGGAATGATTAGCACCTATTTTAGGCTCCAAGGATCTCAATAGAAATACAAGGGATAACTTATCTAGGGAACATTGAATATTCTATACTATAATTGTTCTTGCAATGTATGAATTTTAAGATGGATTACACAAAGCGACAAGAGATTCAACAAGGGATGAGAAGTCATGAAAATTCTATTCAAGTCAATGAATGCTCAATTATGGCTACTAGGTAGAACTCAAGAACAAAAAATGTTAGGCAATTTCTAAAATTGCTATTTATGGGCATTATAGTTGAATTAAAGTTTTAAGTTTTAGTATTGGAAGTTAAATGTAGCATGCTACAAAACATCGTAATCAATCTATTTAAAGAAGAACATTATGGAGAATCCAACTAGGTGCAATCCATTAATTCAAAATTTGAGGCTCTTAGGGAAGATGAAATATTTCACCAATTTCTAAAGAATGTGGAAATTGTTAAACTAGATTTAGTCTTAGCTAAAGTATCACTTGAAGAAGCTACCAATAGGAATGCCTTTTGTTAATCTTGCATGTTTTTAAAAGTATTTATATGTCTAGGCCTTTTTTGTATAATCTACAATATGACTGATAATAGAAGGTGTTTTCTCAACATTGCATGGATTTATCTATATGCTAGTAGAAAAAATTATGTTGTAATTTTCATTTAAAGTCTTTTAAAGCATACTATTGATGTAGATTTGATGTGATCTTTGTTGCATTTTTTGCATAATATAAATATTTCCTAGTTATGATTTAAAGACAAATTATGATTTAGGAAAGTTCTTGACATGTATAGATAAAATAATTGTAAGATATGAAGCATAACTAGAGGATGTGAAGTAGATATTTTGTTAAATTACATTAGTAGAGAAGAAAAATTTATTGAATGTGTGCAATCAACTAAATCAATGAAAATATATAGATATTATTTGTAGAAAATGGTGTTTTTCCTCAATTATTGAGGTTTCTCCCACTATAAGGAATAGCGTTAAGTGACTAGGATGTGTTCTTGTCTTGCATGAATAATAAATATATCTTATTACTGTGAGTTGTTCCCTTTTTTTCCAGTTGATATTGCTATGATCAATGGATTTTTAGTTAGTTTATTCTATTTAAGAGTTTGTGACTAAATTAGTATCCAACACAACCTATGCACCTAAATCCTAAAATATCATCAATCTAATAGCACATACAAACTTAGTTCTCTCATCAAGTATAGCTAAATTGGAGGAAAAAAGAGAGAATCTATTCCAAAAACCATATGTGGGTACAACAACATTCTCTCCAATTTTTATTGTTCACAACATTAGTTAGAGGACTCTAATTTTTATGCTATTTGTATAAGGACACAAGCCAGTAAGTCAACCCCATTTGTGACCTTACAACATCAAATGTTTCTAGTTTTAGAAGAAAATGCACCTTACCAAACAATTATGCATTCCAATATACTATATATCCATAGAAAGATTAAGTGACATGTAAGGCCACATCTTTGGAGGTATACAATTTTTTTTTTTTTTTTGTTAAACTACCGAGAGGGATAAATTTACTAGCAACAAAAAACACACATAAATACAATTTTTATCCTTGAAAACCCTAATCTAGGGAAGAACTATCTAACATAATATTCTATTAGTGTCCCTTGGCCAGTCTTCCAAGTAAGCTTTGACCGCTCACATCCTTGGCACATTACAAGATCAAGGATAAACTATTTTTCATTCTAGTTTTAAAACTATGAATATTTCTTTGGTTTCAACTACATAATGAGACAAGTTATTTATTTACAAACAAAAATATCTTTTCTTGACTTTACAACTGGTCATTCATATTAGACAATTATGATTGGACCACTATCCATTACATGTACTATAAGTCTATCACATTTCTTGTGGTTTCATTCTAATAGTTTGCATGAACCTTTAATAGTTCCTAAGAAAAAAAAACCTTATTTGCAATAGATCTATATTGTTTTCATCACATCCATATATATTTCTTTATCCTTAAATGGACCCATAATCTAGTGGGTTGCATGGAACTATTTTTGCCTATGATACATTCTTATCAACTTTTCACTAGTGTGGTCACATAATCATCCAATGTCATATACCCTCACAATTCGTTTTACATGTGCAACCTTGCCATGTGTATACATCTTGTAGAACACTCTAGAAATGGTATGTAAAATTTGTATTCATATAGACCAAGCTTGAAGTTTGGGATAGATTCAAACATAAGCATTCAATGTTCAATTATTACAACCTTATATTGCCCCTTTTCTTAATAAAGCATCACATGGTTGGATCTTGTAGTTAATATTGATCCTAAAGGCTCATTTTAGTACATTGGCTCCTTCATACCAAGCTATTATTTGGATGACTTCGTGTACCTACAATAAGGATCTAAAAATCCTTTATATTATTAAATCATGTTAGCTCCATACCTATGTATTTTTTACTTGAGCAAGTGTGAGATAATTATGTTAGTTAATGGACAATAATCTAATTTAGATGACTTGGTGTACCTACAATAAGAATATAATAATTCTTCACATTATTGACGTAGGTTAGTTCCATGCTAGCTAGGTATTTTATACTTAAGAAAGTGTGACATAATTTCCTTAGTTAGTGGACAATAATCTTTTTTTTTGCAACAACATCTAGTTCCATTACTTGTATGACTACTACTTCTACCTCTAACACAATGTGAATATTTTCTAGTCAAGGGGAAATGTTAATGTATGCATAGATATGGTTATGGATGACAATTTTTCATTCTTAGCCTTAGAGGGAGTTGAAGCATGCTTCCATTTGCCATCACAACCACTTCAATTGCAAATTGCAATTGATATCCAACATGGCACAAACCCTTTTTTAAAAATTATTGATATGGTATCCTTGATAAATCTATGAGAATATTATCACACCATATTAGACCCAATTTTCCTGTCATCATCAATAATATCTCTCATTTCTCTCAATCAACATACTTGTGACCTCTAGTAATCAAATTTGACTGTCTATTCTAATGCACTTGAAATTGACATGTTTCTAGAAATATCAAGAGTGGTGTATTCTATTTGTTCACTTGTATAAATATATATAACTTCCATATTTAAAGGAGAAGATGCATCAAACAATATAGTTCCATGCCCGTGTATCTATCAAATCAAAATCTCAAACTTTATTACAATTATTTCATAATTAAGAATTGCAACATTTCTTTACATCACTTCAACCCATATCGCTATTATAGCTCATTTGTGTACCAAAATGTGTATATTTGAGTCAATCTTTATGATGATTTGCATTATCCCTTTTAGTCCTATTACCTCCTTGTTTTCATGTATGTTTGAGTTTCTACAATGCATTTACTATCTAGCTAAATAACATAACTCTACAATCTCCATTGATATTCTTCCACAATGTTAATATCCTTCCACAATGTTAGTATCCTTCCAAACTCTTATCACTTTCACTTGGTCAAGTTTCTCTTTACAAAGACTCACCCATTGTGATCAAGAGCATTTTGGCTTGCTTGGTAGTTTTGTGTAAAGCAGCATAGTCACAATTTTTATCAACACCCTCATAGTTTAAGAGACTATGCACCTAGGATTAGTATTCCCATCCCAAGTGAATCATTGACAAATAGATAGAAGTGGTGAAATATATGTATATTTTCTTTGGATGTTTAATCACAAGCACCCATATGTTTAAGACAAAAACATTCCTTTCATGTAATATTTGACTATGATCAACACATGACTCATTATAGGCCATTTTAAGTCTTCTTTGGATTTCAACTTGTAGTGCCCATATAGATCACTAATCCAACTCCTTTAAAGATAAGAATTGTTCACTCTACATGTAGGAAGATCAGCAAAGCAATATGCTTCATGAAAAGAAAAAGAATCTTCAATACAAAGTTGATGACATTTTGCAATAAACCTCAAAGTATAAATAATAGCATGATAAACACCATGTCTTACACCATAAAAACAAAATTCAGTGCAAAAAAAACAAAAAACTCCATATACATATTGTGAGATCAGATTAGTACAATAAAATCCTATAATATCACCGAGCATCATAGAAAAAGTATGTTTAACCTTCACTAACTAATTATATATATATATATATAATATCCAAAGTTACACTCCTAAAATCTTAAAATTTTCTAATATTTAAATACAATGTATTACAATGCAAACATTACCTCTTATCAACATTAAACCAAAACAATATTTTTTATATATATATATAGATAGATAGATAGATAGATATTATTTTCTTAATTATTTCGAAAGTTGTGATTAGATGACACTTTTATGGTCAACTTGAGGGTGTGTGAAAGCCTAGTATCTACATAGTTTATAATACTTTCATGAGAAGTCAAGATCAATTTAAAGACTAGATTTCAAATTGGATAGAAATAAGAAGCATTTGAGTGGGCAGTACATTAAAAACTAATGAAACATGGGCCCAACTTTTTGTTTGCTCTTAAGGGTACCACATGTCTTATAACCATTGAATCCTATCATCACAACATTCCTTTAGTAGTGCAAATATGAGACTGTGATGACCCTAGTAAACTGCCAAATACAATTTCTTTTTATATTGAAGTGTCATGGCTTCTTATAAAGTCTTTATATATAATACTTCTTAGAAAGTCTTTATTTATAATACGAATGAAAGAAACTTTTATAATATAACTTATCACTTACTTAGGTTATCTTGTCTTTTTAATACTAGTGGTAAGAATTATTTAGATAGTTAAATATCTTAGATATGGTTCCCAAATTAATTATACTTAACCAGCATAACAATGCTGTTGATATGTGTTATGGGTACAAGGTTTTTTTTAACATACCTATCACAATTATTTCTATTTTTTTCTCCTTTGAAATCTAATTCTTAACATGATGTTGATAGTTAATATTTATTTTTGGCGTAAAGATTCCATGGCACATAGATATACATATTCTTTTTGAATTCCCAAAACGCACATTTTCCTCTTATTTTATTCTCGAGTCTACCAACATCTAAGAGTTGCCTAGGTGCAGGCCCTCACAACTAGCTTTGCAAATCACTCTCAATAATAATAATCTGAGTTTACATGGTGCAGCTTCTTTTCTTTAAAAAATACTATAAAAATAACTTGTTATTAAACACCTTGAGGGGATTAAGGTAATTAATAACTAATATAATTTAAAAAATTAAAAAATTTGGTTTGTAATAATAATTGATAATAGTTAGAAAAGGTTAATTAAGTTAATAGAAATAATTATTTTAATATTAACATAAATAAATAAATATTAAATTTAAATTTTTTATTATTATTAAAGATAAATGATAAATATAAATGTAAAAAGAAATTGTATTTAATTTTTTTAATATTTAAAATTAATTAAGAAAGAAAATTAGATTTATAATATTTAATTATTAAATAAATTATTATTATTTATTTTACATTTGAAACTAAGAATTAATTTTAAAAAATTACAGATAAGAATTTGATGATATGTTTGTTGAGTATATTTATCTTTATTTAATGTCGATGATGATGATGATGGTGGTGGTTAACGTCCGCTGAGACCAAACATTGGTCTATCGGACCTAAAGAAACAAATTATTTATTTGATTTAAGATTTTATTCCTATGCTCAAAAAGCTTGGAGAGAAGCCTCCCGAGCTCACTATAATTTTGACATTGTAAAAGGCTAGGAAGGTCAGTATTGTAACAAAGATTGTGAAACTGAGATCTAATGTGGTTGTACGCGGGGCACTCTAAGAGGAAGTGGTTTTCATCCTTGGTGTTCCTATTCTCACATATATGGCAAATCCTTTCCATCCATGGTGTTTTAGGAACTGCCCAACGACCTGTTTCACTATGGAGCTCATGAGAATTCGTTCTCATCTTTGCTATATTAATTTTCTTCTTTGAGCCAGTTAAAATAGAGAGATACTTTTAATCTTCTAGTGTGGGGTTGATGACCTTCTTATAATAACTTAATTTTCTTTTAGCCGCTAAATCTTTCTCACACCACATTTTTTCTTTGAATTTACAAGTAATAATATCTTTAATGTTATTAATATTTTGCAATGCATCATTCTCGTTGATCTCCCAATAGTTTAACCAGGCCCTTGTGTCTTTATGCCACCCTCGATTGAGCCTTAGGTGGTTTTGGTTGGAATTTAAAGCTAGCTTAGGAAGTCTTTGATCGTCTATGTTATTGAGTTTGTGCTTGTACAGTAGAAACCTAATCATAGCTAGGCGCTCAATAGGGGAAAGACCTGCTTTTATAAGGAGAATAGGATAGGGTGTATTACTTTTAATTTTCAGGTTATAAGTTATAAAACACTTCTGGATTTGCTCAATCTTTCTCCATGATTCTCTGGAGATGCTGTAACCCCAAACCTCACAGCCATATAAGATAACAGGAGTGACTAAAGTTTCAAAGAGGAACTTCTTCTTATCCCACATTACGAGGTTTGTTGTTTTACAATTATTTTCAAGACCAAAATAAGCTTTCCACCCCCCGTTAATCCTTTTCTCAATGCTATGGTTCTAGTTGAGCTTGTGATGAATATCAATTCCTAGGTACTTTTAAGAATACACTTCCTCCAAGTTATTATTGTCCTACATAAAATTAGCGTAAGTGTCCTTCTTGGATTTGATAATCATAACTTTTGTTTTGTTAGTGTTAGCAGTCATACCCATGGTAGAACAAGAATCCTTAAGAAGCTTGAGTTGCTTAATGATATTGTTCTTTTTGCAAGGTGCCCATAAAATAACTCTATAGAGATTAGTAATTAGTAAAATTAATTTTAATATATTAAAATTAGAAATTTAAATTAATTATGTTTTCTTATTAAATTAGTTATATTAAAAAAATTACAAATAATAATTTTTATGATATGTTTGTTGAGTATATTTATCTTTATTTAATGTTTATAATAACTTTATAGAGATTAGTAAGATTAATTTTAATATATTAAAATTCGAAATTTAAATTAATTATATTTTTTATTAAATTAGTTATATTAAATTCCAGTAAATTTGCATGATTGAATAATCTAGAAACGAAATTGTTATTATTATTTTTATTTTTATATATAATTGTTGGTATAGATTAAATGTTTAATTTATTAAAAAATATTTAATTATAAAATATGAGTTTTTAATTTTTTTATTTTAATCAAATAAATTTTAATATGATGATGATGAATTAACATCTATTAAGACCAATGCAATTTACTAGACCTTAAGAAAAGAAAAAGAATCAAATTATGATTCTTTAAAATCTTGTTTCTCTGAGCAAAATGAAGGGAAAGAAGCGCTCCAAGATCACTATAGTTGGGCTCACTTAATAAGTCAAGGAAATTGAAAGTGTCGCAGATGTTAATGAATTGAGAGTGGATGTGAGTAAGAGCCGAGCAATCTAAAATGAAGTGTTTTTCATCTTCCACCTTCTTAGTATCGCAAATCTGACAGATTCTATCATCCTAGGGAGTCTTGGGAGTAGACCACCACTCAGTTTCACTTCGAAGCTTATGAGAATTAGTTCTTATCCTAGCGATGTTCATTTTTTTCTTAGTGCTAGTCAACACAGAGAGATAATTCTAGTTATGGGTTGATCACCTCCTTATAGTATCTTAGCTTCCTTTTACCCTCCAACTCCTTATCATCCCACAACTTGTCCTTAAAATTGGAGGTAATAGTATCTTTGACACTATCTTTGCTTCCCATGATGATCTCCTCCTTAATTCCCCAATGGTTGAGCCAAGACTGGGCATCCTTATGCCACCTGCGCTTGAGGTGAAGGTGGGGGTTTTGACTAAAGTTAGAAGCAATTTTTGGGAGCCTCTTAGATTCCATGTTGTAATGCTTTTTCTTATACATTAGATATCTAAACATAGTCGTACTTTCAATGGGGGACATGCTAGCTTTGATCAAGAGGACATGATAGGGAGCATTTCTCTTGATCTTTAGGTTGTAGGTTATGAATTGCTTTTGAATCATCTAATTTTTCTCCATAACTCTCTGGATATACTGCAATCCCAAACTTTACATCTGTATAAGACAACAGGGGTGATGGGAGTCTTAAAGAGGAACCTTTTTATACTCCAAATGCAAAGATCGACTGGCTTACAATTGTTTTCAAGCTCATAATAAGCTTTCCAACCTCCAATAATCATTTTCTCGATGCTATAATTCTAGTTGAGCTAATGAATAAAGTCAATACCCAAATATTTGTAAGAAGAAACCTACTCTAAACAATAGTTATCATAGACGAAACTAGTGTGGGTGGTCTTTTTTGATTTAATGATCATGACTTTAGTCTTGTCGGTATTAACTATCATACCCATCTTGAAGCAGTAGACATGAAGAGTCTTAAGCTACCTGTCTAGGTCATTATGGATTTTTGCAAGAAGAATGATATCATCAGCATAAAGGAGAAGAGTAATTGTTATACCACCAAGCTCGGTGCCCTTGCAACCTGCAGTTTCGAGACACTCCTCAAGCTTATCGATGTAAATGCCAAAAAGGGTAGGGGATAGGGGACACCCTTGCTTAACCCCGATATTGCATTTAATATCTTTAGACCACCCTTCGTTGGTCTTATGCTTGGCAATGATAGTGTTGTAGAGGCGGATCACAACAATCCTCAGTTCAGGAGGAGCCATGATCTCTTCAAGTCTCTCCCAGAGCTTATCTTGAGGAATAATGTGGAAAACTTTTCTAAAGTCCACAAAACAACATAAGAGATCGACTTTACTATTGTGACATTCCTTTGTAATGATCCTGAGAGTAACAAGATGGTCGATAGTCGAGCGATGTCTCCTAAAACCAGCTTGCCCTTTAGCCCTTTTACCATGGGTTATGGGTTTCAAGCCAAAAACTAACTTTCTTTTCCAAAATGAGACCATATAGCTTGGCTAGGATGTGGCTAATCATAATGGTTCTATAGTTAGAGGGAACACTTTTGTCCATATATATATATATATATATATATATATATATATATATATATTAAATTTTGTAAATATGTTTTTTATATTTTAAATTTAAATTGAAAAAATTATAATAAGATTAATAATTTTATATATTGTCTATGAAGTTTTGGATAGACGGTGATTGGTTGCTTTTTTAAAAACACTCCATGATGTGAAGTCATTGGTTCTTCAATCCTCCACCTCATTCAAGTAATATATGGACATGATTGAGTTGTAGACCCACCAAGCTCACAAAAAATCGAATAATATATTAAACATGATTAAGATATAGTCCCACTAAACTTATATATATATATTATATAAACATATTTGAAGAGTCCATTCAAATTATTGTTCAAAATAAAAATTGAAAATTACACCACCTTGTTAAATTTATTTTATAATAAATAAATAAAAACAAAACCACACAACAACATCCAAATTAATAATTATACATTAAACATTCAAACTTTAG